>CM041292.1:65340898-65360658 GCA_023052935.1 Piezodorus guildinii
AATCCTTGTACGATAAGATTGTCAGAGTGAATGGAAGCGGGCGGTTCAATTGCCTTTCAGCGGCTACAATCTTAAAAATTATCCCCATTTCCAAATTTCTTCTCCGTGACTCCAAGCGATAATTGTCTTTTCCTGTTAAAAAAGTAGGAAAAGACCACCCGGTTTCCCTCTTTCATAGTTTCTGTTCGTCTATCTCACCTTGACACTTCTTTCGAATGTTTGACAAACCCTAAACTTAATAGAAGATATGATTTGATAAATGCGATAATAATATTTAAAATCAAACTAACCCAACCTGGTTCCTATTATGGCTAGTTTTTTTCGCAATTATGCAAGTATCTTAAGATAAGTTATGGGTCTGAATTATGCTGATAAAATTCATTAAGTGGATTTTAAAATCTTTGAGTGGAAAACTATAAATAATAACAAAATGTACAAATGAAATACCTCAAAGATAAATTCGGATAATAATTTACAATAAAGAAGTAATAAAATAAAGGACATGAAACAAAAAGTAAGAACTAAATTATTTATGATTTAATCTTACATACATGGTGGAAGGATTGAGAGGAGGGATGACCAAAAAAAGGATTAGGAATGAGGGATAGGATATAACAATTTTTCATCTAACACTCCATTTTAGATTGAGATGAAAGTAATTAGGAATAACATAAATATGTTTAAATAAATACAGAAATAATCCAATGAAAAAAAGATGATATTAGAAAAAAATTCAATTACAAATTAAATATTTAAAATATAAGTAACAGTTATAAAATATAAATAAATACTGGATGTGGGATGGAGATGTCTTAGTTTCTCTAATATGATGATAGAATATAATAAGAGCTAAAAATAAGATTTGTTCAAAATAAACAAATATATCTTCAAGCAAAGTCACTAAATAAAATATCTTCAGGATAAAAAAAATTAAGTTTTATTCAATTTTAAGAATAAAAAAAAATCTTTAATAATAAGAAAAAAAATGGTATTCTTCTATATTATTAATTGACATAATCGGATAAGAAAAAGGTGCTAAAATTCCAAATTAAAAAGTAAAATATTTAAAATATGAATAAATTAAGAAATATATATAATATATTTAAATAAAAATTATAAGACTCTAAATAGGAACGTTACAATTTAAAAGTTTTTTTACTAACACTAATAACAAAAAAAATTATTTCAACTAAAAATTTTACTTTTAAAGTCATTTTGTTTATGCCCACTTTCGTACTTCTACTGTTCGTAATAATAGGGCTGTCACTAACTATTTGTGAATTAATATTATTCCAGGTCGGTATACAACATGTTAAAAGTGGATCATCTTTTAACTATTAAAAAAAAAAAAAAATACATAATCAAAATTTGAATTTTGAAATTTAAACAGTAATTTAAACCATTTTAATATATTAGTCAAGGCTCTGCATATGCGTATTATGGCAAAAAAAAAAAAAAATAAGACGTCTGCGACTCTCCTTCCTAAACAAGTTATTCTATGATAAGTAGATTGGACGAAAAATAGAACATTTTTGAATTCTGTTCCAGTCTGTTGTAAACTGTAGGCTGATTCTCATTTAAAACTACTCTCACTTTAATTAAATAAAACTATTCTCATCACATTTTAATCTATTCTCATTCAAGTGTTTATTTCTTCCATATTTGTCCACTTTTAGACGGAACGATTGCCAGTCGTCTGCAGAGACCCACGAGTATGATTAAAATCGAGGGTTAATAGCTATTCAGTGACTTTTTCAGCCGAAGAAAAAATAAAATAAGAAGCTTATAGAAAAAACATCTGCCTGCAAGGACTATAAAAAAGACACCTGTTCCTAAGGAGTGATTCATCCGTTAGCTTTGATCACTAAATGTTCCTTCCGTTGCCTATCGAGATAACGCTTCATCTTATCAATTATATCGAATGACCAATATATTATGATAGTAGAACTGCGGAAAAAAGTAAACAGCTTGTCAGCCACAAGGCCAGCCACCAGCCACCGAAAGGAGACTGGATGAGGTTACGCAATGTAAACAGAAGCAGACACTGACTACTCCTGTTTTCATTGGAATTTGCGCAAACTAGACCGGATATTTTAACAGATCGCTGATATAGAACTTGAACTAAAATCGGAACCTGCTTTTTGAATATTTATGGCGATTCTGGTTTCATCGGCTCAGAAATTGAATGATCTAATCGCGATGTCTGTGTGTACTTATCGTCACATTCTTACAGTAGTATGTAATACCAGATCGACCTTTTTAGTTCAGAAGAAAGTTGCGTCACCGTAATAAGTGTTAAACGTTTAATTTTTTTTTTCTCGTGACTATCGGATTCACGTTGCCTTCCAAGATACCTTTCCTACTAAATTGCGATAAATTCGTCAATAAAACGCTACTCAGAATAATTGCATGCAGTGAAAAAAAGAAGAAAAAAAAAAAGGTGCTCTTCTTACTGGATCTCCTTGAAGTCCCTTTGCCATGTCATGCTGGACTTGGCTTAATGGGATTTCTAAGGCTGAGAAGTAATGTAATTTTAATTGTATAATTTATACATAACATAATAATAATAAAAAATAACATGTAAATGGTTATTTTAGAATCGTTATTAGCCTGAACTTATTTAGTTTTAATTGAATATAAATTATTTGGTAAATATATAAAACAAAAACAAATACTTCAAAAGGTTGGGTAATAGGAATCCTTCAAAAAATAGATCTTAAAAGTGACCCAAAATTAAGTTAAATTGTCTATACAACAAATCAAAGTATCAATAAAAAAAATCAATTTAGCATATCAATGGTTAATTTATTTACGATTTGTATTTATATAACATTCAATAACATCATAATAATAAAAAATAACTTGTTAACGGTTATTTTATTTTATAAAGCTGTAATGAATAGAAAAGATAATTTATCTATAGTTAATAATTTCTTTTCAGCATTTTATTTTTCTATTTTAATTTCTGTTATATCATGCATAGGTCTGCACTTCTACATACCCTTCTCGAGATGTTACATATTTATTTGCTTATAATGATCTCAGATTTTTCACCCCAATCGTACAAAATGAAAATCTTAGATATGCAAAACAATAAAAATAAGGAAATAAATGAACAACATAAATAAACGCCTATATATCCTCAATATTTACAGCTGGATAGAAATCAGTCATAATCCAGTTCTTTTTATCTTTTTTTTGGTTAAGGCAGCACGACTTTAAGTATATTTTCTAAAAGTCATAAAACGGAGAAAAACTGTTATCTTCTAGAGTCTTTCCTAAAAAGTTGCCATTTTCAAGAACCACTAAACGGAAAATTTCATCATTACTTTAAAAAAAAACATATTGTTAGTATCAACAGTAAGCGATTTAAATTATGACATAAATAGCCCATGCTTTTTAAAACGTATAAATAATCTACCATAGAAAGAACGTTTATGTTACACCAAAACTCCAGGATAATTATATTTTGGAATTCATAAAAGAATAGTTTCAACAGACGGTTCCGCCAAAGACTAAATCAAGAAGGAAGGGGGAGGCATGAATTAACTCTCATTGGACAAGATAACTGGGCACAGAAAATCAGCTTTAATCAAGTTTTTATCTGACAAATAAAAATTGCAAAACATGGATTCGGTTAATTTTAAAAGCAAGGTTTCGGTATTGTATTAAATGTACTAAATTAATTCGGTCACAGCTTCCAATAACGAATATTTTTATTTTGCATCTATTCAGTAGGTGATAAAAAATTCTGGTGTGCCCAACACATGACTTTCAGTTACATGCATTGTTAAAATCCATTTTCAATTTAAAATAAAGTTAGGCTTGAAAAAAAGTTCACGAATTAAATTGAGTTTTGGTAGAAACATACGCTTTGGATTAAATTTAAATAATAAACAATAAAATTATCATATACAATAATCACTTAAGCCGATTCCCTTTTCGTTTTTTTTTGCATTAAGTTTTACAGCTTCGTACATAAGATTTTTAGCTTTCCAACAGTATATTATACCCCTACATCTATCTGTTTCAAATTGCTTGTTAAATTCGTTAATGATTTTGCGTTTTTCATTAATAGAAATTATTCAATAAGGTACTTTGGGATTGCTTGCTCTGCTTTCAATAGATGAAACTAAGTAATAGCATGTCGATCGATGATAGTAAGCATTATATTTATATATTTTTAAAAAATGTTCTTATAATTATAAATGTTCAAACATTTTGTAATATTTCAGACACGATTTTTTTTTTTTCAATTATGAATTAAGATGATATTGAGTGATTTTTTTTTTATCTCTTCAAAAGATTATTAAATTAGTATTATAGTAAATACTATTATAAAAATAATGGAGTATTTTATTAGTGATAATAATAATATTATATAAAAAATAAATATATATCAGTATGATCCGTGTGACTCAAATCATTTATGCAATAATAACATTTAACGAAATAATCATACAACTAATTATGGTATTAAACTAGATTGAGTTGATATAGCAGTAATTATGGCCGCACACAATCATTAAATCTATATCTCAGATTTAAATGGACAGGAGGTGATAACTTTTATATCAGTGCCTTGACCTGAGTTTGAATATAATGGAGTAATTCGATGCCGAGCCTTTCAATCAAAAACGTAGTTCATAGTAGATTGAGAAATATGGACTATTCTAAGCTAATTAAGATAATTCCCACTCAATATCCACAGATTATTAAATTATTAAAGTGAGATAGTCATTTTGTTTGGAAATGTTGAACTTAAAATTAGTTGTTGATAACAGATCTTTAAGAAAGAATTTCCTATAACAATATAATAAATTTAAAAAATAAATTAAAAATTCCCTCAGTTATACTATAAAATTAAATTTATAAAAAATTGTAACTTATTTAATAAGTTATTATTTAATAAATTAATTGAGGAGCCTTTTCACTTGCAATTATATTTTATCCATTAACATCTTCAAATTCATAGGCTTTTTATTTTATGTGTCATAATATTAAAATGTTGTATTAAGCTAATTTATGTGTCAGTTCTAATGGAATTCTATTGCTGAATTAAAATAGATTGCAATAGCAATTAGCTACAATAATGTTACCAACATTTTTAATAATTAGACACATCATTAAAAGATTGAAAATGGGGAAAAACCGAAACCTTGGTTAGAAATTATAATTATTAACGAAATAAATAAAAATTGCAAGTGAAAAGGCTCAATTAATTTTTAAAAATATAAATGAAACTTCCTTTTTATAAAACTTATAAATTAATAAGTTGGTATGTAGTAATTATCTTTAGTTTGAATTTCAAATATTATTTTATTTTAATTACAATGTGTAATGAGATTTTTTATGAAATACCGCCTGTAATTAGGCCTTGTCCTATTGGTAGATGATGCAAAATAAAATAAAACCTCTAGTCAGAAAATTATAAGAAGTTATTATTTAATTAGGTTTATTTATTTGAAAAAATGTAGGATCTCACTAAGGTGTAAAAATAAACCTGTATTTTCTGGTAGATTTAATTATGTTTATGTAGCTTCTTTTTTATTTTTTTTCCTCCTCAACTTCATTTTTTATATTTTTATTTTAATCTCAATACAAATAACATGTGGCAGGTGAACACTGCAACGTTTTTAAACGAACGTTTAAGTTCATAGTTTCATGGTTAATAAAAATCAGAAAAACAAACAAATAATGTAGAACTTCAACGAAATCATCACAAAATACCATTGTTTAATTAAATATATTCTAATGAATCAAATGGGTTAAAATAATATATATGTAAAATGTATATAAGATACAAATAGAGCGGGTTGAAATACCCTTCTTTCAGGTCTTGAAGTGTATTGCTAGTTTAGTATGTCATCCAATGGAAGGGAATTTACGTAGCCAAGCATCTCTTCTACTTCAAATTCGGAATATGTTTACTATTAGAGATTAGGTTATTATTAATAATAAAAAAAAAATATTTATATACATTATCCGGGACTGGCACAAACCGAGAACCGGTTCAGGATGCCTCAAGCCCTTAATGACACTGGGTCCAGTTCAATATTATACGTGAAAGTTTTAAATTATGAATGAAGGGATGAGTAATGTGTAACGTATATATGAGAACTTTATAAACATATACATGTGAGAATGTAGTATATGTTTAGAGAAGAAGCATAAATAGTGGTGATATTTCAAGTCATAACATAATTAAAGTTATTAATGATCGTGGTATATAACTTCTAGTTTAAATTTGTATATAAAATATATAATATGATATGTTAAATATAGTCTAATATAAAAATTTTAATTAGTAACTATAGAGTCATATAATGGTTAACATATCCATAAAAATGTAGAAGCATTGAATATTACCTGCTCTGTGATTACAAAATATCCAGGAACTGAGGAAATAATTCCTATGCTTTTATGGAGATAATGATAAAATCATAAAATCATGTTCGCAGAAAAAAAAAAAAGAAACTGATACTAGTCATTAGCACTGAGTTAATAATTATTAAAGAATTCCATTAGAATACTAAATTAACATTTAATACTGTAAGGAATTAGTCCGGTTGGCGGTCAGTTAATGAAACAAGTAGTTTCAACCATTTATTTTCTGCCAACGTTTTCGACCCCCATAGCGGGTCATCATCAAGGCTTATTGTAGACAAATTGAAACTGTTTCTCAGTAATTCTCAAAGGTCAACTAATTATATCTACTAAGATAAAATTTTAATTATAAAACATTGTAATATTTTTAGTTTATAATATATTATTATTTATTTGGACTTTTGTTTCTTACATTAAGTATATTATCGTAAGATTGAAGCTAATTAACTGTACAAAATTACAAGAAAATATAATATGGCTAAACTATAAGGTTTTTTTATGAAGAATCATAACGTTTTATAGGAAGTCAATAAATTTATTTATAAAAGGAGTAATAAAAACTACATATTATATCACATTTTATTTATACTACCGATCGTCTATATTAAAGTTTTTTTATTACCAATAACATTGCTACTATTATATAACTCTTTATTTAAAAAAAAAATAAAAAAAATTGGATAACCCAATCCTATAATTAGTACATCTACATCCAAATCCCTTTCTATATCTTCTTGCTTTCTGGGCTAAAGAGGCATTACAATGCAGAAAACAGAAGGCATTTTTATTCTTGGAGCTTTAGGATAAGAGGCAGAGGCCGAATCTTTCTCTCATCCGCCTTCGATCTAGGTTGAACGATTTCTTGGGTTTTCCCAGCTAAAAGAATATCTTATATAACCACCAAGTAAAGTCTTTATGGTGTTATTTATTTGTATGGCGTAATTGGTCGTATTAATTTAGGAAAAGAAGATCATGATTCGGGAAAATCAACAACTTAATACTTTTATAATAGTAGAAAACTGATTTAATACTTTTTTGAGAGAGAAACAGTTCTTTATTAAGTAATATTACAATCAGTCCAATTAGGACATTATTAATAGTGATAAAATACAAAATTCATACTACATTCACACGATATATATAAAACAATAAATTTATATAATAATAATACAATATACATACCCGTATATACAAAACAAAATCAATAAAAATATTATTGATTTAATACTAATTAATCAATATATATTAATCTTAATATAATAATAATCTGCAACAAAAGAAGTCTTTCACGTTAATAGAGCCTCTAAATGTATGGTGATTTAGTGTTACATTCAGAATAGAAGTATTGTATAACTGTACGGTGGCAAGTACAGTATCGTGTAGCTTTCATTATTCCATACAGTACTTAATTTTTTACATAAAATATTCCGTATCAAAACGCACGTTAGTTATTAAAATAATTTAAATTGGTTATGAATTCATCAGCCAACATTGTTATTAATTACTTATACTTTTCAATAATTTCATGAAAACAGATGTCCCGCTGTAAACTAATTGAGGCTCCCATGAAATTGAACTTTTAAATTGTATTTAGAAGAATTTCATTTGACATACGAAAAAGTTTGACACATGAGTTTGTTTTTGCAACACCGCTTTCTTTGTTTTGGAGTTTTTCAACAATAAAGGAGATAAGAAAAAATAAAATAAAAAATTGACATATGAAATACTAATAAATCGAATGAAATAGAAACCGTTTAACATAACAAAAAATAAAATGAACCAATATTGATTTTTTTGCCAATTTATGTTTATAATTTCTACCGATGATTAAATATAATAATGAATGGACGTTATATGATAAACATATTATTTTCTCAGTTCACTTTTCGTTACGAAAAACTCATAATCCCAAAATGACCAACTCCAAATTAGTCTAACTGAACTTTTTTAAACATGAATGATACCACATTACCACTGCATTTTGTGAAGGAAAAAATAAATACTTTTTTTTTTTTTATGTAAACAATAGTTCCGAAATAATAATTCATTCAATCAGTGATTTTAAAGAAAAACTTCAAACATCCAAGTCTTCATCAATTTTGGCAAGACATAAAATTTATGATTTTAAATAAAAATGTGAAAATAAATCGCATTCCTCAGCAGGTTTGAAGAGCGAATTGATATGTGGTGATTTTTAAGTGAAGCTCGATGTAAAATAAGAAACCTATAAACTAAAAAGATCCTATAAGGTTTATAATTATTTATAAAAATAAGAAAAGGATATATATTCAAAGAATGATCTGAGCTGACAATGAAAAATATTATTAATTTTTTCTTCCACATCCAAGACTATTCACCTATAAATTACTACAGCTGGTGGTTTTCCAAACCTAATCTTTACATAAATCCAAGAATACAATTTTAATTTGTAAAATTAAAATTTTTAAATGTGACAGACACTACCGTATGGAAAGAGAAAAGGATTTTACTCGTACTGTATGTAAATCCGTTTATCGAAATTGCATCAAAGCGTCCTACATTTTGAACTTAAGAGCAGCATTTAAAATTCTTTAGGATGCCGTCATAAGTTCGTGTTTCATATCGCCTAATGGTGCAATATTAGATGACCTAGTTTTCTGGATCCGTGTGTGATTCACATGGTTCAATTGATTTTTTTTTTTTTTTTTTTTAATATTCGTAAATGTTACCTAAAGAATTTGATTGTTTTTAAATGAAATGCTAAAAATATTGTATTAAAATATTTTTTATATATTTAATCAGGCATTTCATACCTCCATTACTCTTTTTCTCGACGTTTCGGGGTCTTGTCCTTATTTTCAAGAATAAAAAGATTCAATAAAATTTAAATAAATGAATACATCAGGTCAACATACAGTTTAATTATAGATATTAATGTAAAGTGACGATTTTTTTTAACCACATATTTTAATGAAAACAAATATGCTAGCTGTTTTCTTTTATTTTAAGATCAATAAATTAAATCAATATTATGAAATCCGCTATACAGATTCCTTCACTCCTTAGTTGTTCGTTTGTTTATTTATTCAACATCACTTTATGCTACTAAAGCTACGGACGCTGCTACAATGGGTGTCCTAAATTTTTCCCATCCAGGTTTTATTAGGATAGGGATCTTTAACGAGTAACTGACATCGCACAGGCTCGGGACCACCTTTTAACGTCCCCTTCGAAGGACGGCATAACTAAGAATTTTTTACTCCCATTAAAAAATTCTAGGATCACCTGCGGGTTAGAACCCGTGAACTTTGGCATAGGAGGCTGTTATGCTAACCACCCAGTTACAAGTGGTCCCTTAGTTATCATTTTAGCATAACTGTTGCACTACAATAATTTTTATTAATTGAAATTTTATGTTTAAAATGTACAATGCGTGTCTTTACAATGTTCCTGAAACTCGACACTTTTTGCATGGAAAAAACATAAGAAAACAATTCTTTTTTAAATTAATATTTATATTTTCTTTGAGTCCAGATATCCTTGATATATTTGTTTCCTCTCAGATATCTTCCTCCCAATCCACAATCAAAACACTAAATGACCTTTCATCTGATCATAGCCCAGTTCTGTTTTCCTTGCACTCGAGCCTTGTTCCTAAACCACCATTCCCACTCTGATTACAGGACGAGTAGACTGGGACGGATTCAGAAGTGACTTGGAAACCGAACTGGACTTAAAAATCCCACTTAAGACTACACGTGATATTGATAAAGCCGTTGAACAAACCAACTCACAGGAGACTACCCTCCCACAGCACATTCGAATCTTATTAAGGGAAAAACGCAGGGCAAGATCGAAGTGGAGAGTTTACCATCCCGCAAAGCTCCTGTGCATGATCTTATAACTTCTCACATTTTAAAAGCACTTCCTCGAAAAGCTATCCCCTATCTCACTTACATATATAATTCCGTACTTCGTTCCACCTACTTTCCTGCCTCCTGGAAATTATCCATCGTCAAAATGATACCCAAGCCTAAGAAACCGCCTGAAAATCCATCTTCTTACCGTCCCATCTCACTTCTACCAATCATGGGTAAAATATTGGAAAAACTTATCCTAAAACGCCTGTACCCCATCCTTGATACTAATTCCATAATTCCTGATCATCAGTTTGGATTCAGGACGTCCCACTCCACTATCCAGCAATGTTATCGTGTGGTGGACGTTGTCTCGTCTACATTGGAGCGAGGCTTGTATTGTACGGGAGCCTTCCTTGACGTGGAACAGGCCTTCGACCGAGTCTGGCACCCGGGATTGCTTCACAAGCTCCGCCAATTTCTTCCTCCTACATACTTCCTTATTATCCAGTCCTACCTCACTGGCAGATCCTTCAAAATCAATCATAATAATTCATTTTCGTCCATTTTTAGTCAGCCTGCTGGTGTTCCTCAAGGTAGTATCCTAGGACCCATCCTTTACACAGTTTATACAGCTTATATCCCAACCCATCCTAGCACCTACCTTTCTACCTATGCTGATGACACTTGTGTGTTATCAGTTAATGCTGATCCAACTATTGCCTCTCAAACTCTCCAATCCCACCTCAGAGACCTTGAAGTATGGTGTCAGAACTGGAGAATTAAAATAAATTCCAACAAATCCAACCAAATTACATTTACCCTTCGTCGTAAACCTATGACTTCCTGCCCTACTGTCTCCTTCAATAATACTCCTCTTGTCCCGGTTGAACAGATCCGATATCTAGGACTGCACCTTGACAAACGCCTCACTTGGAATCCTCATACAAGACTGAAACGACAAGAAGCTGCACGACGTTTTCGACTACTTCAACACTTACTAGACAAACGTTCTAATCTTCCTCTTAACTACAAAAGACTCATCTACAAGACTATCATAAGACCAATATGGACTTACGGAGTTGAGCTCTGGGGCTCTACTAAACCATCAAATTCTTCTCGTATCCAATCCCTTCAGTCCAAAATCCTTCGTAAAATCCTCAATGCTCCTTACTTTGTCACCAACAAACTCATCCATAAAGACCTTAATGTCCCATATGTTGCTGATTTGGCCCGTACGAGGTATCAATCCTTCCATGACAAACTCCATTCCCACCCTAATCCTTTCGTTTCAATCCTTTCTTCCTCTTCAATTCCTGACAATCCTCCGAGGCGTCTGAAAAGGAGATGGCCCCGGGACCTTCTAGTTTAGAATATTTTTAGAGTTCTTCCATTGGGAAGCTTCTCTACATGTGTTTCATGCCTTTTTTATGTTTCATTCAAATTTACTTGTTGTATTACTTGTTATACAGTTGTAAATTCCAATTAATAAATATATATATATATAAATATAAAAAAAAAATATTTTCTTTGACAGTGCAATAAATAGTTGTTTATTTTTTTTTTTTGGTTTTTCCTTACCACCAACCAATTTATATTCTTTCTGTTCTAAAAAAGTTGTCGGGATTCTTTGGCGAATACCACAGAGCATAAATAGTTTAATGGTACTATCTGACATCCATGTATAGTTTTCAATTATATTAAAAATAAAATGCACATTTAAAATATATTAAAATAATTGTAGCAGCTTATAGTAAAATTGAAGTTTTTCGAATTGTATGAATTCCCCATGAATCCTCTAAAAATACAAGAGGATGGAGTCAATAATGTAACTATAAATCTTCGATCCGCTTGCTCCTGAGAATGTCGATCATATTTATTCAGAATTATTAAATAAGTAAATCTGGTTATAACCCAATGTTTATTTTGATATTATTATTGGCAAATCATCTAAATTATTATTATCACATTTTATTTTATATTAAAATAACTACCCTCACTTTTTCTCTTCAACCATTAACTCGAAAAAATCCTTTTAATGCCAAGTCCAAGAGAGGTCCAAGACATCGCTCATAAATTATTTCAAAATGGAAAAGTCAGAGGCGTCTTGCAACTCTCAAGTTTCAATGCCAAACATTTTTTACTGTCTCGTTAAGCATCGACTCATGGACTTGGCGCGATAAAATGAATATTAACGGCTCGGCTTCCCACTCAGGAGGAGCTATGCGTGGGAAATATCCTTGAAGATAAAACTAGTAGAAAAAGCATTTATTATTTCACATATAGCTTACAGAACCATAGTTCTCTCATCTGGATGTAGTATTTGCCGCATTGTGGGCTTAAATTCAGTGATATAAACAAGCTCTAAAATAATCAACACTAGAGGCATACTGAGACCTTGATGCAAACTCAATCTGTATATTTTTTTTTTTTCTTAAAAGTTTTTGATTCTCTCCTCAAAATAAAAATATTCATAATAAATATAACTTTAGATCATCTTAAATGCAATCTATGACAATTATTATTTATTCTTCCTACATTTCTTTACAACTACTGCGTTTGAAAAACCGTTAATTCACTCAATTTGTAATCTAATAAATTGAGTTGTGTAAATCTAATCCATCAATAGTTTGCAATGCTCCCTCAAAGTTTTTTTTTTTTTTTTTTTTTTTTTAAATATAAATCATACTTTCCTTTGGCTATCAATAAGTGCAAATATTTTATTTTATAAATTTATGTATTACTCTTATTCTGAATAAAAAAAAAAAGTTTAAATGATCATAGCCTTACTTTTCATATATCAGTCCCAAGGCAAATAAAGTTTTAATTTATATCATTTTCATGTTATTAGAATAATGAAATTAACGTTTTGATAAATAAAAATGTAGAAAACTTTAATTGATCGGGCATTCTTACTTCCTACCTAATTTATTCCTAAAAAATATATATTTTTTTATATAAACATATGTATTGATATTTATAACTGTAAATCAAGTAAATGTGATGGACATGTAGTAAACTGACATAAAATTGATGTAGAGAAGCTATCCATTGGCAGCACTCTAATAATATTCTGAACTAGAAGGTCCCGGAGCCTTCTTCTTTTCAGGCGCCTCGAAGGATTACAATGGAAGATGATTGTAAAAAAAAAAAATTTATAATAGAATTTTGACAAAGGATAGAAACTAGTGGTTTAGAGGGGGAATGGAGTTTTTCATGAAACTACTTAGTGGAAACAAGTCAAGAAAAAGCGATATGACGATACAGGTCAGTCTTTTCCTAACTGTACCTTGAGGTGAAAAGGACAAATTGTTAAGTCTATTTCATTGTTGTTTTTTTTTTGACAATCACACGGACTACCACTCTTCAAAATCTACTTATTTTTATAAGAATGAATAGAAATTTCTAATTATATTAATAGATCTTTAGATACACATAATTAAATAGCTATTTTTTTTATTTTATAGAAGTCATCAAGGCAGCAGGCAAACTTCGCGAGAAGAACCGCCGGCTAAAGATACTGTCCCTCGCAGAGGAAGGAAAGAAGAGTCTTCTGGAGGAAGGCGTGTCCGGTGTATACTTGAGGCTCAGCAAGTCCTTGTCCAAGGAACTCGTCAACAAGAATGTCAAGGTAGGTCAAGATGTTATGAAAAAAATATTTTCATTCTGATAATTAATAGTAATTTTTATCTTTACTTATCTATATGTAGGACTCATCCCTTGTTCATCGGTACATTCGTTTAATACAAGATCCCAGTCCGATAACCTTTATTTTCCTTCTCATCAAACATCTTCCTTTAAAAAATTCTTTACTTTGCGTGCCACTTTGTTCTGGAATAATATACCTACCTCAATATGCAAATCATCCTCTTTAACATGATTTAAAAACAAATTATCCCTTCATCTTCTTCAATCTTCCGAATAATTGTAAAAAAAAAAAAAATATTAAAATAATGTTCATATTCCATTCTAAAATGAGGACCACTAGAAATATGTAAACAACTTTTCTTTTCTATGATTTTATGATATTAATGAGAAGTATAATTCTATGGCGGACGTGAAAAACTAGATAATTCGAGTAATATCAAAAATGAGTTAACTCTACGTATCGCTCCTTCAGGCCGTCTCCCACGTCGTGCTAAATTGGTTAAAGAAATTTCTTGGAGAAAGAATTTTCAGGTGGAAAGAAAGCTGTATGTTAATTACTCTATTTTAGGTATTACGTAAAGTTTAAGTCGCTCACCTGTAAAATGAAAGATTTTGACTTAACCATTTATTCACGACCGCCAAAGAATTATTACTCTTCCTACACATATGTTTATATATATATAAACATATATATATATATATATATATATATATATATATATATATATATATATATATATATATATACTACTATCGTTGTATTCATTAATTTTATTAATAATGTATATAAAAAGTTTAATTATATTCAGTATCTTTATGTTTTAGATTAAATAACATAATAATATAAAATTATTAAACACAATAATCAACTAACTTTATTATCTATTGGCCACTTTATATTAGCTTCCTCAACTTTTTATATAAGATAACATTTTTTCATAAAATCTTTAACTTGCCAACGGTTTATTATACTTCTTCTTCTTCTTCCTCTAACTCCTGTGTGCCGATAAGCGTGGAGTTGCCGCCTCGGTCCATCGAGCCCACTGGTCTCTGTCCCTAGCTATTCTTTTCATCTCTGGGATGGTTAGTCCTATTGCTGCACCCAATTTCCCAATGTAGTCTGAATACATACACCTGGGTCTGCCACGAGGACGTCTTCCTTCCGGTCTGGCTTCAAAAAACCACTTGGCCTTTCGGGTATCATTCATTCAGCAGACATGCCCAAACCAATTCAATTGCCGCTTTTCCAGGATGTCACGCACTGACCGTACTCCCAAATCCTCGCGAATCCTGTCGTTTCTTATATGGTCCCTCCTGGTCTTTCCAAGTATTCTTCGGAGAAATCTCATCTCAGCCGCTGTCATCCTGCTAGCATGTTTATCAAGGGTTGTCCAGCTTTCAGATCCATATAAGAGTACTGGAAGGAAAACAGATTTAAAAATCCTAATTATAGCATCTCTGCTAACTTCATGTTTTCCTATAATCGTTTTGGATATCTGGTAATACAGTCCATTGGCCTTCATCACCCGATTTAGAACCTCCTGGTCTATCTTACCATCATCGCTTATAACTGTTCCAAGATATGTGTAGGCATTCGTCGTTTCTAGTGTTTCGCCACCACATAATATCCTTGGCTCCAGATTTTCTCTTCCCACACACATAATTTTACTTTTGGCTGGATTTATGTTTAACCCTCTTAGCCGGAGTTCCTCGTACCATTCATTTAGCGATGTCTGGAGAGCTTCCTGGGAGTCCGCAATCAGTACTATGTCGTCTGCATAGATCATAGCCTGGGCGAGCACTGGTGTTAGGTTCCAGTATCCCACCACAGCTCTTGGTGTTCTCCTTCTGCAAACCTTCCACACCTCATCCATGAGAACGATGAAAAGCAAGGGACTAAGGCTGTCCCCTTGCTTTACTCCTTTATAAAAGTGAATTATTATACATCTAATCATATTCTTATGTTCAGTAAAAAAATAAGAAAAAAAAGTTTGCTTTCTTCTTCTAAATTAAATTACCAAATTCGTCCAACTTGAATATTTAGCCGTCTATTAATCAATTCTAATAAGATTACATGGTTAATTTTTTGGAATCTACAAAATTCAAGGTACTTTAGAGGAAGAAAATTCATAAATTCGGCATTAAAGCCCTACGAGAAGATTTCAACCATAATGAAATCTAAGTGATATTAATTAAAACCGTTTGAATTATTCTTGAGAAAATCGTAAAAAAGAGCAAAATTCATGGTGTAAAGTAGCTCTTCTGCTTTGCCTATTTAGTTCGTTTAAAAAAATGTTGATATTAGAAACTATTGGTTGCTGTCAGTGAGTCCTCAGAATGAGGAAAAGCTCCAAAACGTAGATTCGAAATAATTAATATTAATTTAATAATTAATAATCTAGAAATTTATCGCCCTAAAACACCTTACCTACCTACATATTATCTAATAAACTTCAGGAAGCATTAAAAACCATTTATTTATTACAATTAAAAAAAATGTTTAAGTCCGTGACAAGCTGAATTACACGTCTTTCTTATTAATTTGTTTGCAAATCAAAAAGAGAACTTTCAAAATCTCACAATATTATTTTAAATAAAAATGTTAAAGATACGAAAAGCACGAATACGTCTACTAAAATATACAGCTCGTTCGTATAACAGACAAAAAATTTAAATATTTATGAATAACTCAGTTTTAGTAAACGTTTATCAAGATCTTTTCGTTTTTAAGTGAATTACTTAAACTTTCCATAGTGATCTCGTTATTGTCTATTTCATAATATATCATATTAGTTTATTTTCGTATGTAAAAAATGTTAAATTAGCCACTACTAAAGGGAAAAATTCTAAATTTTTCTGAAGGATCGTGGTGTAATCTGTATGGAGCCACCTACCTTTCCTGTTTTATATCATTTTGATTAAAAGATAATCATTTAATGGGTGCAAAAATTAGGAGCAATGAACGGAAGTAACTTAAAGAACCGCATTAATCAATGTAATTATGTAGAATAAACAAGCATTGAAATCACTTCAAGTTATGCGTGAACATAAATTCGAACTGATAATCTTTTTTTAGAAGTTGGTAAAAAAAGAGACGTAGTTTATCCTTAAGTCCGATAGATATGATGTACTGGAACTAACACCTTAAATTGCCACATATGAAAAAGATCTGTCTTCATTGTGCAAAACGTTTTAGATGGACGTGCGCTTAAATTATAAACCGATATACGAAAAAATTCTTCTATGAAAAATCGTAGTTAGATATGCCGTGCATAATATATACGTGACCTGCTTGCTTCAAATAACAGTCTATTCGTTGACATTTTATTCCAAAAATATCACGGGTGATTTAAGTTCCTAGACGTGGAACTGAAAGTTAAAATGTTGGAAAATAGTTTTGATGATGTTACGCTCAGGGGAACCTATTTGCTTATTACCCGATGATCCAACTTTTAAATTTTTTTTTAATTAGATCAAATCAAACCAAAAAGTTTTTGTTTTCCAACTTATTACAAATATGATATATAGCTGTATCAACCAAATCTCAAGAGAAAATAATTATAATAAATTATATAGTTCTGAAATGACAAAGAGAGCCCTTATATTTGACAAATTAGTATGTTATTAATATTATTGATGACTAATTTCAATTCAGAAAATTACTATTAAATTCAGAATTGTTCATAATTGTTTCGAATAGCAACCATTTGAAACACATTTTCAAATTTATGTCAAGGATGAAAGAACTATGTAATTAAGAATATGAAGGCTCATTAAAATTTAAAAATCTCATTTCATTCAATCATCAGGAAATGTGTGGATAAATTATGGAATGTTTAAATATCCTATTGTTTATTGCGATTATTTTTTTTGTCTCGAATTGAAAACCTACGTGGGTAAAACAATGAACAAAAGAATAGCGCACACTGATAGAGTTATTCTATAGGGAAGTTAACGTCATACCGAGGTATTTCGTCAGCTACAAATTTAGTTAATTTTGATCATAATGAAAATTGAATTCAACTTATAATTTATTGCGTTATTTAGCCTCTTTTTTTACTTTCACTTACTATATATAGTAAGGGGAAGTATTGCGATCGTGAAAATTTTCGAATTCCAGGTTTCAACGGAAATACACGTTTTAGGGTCCCCTGAGTCCAAATAACCAAGTCCCGCAAAAATGTCTGTGTGTGTGTGTGTTTGTGTGGTAACTCCCGGGCGGAAACGGTAAGTCCTGTGAAACTGAAATTTCATATTTAAGACAAATATACGCCCGAGACGTGACAAAACTTTTTTCATCAAAATGAGCTTACCAGAAGAGGCACTTTATACCATGCATTTTGCATCTTTTTTCGAAAACGGTTCCGACGATTTTGATTAAACTCGCTATATCGATGTAAAATTTAATGGGCTTTAATATCATGTAGGTTTTATTTGGATAAAAATGGTCTGACAGGGCTTAAATGCCGACATTTTAAATTTTCTTCCTCTAAATTACCCTTAATTTTGTAGATTCAATAATAATAACTAGATTATCTTGTTAACGCTGATGAAAAACAGGTAAATATATAAATTGAATAAATTCGATACCCAACTAAATGAGAAAACAGAAAAATACTTTTTTAATGCAATTTTTCGTTTTTGAACATAAGAGCAGTAATATACATGTATGATATACCGTTGGAAAGCTAAAGATTTTAGAAAAAATATCATCTCATACACAAGCTTTTAGAAGTTGATAGAGAGTGATGAGAAGAAGATAAAACTAACTGATTATTTTAGATAATAATATAATAGATTTTTTAATGAAACACATGTTTCTATAGAAATTCAATTTGATTAATTCCTTAATAGTTTCACGTATTTTTATCTTTTTATTTTTGTAACTGTATTTAAAAATTCTTTCATTGATTTTAAAAATCGAGGTAAGTGAAAGTCGTGTGTTGCCCGCACCAGATTTTTTTTTAACTTTCTACCAGAAAAGTATAGCTTCTCATTTCTATGAAATTATTTCATTTTAGATTTCCAAAGTGCTCATTTCTGAGTTTATATTAATTATAGGGTTACATATTAATATAATAATAGTACTTTGTATTTTACACACACACACAAACACATACGTATTATATTACACTATATTATATTACATGAAAAATTTCATTATATCACAAACAGAACTATTAAGTAGTAAAATATACTACTATATAGTAGTTCAGTCATTTAAAAAAAAAAAAAAAATCTTAACTAGAAAATAAAAGGTTTTACTATATTTCGATATTAATAAAAATGTCAAATATATAATATTTATTCTTCAAATAATTAAATATTTAACAATATATAGGTATACTAACATGGATTCAAAATTCTTCTTACTTAACTTTAAACATAACCTCAAATGTTAAAAAGGTTTATAATAATTCTCTAAAGCATAACTTTCTATTATATTTTTTTTATAGGAACATATCATCTGAATAAAAATATATTTTATTAACTTTAAGTTTTCACTAATACTCTTTAAAAGATTAATTTATCTTCCTCCCAACAATTTTTTTTAATAATTATCAACAATATCTTGAAAATTGTCAATAGACAAGGAATTGTTACCTGTTACAGGATTTGAACATCACGTAGGATATCAAAAGATGTGTGCTTGTAAACAAACACGTTTGCATGTATGATTGTATAAACGGAAGATATTCCAACAAAATGGCAAACAAAAATATTTTCAAAAATTGTCCTAAAAGTATAATTAATTTGTAGAGAGGGGCCATGTTTGATACGCTGATTACGAAAAAGAACATTGTTTACAAAATTGATTGATGAAGGTTTTATCGATATCCGCCATTCGATTTCATCTTAATGCCACTCATATCCTTAAAAAATGCGATT
>CM041292.1:65360758-65392433 GCA_023052935.1 Piezodorus guildinii
TCTTTAACAGTATCTGATGGTCAAATAAAGTCTCAACAGACCTAATATAACTTTCTCAGAAAAACAAAACTATTAGACCATAACATGGCTATTTGAAAAATATCAATAGAAAATGTTTGTAGCCTGGTTTTCTTTTCTTTTTGGAAAGAAAGAATGATATCAGCAACCAGAATATTAATAAAAGATCTTGGACTATACTAGATCCATTAAAAGTGAACATATAGAAGAGGCACGCGAAAAATTGTAAGAATATCGCCAATTAGATCTAAATCTAGGAATATTTCAAAAGCCTTGTTTTTTTTTGTTTTTTTTATCATGTACATTACTGTGAAAGTAATTAGAATTCAATATACAGCTATTGGGATATTGTAGTAGTAAAAAAATTGATTTATTAGTGGCGATTTGAATATTAGGAATGTATTCTATATCGTTCAATCCATTCAAAAACGTCCAGACTGCCGATAACAAGGCTTAGCTTTTGGTATCTATTTATATAAAGAAGAAATAAAAACATACGAAGAGATACATGTAAAACAAAATAGATGAAAATAAAACAATGGTCAGAACACTTGTTAAATTTACAATAGAGATGAGAAATGAAATAATACAAATAATAAAATCAGAAGGAAATCGTAAAGATACAATAAGGCCACTGAATGGTGGAAATGAAGTTACCTAAATTGAACCAGGCAATCTGCTACTGTGTAAAGGATTTTCAACGCTATATTCTTCGTAAAAGAATTCTGAAATCTAATGGTTTCCTTTCCCCTTTGCTTTACTTAAATAATTTTTTTTTTTTAACTACATAAATTACTAAGAATCTGAAATCTTTATAATTAAAAATTAATGCTTTTAGGAAATGCTCTTATGATTTTCTTTGTTAAATTGGTGCCTACGAGAAATTTGTTTTTAATCAATTAGTAAACTGTTAAAAATGTATAATCTAAAACAATGTATACAATTATTAATGATGATTTTTTTTTTCCAATTATATATGATTTAATCAACTTTCTAAATCATTTATTTATGATTCGTAAACGCTGAAAAAAAATCTTCAATAAGAAAACACACATTTATCTATAAATAAGCAGAATTGTGCAATAGAATACTCTATAACCCTGATTCTTAAACACCCGAAAGTTTTCGACTGTTACAACGGTATCAACTCTCAGCAGACAAGTCAGTGAGACAGTTCGAGTAGTGTAGTGACCCTTCAGACATTGCTTAAAATACTTTAGTGGTTTTCATTGTGGTAGCTCTGTCATTTCAGAACGGTAAAGTTGAGAACAATCTTTGACAAATCACAACGAATTATCCGAAGACCAAAACAATTTTATCGTTATATGAAAATACATGTTCTCTGGTTGTTGACAATGTTTTGCAGAAGCCATTGAAAATCCCTAATCCGCACCGCGATTTTTTCCAGATAAATTTAAAAAAAAATTGAAATTATTTTTTTAAAACGAATATTTGAAAAAGATAGTCCTTAAGGAAATGTTCACATGTTTTTTTTTGCATTTTAGATGTTTATTATGTCAACTAGAGATGATAATAATCTCTAGTAGTGTATATTTTAGTTTTATGTTTACTTTTAGGGCGTTGTCCCCATCATGATAACATTTTACGAAGATTAGAATTATTTTGTAACAATTTATATCATTAATATAATAATTATGTTCAACAAATTAATGACCTTATTCTTATACATTGTAAATATATAATAGAATTATATTATTTATAATGCATTAGTAATTAATAAGTTAATTTACAGCCCAATCTTGACTATTAGCTCTACTTTTCTCTTAATATACTTTCAGTTGATTGTGTTATACAGAACTTATTTTTAGTATTCAATAACAATGAGTGTAATATTGCAATTGAGCATCTGTTATTTTCAATGTAATCAAACATTTCTTTCGGTTAATCTATTTATTGATTCAATTGTTTTTAATTTCACTTACCGATATATGACGCATATAATAATAATAATAATAATAATAATAATAATAATAGGCTTAGCGAACCCGAAGGTTCGATGCCGATACCACCAAATTCCGCCTACACAGACTCGTCCAATGCTCACCATTCAAGCCCAAGCTCCCGAGATCAGCCTTAACGCAATCCTCCCATCTCCGCTTCGGCCTACCTTTCGGACGCCTACCAGTCGGATCAGCAAATACCAACTTTCTCGGAATCCGTTCGTCATCGAGCCCAACAACTTTACTCGCCCATTTGAGTCTCCGCGATGCAATCAGCTCAATTATATTCACAGGATGCAAGTTCCGCAATTCCGCGTTATGCAACCTTCTAAACTCCCCAGTGGCCTCATCTCTCTTTGGACCAAATATTTTACGCAATACTTTATTTTCGAAAACCTTAAGCCGCTGTTCATCCTTTAAAGTAAGCGGCCACGTTTCACATCCGTAAAGAACCGTTGGAAGAATAATAGTTTTATAAATTCTAATCTTTAAGTTTTTAGATAGAAGCCGCGAACTAAGTAACTTAGCAACTGAATAATAACACGCATTTCCCACCTTTAACCGGGACTTTATTTCTTCCTGGATTTCATTTTTTCTAGTTATAATTGAACCTAAATACTTGAATTTCTCTACGTGTTCAAAAGTATGACCTGATACATCAATATCTCCAAGATCGACACCGTTTCTGCTACTAATCATATACTTCGTTTTATCGGTATTTAATTCGAGTCCTATTTCTTTACCGGTTTTTATTAATACACTTGTATTTAGTTGTATGGTTTCCGTGTCTTCACCTAGCAGTACCAGATCATCGGCATACCCCAAAACCGGAATCTTGTCACCCATATTTAAGCCTTTCTCGGTACACATCACCTTTTCTATGACATATTCTAAAGCTATATTAAATAACACAGGTGAAAGGGAGTCACCCTGTTTTAAACCCGATCGCACCTCAAATCTCTCGGAGTAATTATGACCGATTCTAACTTTATGGAATGTTTCCGACAAACACATCTCTACTAGGTTTACTAACTTTCTAGGTATTCCCTGTTCAATCATGATGTTATATAGCTTCTGACGGTCTATTGAATCATAAGCCTTTTTAAAATCGATATAAAGTTGATGGACTACACCGTTGTATTCCAATTTTTTCTCTAATATTTGACGTAAGGAAAATATTTGGTCAATAGTCGAGCGATTCCGCCTAAAACCACATTGGTAATCTCCGATAATTTCCTCAGCGTATTCCGTGATTCGACTAGTTAGAATTGACGAGAATATTTTATAGCATACTGGGAGAAGAGAGATCCCACGATAGTTGTTACAATCCGACCTCGGTCCTTTTTTGTGAATCGGAATAAGTATTGATTCTTTCCATTCCTCGGGCATTTTTTCAGTTTCCCAGATCTTTTTAACTAAAAAATGTATTTTGGAAACGCCCGCTTCTCCACACGCCTTGATTAATTCACTCGTGATATTATCATTTCCTGCGGCCTTATAACGTTTTAATTTTCCTATCGCCATTTCGACTTCCTCTTTACTCGGTGCGTCTATCCATGGTTCAGCGCTCTGATATTCAGAGAGAGGAGATTGATTATTATTTTCCGTATTTAAGATGCCGTCAAAGTGTTGTTTAAATTTATTTAATATCTCAGAAGGATCCGCAATTATATTGTTATTTGCATCTTTAATCGCATTCAATAGAGGTTCAAATCTTTTACGCGATTTGTTTATACCTTTGTACATCTCTCTTACGTCATTTTCGTTTCTGTGTTTTTCTATTTCTATTATTTTGCCTTTAAGATACTCTCTTTTCTTATTTTTTAAGAGTTTTGAAGTTTCTTTCTTTACTAACCGAAAATAAGCCACATTATTATCGCTTGGATTATTTAAGGAATTCAGTTTAGCGGTTTTTCTTTTTTCGCACATATTTTGACAATCCCTGTCGAACCAAGGTTTGTTCTTTTTATTTTCAATTTTTCCAAGACATAAATTACCGGCCTCTTTAATATTATCCCTGATCCCTTCCCATAGTTTGTTTACATCTTTGTGTTCCTCGCCTGATGATTCCAAAGCTTCGAACCGATTTTTTACTTCTATCGCGAATTTTTTTCTAATTTCGAGGTTGTTCAATTTAACTAAATCAAAATTCTCGGGACGAATATAGTTCGGTGTTCTCTTTTTTGTATTTAGTTTTTGTCGAAGTTTCGCGATTACTAATTCATGATCAGAACCGCATTCTGCACCCCGATACGATCTCACGTTAATTATGCTACTTTGCCATCTGTTTTGTATTAAAACATGATCGATTTGATTCCGTGTTTGTCCATCCGGCGATGTCCACGAATACTTATGAATATCCTTATGTTTAAATGTAGTACTTTTGATTACTAGGTTTTTCGAAATGGCAAAGTTTATTAGTCGGGTCCCATTATCATTACTATATTCGTGCAAACTTTCTTTACCGATTGTAGGACGATATACTTCTTCCCTTCCAACCTTTGCGTTCGCGTCGCCTAGTATTATCTTAATGTAATTTCGTGGTAACTTATCGTAAACCGACTCTAGTTTATCATAAAATTCGCATTTTACTTCATCATCACTGTCTTCGGTGGGAGAATGAATGTTTATAAACGCGATTTTAAACCAACGCCCTTGAAATATAGCAACCGATATTCTTTCACTAAAGAACTGTACGTCCCGTAAAGCGGAAAGAAATCTATTCCTAATCAGAAACCCGGTACCTAGACAATAATTAACGCTCCCCCCGTACCAAATAGTATACTTTCCTTCTGTTAACGAACCCTCCCCTGGCCAGCGAACCTCTTGTAATGCAACGATATCTAAATGGTACCCCTTAACTTCATTCGCGACCGACTTTAACCCACCTGCCGTATTTAAACTTCTAACATTCCACGTCCCTATTGTTAGATCTCTAATTTTCATCTTGCGCCATGATTCCCCTGAAGCAGTCCCCACCCGGAGACCCGAACGGGGGACTAGTTTACCTCCGGATAATGAGCGTTTTACCACAGAGGAATCCATGACTTTTGGTGATATTTTGTGAACTAAAATATGTGAGTAGGGCGTTCGAACCTACGTCACACCCTCCAGCAAGCCTGGGGGGGCGCTCTCATTGTTGGTCAGCGAGTCCATCGGACTTAGCCGGGAGGAGCTTCCGAGGAAATTCCACCGACCATCCCCACATCCGCCACCCGTGGGACGCTCCCCATACGCGGTAATGAGATCCGCGCGAGGATATATGACGCATATAGCAAGGGAAAGTATTGTAATCGTGAAAATTTTCGAATTTCAGTTTTTACCGAAAATACAGGTTTTAGGGTCTTGCTATATCAATGTGAAATTTAATGGGCTTAATATTATGTAGATTTCATTCTGGTTAAAATACTCCAACAGGGTTTAAATTATGATTATATAAATTTTATTCTCATTAAGTGCCTTTAATTTGGTAGATTCCAAAAAACTAACCATATCATCATAAAAGTTAAGCGATTTTTTACATAACAATAGTAATATAGCTGTATAATAAACTTTTGGAAACCTAAAGATTTTAGAAAAAATGATATGTTATATACAAAGTTGTGAAAGTTAATTTAGGTGATTGTTGTATATAAAATTTTTATTTTCCTGAAACATATATGTTCCCAACGAAACTGAATGTAATACTATAAACGTTTTTGAACTCTAACTTTTTTTAAAAGATCTTAAATTTATTTTAAAAATCCAGTGTGAAAGTCATGAGTTGCGCGCATCCGATTTTTAAAAATTGCATTTAGAACTGTGATATGCTTTTGATTTGCCGATTTTCATTTTTTCTATGGTTTTTAGTTTAGATTAATTGCTTTGAGCTTTTATTAATTTGTTTACAATATTTCTCATGGTATTAGGAGTATTGTATTTTAATGTGTATACTTTATCCTGGAAAATCTTCCATACTTGAACTATTCCTCTTTTATTTTTTCAGTGTTCTTTCAAAGTTTGTAGGCTAAACTTGTCTAATTAAGACACTATTTTGTCCAAAATTGTAAGTAATTTTATAATAATATCTTTAATGTAAATCCTAATTTAAAATATCTATGTACCTACTGTATGATTATTCATTGTATTCTTTTCTATATCTCTAACAATAACATCATATATTAATTATTGTATAATAATATTAATGTTCTGTTTTTTTTTTTCCATTTTAAGGCATGATTATGAGAACAATAAATTCTCGAAACGTCGCATAGATAAAATTGTTTATTCATTGACTGAAACCTGAGAACAACAGAAACTATATATATATATATATTGTTATGTGATGCTATAATGTAATAGCACTGTTTTATTAGTTTTTTTAATGTTGCAGTTTAATTCTAGTTATAAATTTTTTGATATATCATTTGCATTTAACTTGTCTTTCTTCGTGAAGCCACAAAACTAATAGGAGAGCACTGAAGGAAAATTTCATTAGTTTTACTGTTCTTCTGACAACGAAGGAGCAAAGAACTGATGATACTTTTTTTTTTCTAAACAATACGCTGAATGGAAATTCACTAAAGAAACCGAATCGAGCTGAGAACATCAGGACCGAACGATCTCCATCTCTTAACAGATAAAAGGGACCGAGCAATTGAACTTTAACCAATCCGCAGTTTGTAGGGTCCTTTGTCGATTCCGGAAGAGAGGGTGTAATCTAGAAGATGAGATCCCACAAGTAGTAAAGTAGGGGTTCGGAAGTTATACTCAAATATAGTCCAATAGAAATAGTTTTACAATGCATCGATAATCAATAAGTTTCATTAGATGCTCACTAAGAATTCTAAGACCACGAAAACTGTTTTATCTAGTAGTTTTTATATTAATGATTCTTCTCTTCAGCTTCATCTAACGAATGTCTTTTTTTGTAATTTGAAACCAAAACTACTACAACCAAAAAAAATAATAATAAATCACTTGGAAAGTGTATTAACGTTTTTTTGGTTTATTATTTTCAAAAATGAATCTTTATAATCGAATAAAAAAAAAATATATACATATATATATATCATATCAGCTGGGTTATTTTAAAAATTACGGCCGATCGAAAGTGATATAAATCAATAACTCAGTTATTTTTTAAGATAGAGAAAAAATGTATGAGTGTTTTTAACCAGAAAACTGTGAATAATTATAAAAAGATATGTATAGGGTTTTAGAATCATTAAAGCGAGATGAACAAAAATTTAAAAAAAAAAAAGGATGAAAAAAATTCAAACTTTGCCTATATATATATATATATATATATATATATATATATATATATATATATATATATATATATATATATATATATACGAATAATCGTTTATCCTGATTGTTAATAAATAAATTCCTTTTGGTTTATTATTTTCAATAATCAAACTTTGTAATCGACAAAAAAAAATTACCCCTGCTCAAAATTTGAGAGCTTACGTTTCAAGATGCGTAGTAGAATCCGAATAACAAATAAAAAAAATCCGTTTCTTCCGATAAATAAATGAATAAATACCAAAAATTTAGAAAATTAAATTTTGGACCAAATGAAACAAGATTCATTGAATTTGGTACTCAACTAGATTAGCGTTTTAAAATCAGTGGTATTGTTATGTATGATATGATGCTTTGAATTAGTGCTTTTCATATTACTTAATTGCCTATCAACAGCCTTACAAACAGTTATACCCTAATATTGTTATTTGGAAATAATAAACCATTGTGTAATAATTTGCAGCGTTTTTTCATTTATCACAAACTATATTGGTAAACGCTGTTTCATTCAGAATAAAATTTACAACAAAATAAAAAAAGAATCATTGAAATTGGTTGAGAACTAGCAGAGATATTAGAACTTAGCAGTGGTGATAAATCATTTTCTATTGAACAATTTATTGTTTTCATATTAGTTAATGGCCTGTTAACAGCTATATAAACAGTAATACTCTATTTGGAAATAATTAGTCATAGTGTAATAATTTGCAGCGTTTTTAAAGTAAACATCTGCTTCTTTAATATGAAAGATGATTTTGGAAATGAATAAAAATACCGTGCGGACCATATGTTGTTCCTCTAAGAAGGTTCCATTCTGTTTACATTTCTAGCCACGTCACGAAGCAGCCCCTCTAGATTGCTCAGGACGCAGCAAACTGGAAATACTCATTTTACCTCACCGGAATATTTTTATGATATAAAAGTATGATATTTACTTCCGCTAAATCGTTTATGAAATTTATAATAAGAGAAAGTATTCCGAGCATGAAGAATTCCGAATTCTAGTTTGAAATATAGTTATTATCTGTATGAACTAAAAAATAAAATACTTAAATAGCAGGAAGGTCTTATCCATTCAGAAATATCTAAGATGGCTTGGTTGCCGAAGTAAATACAATGGTTTTATCTCAAGCATGTTTACTTTATTTATTTTTTAATAATTATCCTCCGACAGCTCTTAGCAGCATTTTTTTCCTCGCTAATCCTCATTTGGTAAAAGTATTTTCATAAGTAAAAACCACATAGATAGATGTATAATATAATATGGCTTGAGATATCACAGAAAAACATTTTTATAATTTACAGATCCGGTTCAAGTAGGAACATAGATATGTGCAATAGACTTAGTATAAGTAAAGGCGGTCAATTACTTTATCAACTTGGTATTAATTATACATTGATTCAGTTAAAAAAAAGGAAATTCCAAGTTGTACATCCCACAATTTAACACACTGAGTCCGAAAGGACGGCCACAGCGGTGGCAAGACTATGTACAGACCCTCAGACTAGACTAAGAAAACTTAACTTGACTAAAGGATTCAGAAAGACAAGTGAGCTCCATCACTAGAAGTGACTCCCATTCGCTCCCTACACCGAAATTTTTCGTATCCTCAGTCACCTCTTAAAATGCATCTAATGCAGTAAAAGAGATCCCAGATTTCTTCCTCTATTTTTCCGATTTTCAACCCCATGGGGCTTAGGAAAAAAAAAAATAATATAAAAGATAGGCAATTACTATAAACATAATTTAAGAAAATGTAAACAAAAGTGTGCCAAACCTATCATACTGAATAATTACTATTTTTATTTTATTTGTTTTGGTGAGGGTTTATATTGGTTTCCCCCTCTCTCCAACTTCATGCGTGATAAAAACTTATATGTTTTTTCCACAAAATGTGCCAACTAATCGTTCATATATATAGCTCACGTATCCAGTTTTTCCTACTGGTATCCCATTTCCTATTTACCCTCATGTGGAGGTCTAAATCATGCAGTGACTACGACTGGTGAATGAGGGTACCTGCATCAGATAATTGAGTTCATGTTAACTTTTCCTCTCTCAATATTCCGTTAATATTCATGTTTAATTAATATTTTATATTATATTAGTTGGCTATCTTTTCTATAATATTTATTATTTGATTTATTAGTAATTTATAAAATTTATTTTTGACTACCAAATTGTATGAATAGTTTTTACATCAGCTCTGCTTTAGTATGAAATGTTCGCTTTTCCTAAACTATTTATGTTCAAAGTCATAAAGGAAACTCATTTTCTGAAAGCTTAAATCTAGTTTCTATTTAACTTTCAATACAATTACTAACTTGGAAATCTTTTCAGAAACAATTTTATCTAAAATGATGGAAGTAATCTGAACTTAATATCCCAAGTTTGATTGAAAGTTTTTAACTTAAGTTTGATTAAGGAAGACGTCTGGTATTTTAATAACTATTATTAAAAATAGAAGTTTAATGTTAAGTATATTTTTTCTTAAAATTTTTACTGATATACTAACTAAAGGTATGACAGTCAAGGATTTATTTTTCTATAAAAATTAATAGTAAGGTTAAAGATAAATGCATAATGTAATAGGTTTTAATATATGAAGATTACAATGAAAAATTTTGCATTATTGTATGTGATATAAAATTTGAAAAGAAAATGATAATTTTTTGTTTTTATCATATATTAACTCATCACATACCCTTACCTATATTTTATGCAAAAATGAATGTATGGCGATTTATTGACCTATAATCTAATGAATGATCTTCAGCAATCCCAAACCCAACTTTTTTTGCCTGTTGTAAAGTCTCGCTAGTCGAAATATGTGAGTATCACGAAATGTGAACGTGTCTGTTTATTATAAAATAAAAAAGCAAAATTATGAGTGTCTAAAAAATATTAAATGTTAAAACTGAAAAACTGATTATTCATCAAATAAGAAAACAATACCTCAAATAAGTAAACCTTAGCTTATTTATGAATTTTTCAGAACTTCTGGATTGCAACTATAATTTAGAAAAAAATAAAAAAATCTTGTAATTTTTTTAATTTTTTTATACCATTATTTAGCTTGTAACGTATTGCTACCTATTTCCCATCCTAACACTCACCTTCAGATTTTTATAAAATGCATATATCACAGCATTACTTTCTTTTTTTGGGGAGAGAGAAGGGTTAATCAACAAATCCTTCTGGATAAATAAACTTATAAACCTCAGGAAATTATGTCCCAAATGATAGTGAAAACAGTATCTAAATCCGTTGCATTGTTTAGAAGGTGTTTTGGGATAGCAAGAATCGCGATATCATATTATATAGAGAGATATTACATAATATTTGATTTCTTCGAATTCGACCTCAGTCAGCTCGAGATTAAAGCCTGGAGATTTGCTATCATTGAAGTGAAGCTACTACGATTTTTTAGGCACTCTGAGGAAGAAGCTGTTTATAGTGTGTAGTAGTGATGGGCAAATACTCAAAAAATTTGAGTACTGATTACTGTAATCAAATGACGCTCGCTGCTGATTACAAAATCTACTCAGCTTTCCTCCTGATTACTTTCTATTTTCCTCTGTAATAAAAATTTTCGTACTTTTGACTACTTGATTACTTTTTTGTATGAAGTGGCCAGAATAGAGTATATTAAATACATCTGTTAAGTTAATTTATATTAATAATTTCTTTAAGCCATCTTTTTTTTAAATATTTTTCATTTTAGGCTAGATGGCTGAGTCCCCAAAGGTTCGTTACCGATTATACTCTTAATTTTAATCGCGCTCGCTCAAGAATAGGTTTATTTTAACTTTTTCGTATTTATTCGATATCAGGCTAGGTGGCTGCGCCCCCAAAGGTTCGTTACCGATTATACTATTAATTTTGATCGCGCTCGCTCAAGAATAGGTTTATTTTAACTTTTTCGTATTTATTCGATATCAGGCTAGGTGGCTGCGTCCCCAAAGGTTCGTTACCGATTATACTATTAATTTTAATCGCGCTCGTTCAAGAATAGGTTTATTTTAACTTTTTCGTATTTATTCGATATCAGGCTAGGTGGCAGCGTCCCCAAAGGTTCGTTACCGATTATACTATTAATTTTGATCGCGCTCGCTCAAGAATAGGTTTATTTCAACCTTTTCGTATTTATTCGATATCAGGGGCAGCGTCCCCAAAGGTTCGTTACCGATTATACTATTAATTTTGATCGCGCTCGCTCAAGAATAGGTTTATTTCAACCTTTTCGTATTTATTCGACATCAGGCTAGGTGGCAGCGTCCCCAAAGGTTCGTTACCGATTATACTATTAATTTTGATCGCGCTCGCTCAAGAATAGGTTTATTTTAACTTTTTCGTATTTATTCGATATCAGGCTAGGTGGCTGCGTCCCCAAAGGTTCCTTACCGATTATCCTTAACTAACTGATTAACCTATTTTAATCGCGCTCGCTTAAGTAGAAGTTTATATTTAGAGGAAATATATTTACTTTTTAAAGGATTTGGTTATTGGTATAATTGATTTAAGTGAGTTGCTGTAGAGTAGATTGTGTTTGAAAATTTGTAATCAATAAAAATCCTGATTTTAAACTGATTATTATCAATCACCAACATAGTAACCAAAAATATAACTTTATTATACCGATAAATAAAAAAATAAAAAAAAACTTAAAATAAACATACACTGGACCAACTGACTAAAAAAACAATAACACATTCACTTACTAAACCCTCTAAAACACATATAACAACTTAACATTAAAAAAAAAAAAAATAAAATAAAACAAATAAACGTTTTTGAAGACGCACGTAAAATCAATAAAACGTTTATTAGCCAAAAAACCGAAAAATAAAATACAGAAATGTTAGAATTTTAAAATTAAAAGTATAGTATCTATGAGAACCGTTGGGAACCCATCTACCGAGCCTGGTACCGAATAAAAAGGAAAAAGTTAAAATAAACCTATTCTTGAACGAGCGCGATTAAAATTAATAGTATAATCGGTAACGAACCTTTGGGGACGCAGCCACCTAGCCTGATATCGAATAAATACGAAAAAGTTAAAATAAACCTATTCTTGAACGAGCGCGATTAAAATTAATAGTATAATCGGTAACGAACCTTTGGGGACGCAGCCACCTAGCCTGATATCGAATAAATACGAACAAGTTAAAATAAACCTATTCTTGAATGAGCGCGATTAAAATTAATAGTATAATCGGTAACGAACCTTTGGGGACGCTGCCACCTAGCCTGGTATCGAATAAATACGAAAAAGTTAAAATAAACCTATTCTTGAGCGAGCGCGATCAAAATTAATAGTATAATCGGTAACGAACCTTTGGGGACGCAGCCACCTAGCCTGATATCGAATAAATACGAAAAAGTTAAAATAAACCTATTCTTGAGCGAGCGCGATTAAAATTAATAGTATAATTGGTAACGAACCTTTGGGGACGCTGCCACCTAGCCTAAAATGAAAAATATTTAAAAAAAAGATGGCTTAAAGAAATTATTAATATAAATTAACTTAATTAGATGTATTTAATATACTCTATTCTGGCCATGTCATACAAAAAAGTAATCAAGTAGTCAAAAGTACGAAAATTTTTATTACAGAGGAAAATAGAAAGTAATCAGGAGGAAAGCTGAGTAGATTTTGTAATCAGCAGCGAGCGTCATTTGATTACAGTAATCAGTACTCAAATTTTTTGAGTATTTGCCCATCACTAGTGTGTAGTATCGAAATATAAACAGCTCTATGAACACAAAATTTAAACACTAAACAATTTTTATTCAGAGGTTTTTTTTAAAGTAATATTAACTATTTTCGAGGAAAAGAGGTTTTCATTGAATTTCTGCATTGTGAAATTTGCATTGCAATGTCCCTAAAATTTGTTGATTAAGACTTTGATTTTAACCCTATTTCTAAGGTACCAAAGGGTATAGCCGGGTAAGGTTGGTAAATCTGTCCCCGCGGCTTTCTTGACTCAAACTTGAGAGATCAATTCGGAGTCCAATATAAATAATTCAACTAAATTTTTATCTTTTTAATTCTAACGGTTTTTGAGATTATATTTCTTATTATTGTTGAAAAATGTGTAAACAATTATTTTTCACCTTTCAAAATTACATTACTGATAAAACATATTCAATCATTTTGCTACAAAATTATTGGATAAGAGCTGTTTTTCAAAACGCGCTCTAGGTAGGCGCTCTAAATACGCCGTTTATTTAGCCACCATCAATCACAAACAAGGTCTCGCTTGTTAAAGTATTAAACAATATATATATAATTTTTTCATGCCTTTAACTCCTAAGAATTAGAGAAAAATAATCATTAATTAACTTAATATTTTACTAATAAAATCGTGACCAAAAAGATCCTAAAATACCATAAAGTTTCCCATCCTCTCCGGCGTGGTGATGACTCCTGGGCTGCGTCTGATGAAGATAAAGCCGAGGAATTCGCCACACACCTCTCCAAAGTATTCACTCCTCACCCGGAATCCAACAGAAATCATACCACAACAGTTCAAGAATTCCTTTTCTCACCAATACCTCTTTCCCTACCTCCTAAAGCTATTAATCCATCTGAGGTGAAATATCTTCTTCAAAAACTGACCCTTCGTAAATCTCCTGGACACGATCTCCTTACCCCCCAGATCCTGCGACAACTTCCCCAGAAAGCCATTATTTTTCTTACATACATCTACAACTGCATCCTTCGCACCACCTATTTTCCTCTCTTATGGAAACATTCCACAATCGTTCTATTCCTAAAACCAGGTAAACCTTCCAGTAACACTTCATCCTACAGACCTATTAGTCTACTCCCCATCCTCTCAAAAATCTTCGAAAAGCTCCTTCTAAAACGAATCCTGCCTATATTAGAATCTCACAACCTTCCTTCCCACCACTTTGGTTTCCGTTCTCATCATTCCACTGTTCAACAAGGACTCCGAGTTGTAGACCATATTTCCTCAGCCCTCGAATGCAAAGAGTATTGTTCTGGTGCGTTTCTGGACATAGCGCAAGCTTTTGGCCGGGTATGGCACGCTGGATTACTCTTCAAGCTTAAAACGCATTTACCCCAGTCTCTCTACCTTATTCGAAGATCCTATCTCTCAAACCGCTCCTTCCAAGTACGCTGTGGTGTAGAATTTTCCAACTTTTATCCCGTTGAGACCGGTGTTCCTCAGGGCAGCGTCCTGGGACCCGTTCTCTACATCCTTTACACCGCTGATATTCCTAATCATCCTGACACCTTTCTGGCAACATTTGCAGACGACACCGCCATCCTATCATCCAGTTCCGATCCCGAAACAGCATCCTTAATCTTGCAAAGACACCTTTGCCTTATCGAAGACTGGTGTGGTGCTTGGCGCATAAAGGTGAACGAGGCCAAATGCAAACACGTAACCTTCACTCTTCGACGAAACTCCTATCCGCCAGTTTACTTCAATTCCATTCCTATTCCTCCTTCAGATACAGTCCGGTATCTTGGCTTACTACTAGACAAAAGACTGACGTGGAACCCACATACAAGACTTAAAAGAAAAGAACTCAATCGACGATTCGGACAGTTATACAGACTATTAAACAGAAAATCTGAACTTACAGTTGACAACAAATTATTAATTTATAAGACAATACTGAAGCCCATCTGGACCTACGGACTTGAACTGTGGGGGACAACTAAACGTTCTAACATCAAACGCATTCAATCCTTTCAATCCAAAGTCCTCCGAATAATAGTAAATGCTCCTTATTATGTATCTAACTATACCTTGCACGACGACCTTAATGTTCCATTTATTTCAGACCTAATTCCATCCAAATTTTCCATCAGAACCTCATTCATCATCCTAATCCTTTAGCACGATTCCTATCCAGCTCCACTCATCCATACAACCCACCTAGAAGGTTGAAACGGCAGTGGCCCCGAGATATATTGTAAATACATATGCTGGAGTTCTGACACTGGTCAGATTCTCCTCTCAAGTGCGGTGTGATTGTGGCTATGGCGCCCTCACTTAGCTTCCGCTGGCTCTCACCAGTGATGCGGCTGAGAGGGAGGCGCTGGGATCCTTTGGACTCTGCTTGTCCTTCCACAAGTGGGGGGACAAGCCCCGTCCGGGGTTCCCGAGCTAATTGTAAATATTGTACATAGGTATGAATGTGACATGTTTTGTTTATTTATTTGTTAACTTCATTTATTTGTATTTATTTTTCCTACTTAATTTTGTTATTGTATACGTTTACTTACTTTGATTTTATTTTATGTAATTTGACTTTCCTTTTGTTTATATTGTATGAATGAGATCCTGTAGCACTATTATTATTGTCTATTATGACAAATTGTAATATATACGAATAAAAAAAACAAAAAAAAATAAATAAAAAAACTAATAAAATCGAAAAAAGAGGTTTTTAAATAAATCTCGAAAACTGTACTTAATTAAAAAGCTAAAAATTCAGGTGAATTATTTTTATTCGACACCAAATTGATCCCCCAAATTTGAGTAAAACAAGCAGTGGGGATAGATTTACCATCCTTACCCGGCTATATCCTTTTAATTTTAAATGCTATCTTGACACAGAAAAGATTTCAGTTATTTAATTATTAAAATTAAATCGTTTTTGGTATCCAAGCTAAAATAAAAATAATAGTTTTCATGTTTTTAGAATTAATTTTATAATGTAAGAACGCGGTGATCGTACAAATCTAACCTACTTCTATTTAAACTCAAATAAAACGACATCCTGCATAACACATTGTTCACCATAATATGTACACCATACAACCACAAATACCAAAAAACTAATAGAAAAGCATATTGACCAATTTACGAGTCATCATTTTTATGAATTATTTTGCTATACTAAGTCTTCTCATATTTAAAAAAAAAAAAAAAAAAAAAAAAAAAAAAAAAAAAAAAAAAAAAAAGGGGAGACCTAAGTAATGTTTTTTTTATTAAGTGACAGTGAGAGAGGTTAAAACCTGTAAAATATATAGTGCCCAGTGGTCAAACCGCTGTAGGTAAAGACCATTATGAGGAATTATGGCTTAATTTTGTACGGTAAAATTATAGGCATTTTGTAATTATATCAAGGCTCTCTACATAAAGTACATAATCCAAAGCTCTTTATTATAAGCTGTCCTTGTATAATATGCTTAATACCCTATTAACCTAATTAAGTGTCATATATTTTTCTACAAGGGCCAGAGACAACATTATGAAGCTCATTTACAGAGAAAACAAAGTTTTTCATTACTAAGAGTGTTAAAAAATTGTTGTATATTTAGAAAACAAAGATAATCCAGACATAATATAAAAATATGGCAGATTGTGTGTTTTAGAAAATAAGTAAACAAAGTAAACTCGCGGACACCCTGAGACAGCGTCTGTGGACCCACTAGTTGGCTACCACTGTCCTTTTCTAAGGTCTATTTACATAAATGTATATGTAAAGATAAATATATATAAACTTTATGTATCAACAAAATTGTAAATAAAGGCCTATCTTATCTTATATGTAAAGAAATAAAAAAAGGGTAAATATAAATATATTGTACATGTGCATATGTATATAAATAAAGACTATTATTTGCTTCCTTAAGTCACACAATCTTTATGCCCAGTTCTAGCCTATAATCTCCCTCTATTTCTATAATCGAATAATCTATGTCAAAGGGTGTAAAGGTGAACATGACCCTGGTTGTTGTCGCCATAAAAAAAAAAAAATAAATAAAAATCATAAATTCTGATGAAACATTTATTTGTTTTTTTAAGTGTGCTGATTTAAAATTTGATATGGGATATTTGATACTGTTGGGAAGAGGGGCGTCTAACGCGTTAGTTTGCAGCCTCGACCCGGTCGTTATTATGAGTCGCCGAATTTTCTGTCAATCCGTGTAATTTTGTTTAGGGTAAATGAATGATATAATAAAAGAGAGAACATAAACAATCTTATATTAATTAAAATAAAACAAATACTGCTTATAATGTGCAAGCGGTGATTCTTTCAATCCTTGATCACTTCCTTCCCCCTCTCGTCTGCGATGTTCCTTCTTTCCTTTAGCAACTTCTACTCCATGCGACAATTCTCTACTATTTTCTATGATGATGTGCGAGTTGCGATAATACGAAAAATATGCGACAACCAACTAATTAACCATCGTCTACACTCGCGAAATGACTCTAATTAACTCTCTCTCACAAAATCCCAGAATGCACTCTGCCCCGCGGTCACTTAACAGCTGATTCAAATAGAAGAAAACAAATGACTGTCACGCTTGCACATAATAAATCACAAAATAAAACAAATAAAATTACAAATGGAGAGATACAATAAACATAAGACAATTTCAATTCTTAACAGATACATCAAATAGGATAGAGATACATCATAGTTATACACATAACTATTTTTAATTTAAAATTAGATATAAGAATATATATACAAATAATGATTACAGACCAGTATCCTGGCGCACTCGTCGTGGTCGTAGATGGCTGCGAGATGGAGGGCAGTCCTGCCGTGCTCGCCGCCCTGGTTCACGTCGATCTTGTCCTTGTAGCTGGCGATCGCGAGGAGCACTTTCGGCTTGTTCAGCTCCGTCGCCAGGTGGATCACCGCCTGGTTCTTTTCGTTCAGCACGTTGGCGTCCACTCCGCTGAAGGGAAAATAAAATAGAATCAACATGAGCTCAGAATAAAACAAAAATAAGAAAAGTATATTGAAACTAACTGTATTGATTTTTTTTTATCACATACTTATGTATGAAAAAAATTGGTGCGGGCAACACACGACTTTTACCTACCCTGACTTAATTAATAAGATAAAATTAATATAAAAACTATTAACTACACTTCAATTTAAAAAATATTTTAAGTTCATTTTAATAAAACGTGTATTCATTTTCGTTTGAAACATATGATTTAGATTAAATAATATAACTATATTAAATTGTTAATCGGTAATAAGTGTATTCCCTATTCGCCAGTTTATATTACCCTTTACAACTTTTTGTATCAGATAATATTTTTTATAAAAGCTTTCTTTCCAAAGGTATATTATACGTCTATATTATTGTTCTGATTATCACAAAATCAAAAATTATATAAAAAAATAGTTTTGCTCTTTTATTCTTTCGTTGGTCATCAAATTGGTCTAACTTGTATATTTAGCCGCCCTTCATCAATGTCATTAAGATGATATGGTTAATCTTTTCGAATGAACAAAATTAAAGGTACTCTAAATAAAGAAAATAAAAGATATCGGCAGATTTAAGCCTTTCAGAATTTCAATTAGAATGAAACCTACATCATATTAAATCCCATTAAATTTTACATCGAAATAGCGAGTTTCATCAAAATCGTTCGAGCCGTTTTTGAGAACACCGTACAAAAAAGGTGCAAAATGCATGTGGCCCTTCTGGTTAGTCAATTTTGATGAAAAAGTTGTCTCAGAAATGAAATTTCATTCTCGTACGACGTTTCGTTTTTCTACTGGACTTACCACAAACACACGGACACACAAATCTTTTTGCGTGACTAGGTTATTCGTACTCAGGAGAACCTAAAACGTGTATTTCCGTTGAAAACTGGGATTCAAAAATTTTCACGATCGCAATACTTACCCTTACTATATACTTCATATATAGGTAAGTGAAACTAATATATAGTAAGGGAAAATATTGTGAAACTGAAATTTAATATTTAGGACTACTATACATCCTCATTCAAGACTCCAACGACAAGAAACTGCTCATAGATACCGATTACTACAACACTTACTTGACAAACGTTCAAATCTTCCACTATATCACAAAAAGCTCATTTATGTTACCATTATGAGACCCATCTGGACATATGGAATCGAGCTTTTCGGCTCTACTAAACCATCTCATTCCTAGACAATCCAATAATTACAATATAAAATCCTTCGCAAAATCCTGAACGCTCCTTATTTTGTTACAAATAAAATCATCCATAAGGACCTTAATAATTAACCATTTGTTGCAGACCTTTCTCGTACCAAATATACCAAATTTCAATGCCAAACTCCCAACCCACATAAACCCTCTTTTCTGCAACTAATCAACCTCACATATTATTGATAACCCTCTGAGATGATTGAAAAGAAGATGGCCTCGGGATCTACTAACTTAAATTAACCTTGAAGTTCTTTTCATGCCCTTTATTATATATAATTCATCACTTTTACTGGTTTGTATTTTGTTAATATACACCTTATAAAATTGCCGTCAAACATTTTAGGATTTTCTAAAAAACGGATCTAACGATTTTGATTAAACTCACTACAACGAATTATAATTCAATGGTTTTACACCACGCAGTTTTCATTCTATTAAAATATTCTACTGCCTTCAAAATCCGATATGTTTTTTTTTTTCCTCTAGAGTACTTTCAATTATTTTAGATTAAAAAAAATAACCATATCATCTTTTTAGGATTGATAAAAAGTGGCTAAATATATAAATTAAACGAATTTGATGACCAACTAAAAGAGAAAAGAACAAAAATATGTTTTAATTAATTTTTAGTTTTTTGATAATAAAGATATGACTATAGTAACGTGAATAGGACTGTACAGTAAACCATAGAGAAAGAAATTTTTTTTTTGCACTTAAAAATACACAACAGTTACATAATGCTGGAAAGCTTTTTTTTAAAATGAAAAAAAAATTATCACAAAAAGTTGTAAAAATTAAAAAAAAGTTTATTTAATAATACTTAAATTGATTTTAACAGGCGAGGTAAGTGAAAGTCGTGTGTTTCCCGCACCAGTTTTGTTTTATATATAGTTCAGTCATGATGCTATTTTTCGATATACTAAGGTAAAGCATTTTTCTGTTAATTCATGACCGTTCTCGGTCAATTATAGGGAATGGTGTGGTTTAGTGGGTTGAGCACTAGTTTACTATTCTAGGTTTTTTGGTTTGTTAATTATATAAGATATTTCAGGTGAAACTGTAAACTGTAATGAGAAATGTTAAAATGAAAAAAAGTTTTTGTGAAGGATGGTCCTTTAACGCTTTGTTTAGAAGGTATCCACGTCTAAATATTTTCAACGTAAAAAACCGTCTTTGCACATAAACCAAAAACACGTTCCTACGATAAAAATAAAATACATGCAATGAACAATAAACTAAGAAAGTTAGAACCTTTGTTCTTCATTACCGTGCTGACCTTCCGCTATCAAAGAGAGATGAGGTGGTACTAACCCAGTTAAGGACCTATCCTTAACTCTTGTATCCTAACACGGGAGCACCAAACAAGAGTATCTTATACAAAGGAGACATTGCCTCGATGTGACGTTTTCGCACATCCTCACATGAATGGTGTAAAAGTGGATGTGTGGCTATTATAACTTTAATAATATCATTTTAAGTCGTTGCTGTATATTTTACATTTATAGCAAATATTAAAATCAAATGACCCATGTGCATGACGAGTTCCAAAGAGTTTTTATTAAATAAAACGTTCTAATCGATACAGCCAAACAACTGATAATACTGATTGGGTCAACGACACCTGTTTCACAATTTCAAAAACAAGTGGATAGACAAAATACAATATATTATTATATTATGTTTCATTCATTTGGCTCTATAAGTTAAATTTTTATAATTGACCAAAAAGTTAACTTTGCAACACATAGTAACGCATGTTACAACCAGCGGTGTGGCCACAGATATGGACACAGTCTCACAGCGGTAGCACATTGCTACTAAACACACTTTTTTTTAGATAAAACTCCGTCCTACTCGTTATTCTTACGAGAGAGCGGCCATTTAAACGTAAGTTAAGTTACGAAATGAATTTTTCGGTGATCTTCATTGGCTTCACCGCTTCCTAATAAGGTTACCGAATCTGTACAGTAAGAGATTCAATACGTTCTTCGTATTTCTGTCTCTGGTGCGGTACCATCTATTTGTCCAGTTTTTCGCAACGATACCAACCATAGGATATGTTCTGGTGGTACACGAATTGAAGGCGGTAGAAGACAGAATTTGGAATGGCAACGTTCGCTGAACTTAGAATTACTTGGAAAAAAGTAAATATATGAGCATCAATATCTTTCTTTAATTGTAGAGTTTGGGATTGCTTGGAACTGGTGATATTTCTGGCTGCGGTATAAGTCCCAAGTCAGTATTTTATAATCGTATTTTGTAGGACTTCGTATTTGATCGCATTGTTTTTCTGTAATGTGGTACAGAACTGGCCTATGATCAGATGTCACAAAATATAGCGTAGTACATTCAGCGACCCTATGCGGTTGTCTTGTTAGGAAAAGGTCAATGGTTGATGTAATCGTCGAATTGGCTCTATGGATGAATGTGTGACTATCAGGATAGATCACGGAGAAGCGTGATTTGGAAATGCATTCACCTGCTTTATTATTCCTTGTATTATTCCACAATTTATGTCGGGCATTTAGGTCGCCGATTACCCAATGGTTCGTTTGTTTGGAACATTCTAACAATAGACTTTTGAACTCTTTCAAGGAACTTTTGGACGGCGGTACAGTGCGGTTATTCGTGTAGGCTGCTGAAGCTGCACCTGAACAGACACTAGGTGAAGTTTTCTTGCAAGTTATGTTTATTGGTGAGGACAGCCTCTTCCACGCAATGCCATCACGTTAGCCATGAAAGAACTCCATATGAATCTTCTTGAACTAACAAAAAACCAGTGATGGGAATAGGTTGTGGTGTTTCAGTCTTGTATCGGTGATGATGACTACCGCTGGCCAAGTTAGTACAATAGGGTTTCAACTTCTCCTATTTTATTTTCAAGTCCATCGGTATTGAATTCAGAACTTTTGAATGATTGTTCATTTAGATTTTAAAAAAATAAATAAAAATATATAATAATAGTTTGTATCCCTTTTTTTTTAAACGTAAAAAAAAACTTGTACATATCTGACTATAAAAACTATAATTATTATCTTGATAACAGAAATTTAAAACTAAGTAAACACAATCTGTATTAAAGTTTCACAATCTGTATTAAAAAATATTCGAAGACTGGTATAAATTTAAAACTAAACGCATTATATCAAAGGAAGAAAGAAAAAGGAAATTGGAAAGAATGAATCAGTACTGGGCACAAAAGAAAGAACATTGTCCAAAGAAATGACAGAAAAATAAGGAAGTGACTGATCGTAAGATGGATCAGTCACTTCCTTGTTTCAACGAGAGCAAAATGAAAAAAAATAATAATAAATCTATGTTTTGACAGAATTCTACTGTCATTTATTGTTTTTAGTAATAATGTATCACATATCACACTCTGTATAAATTTTTATTAAAAACAATATAAATGACCGTAGAAGTCTACCAAAACGTTTATACATTTGCTCAGCTCACACAATCACCCTGAAGAAGGCCTTTAATTTTGGCCGAAACGTCGGCACCAATAAATTAAGTTTACGCTGAATTGTGTTACATTGACTGCACCAGACTAAACTTCCCACACAAACAATATGAATTATGATATTTTTTGTTAACATATTTATACATGGACACATTATTTTATTCCAACCAAGTGAATTGTGGTAATTTCTATGACATTGTTCTTTCTTTTGTGCCCAGTTCTGCTTCATTATTTCCTATCTTCTTTTTCCTTCTTCTTCTAATATGATGGGTTTTGTTTTAAATTTAGGCGTGTCTTCGAATCTTACTTTTTATCTTTGGTCTGTTTCTGAGCTATTCCAGATTTATTTTATTTCAGTCAAAGATATTTCTTCAAACGGATTATTGGCCTTAGTCACAATGTTATACATTAATGCAAACGCATCACAAACAATGCTAATGGATATTAAAATAATTTTCGTCAAGATTAAACTAGATCGCCAACAACTGACAAAATGGAACCTATGGAATATAGAAACAATATTATAAGAACGTTTTTAGTCCACACCAAGGAATGGTTCTAAATACGCTTTGTTGCAACAAAACTCCGTCCTGGCCGTTCTTTTTATGACAGAGCAGCCATTTCAACGTTATTTTATTCCTAAGTATGTTTTATTTCATCTATTTATTATATTGTTTGTCCAGTTAATCTCGTTTTAAATAAGTACGGTTTCTCCTATTTAGGCAATAGTCTTAAAAGAGTATTTAAATTCAGATTCAAGATATTATATTATTTGAAAAAAACTAAAAGCAAGACCGACGACTCAGTACGAGTACCCCATGTTGGAAAGTAATCAAAGCGAAGAACAAAATTTCGGTCTTTATAAGTTCATTGAATGGAAATTATGTTATTCAAATAAGCAATATACAAAGGAATAAGGCGATAAAGGGTTCTTATAAACTAATAATTTTATTACGCAGAGTTAGTTCCGTTCCTTTGACGGCTATGAAATATTCTAAAATCGAGAAAAAAAAAAATATAGAAACCCAATTTATTATAATTTTTTTAGAAGTAGAGCGTATAATTAGTATTGTTTGTTATTATTTATTTAGTACTGTAATAAATTTCATATTTTAAATATTCATGATTTATTTCACACAATTTCGTAATTTTTTCTTTCACCTAAATAAAAAAAATATCTCTTTCTCTTTTTCTCTGGCCAGAGTAAATAAACGGTGACGCACTTCTTTTCGCAGCTAGGAGCAGTAAAATCAGTTTTTTAATTTATTTCTGAAATGATTTTTTAATGAAAATTGTATATATGTTCATATTTCTTATTATGTTTATTATCTAGTTTAATGTTTAATATTATTATTTGAGGCTGCTTTTTAATCTATGGTTTGTAATTTCTATTGTTTCTTTGTATTGTTTTTGTATACTCTAAGACCTTAAACTTTTCATTTTAATTTTCTTGTTATGTTATTCTAAAGGGACTAGTCCCAGAATAAATAAAGATTTATTATTATTATACCCAACTATTACTTCTTCCTTCTTCCAGTGGCGCGACAGGCCGTGTAGGCCCTGGGCCTCGCGGTGTAATCTCCTGGGAGATTACACTCACGTTTCGTGATGTATTTTGTAGTGTAGGGTCATCACTCCCTACGCCTAATTTTGTGAGTGGCCACCATTTGGCTGACGGGTCTCGCATACCCGGGGTGAGGCTGTGAGCGAATCCCTATTTATTTACATCCTTATAAAAGCCCCGCCGGGACTCGGATTCGAACTCACAACCTCTAGCATAAGAGACTAGTGCGCTAGTCACTCAGCCACGGGCTCTCCCCGCCCAACTATTACAGTGATTTCAATAAATTAAAATACTATATTTTGTAGGAGGTTTATTGTATGATTTATTTGAGGCATCAAACATTATAGTGTTTTAATGTATATTCATATGGGAAGGATAATTTGTATAGTTATGTAACTAAGCTGATTGATAATAATCAGCAGAGATTCACCAGATCTGTAGTTAATAACCAAGTTGGAACTAATTTAAAACTCAAGGCTCAATATCAAAGTTTGATTTTTTATTTACCTAATGAATGTTAACCTATTACAATAACTAACCAATATTGGTTTTAGTAGGTATATCTTAAACATTTTTCCTTTTTTTTTCTTAGCAGTTATTTTGGGAGAAAAACGTTTCTACCCTTTTTCCCCTTCCGTGGACCCGCCTTTCAATCAGCAATGTTATCGAGATGGTTTTGAAGGGTGGCGGCTGCTTAGAATAGGGTTTTTATCTAAACTTAGACTTGCTGTGTCGTCAGCCAATTTATTCCAAAATGACTTATTATCTTGTTTATAAATCATTTATGTTATTAACCAATGTTGAGATTGATGATTTTATTTTGCGCGATTTGGTACTTTGTCCTAATAACACTAACTTATTTTCTCATAAATATGTTATTTTATTGTAATTATGTTTTTTGTAAATGAGTGATATCTTCTTACAAGAATGTACTGATAGGTACTATAACAGAAATAATTCATAAAAATACGAAACTACACAAAAATAGGATATTTTTTTTTAACTTTTCAAATATAATAGTAAAATCTTGAAACTGACTAAAGCAATATTTTTGCTTAATAATTTTTGTAAACATAATTTTAAGCAATAATTTTTCAAAAATTACTAACTACTCAACTACTACAATTATTTTGTAGATTTTTTAAATTTAAATATACAACTTCAGCAGGTACCATCGATTCTGAACTGTTAACGCATCAGAAACATAATATTACTAAAGATTTTATTTAAAGATAAACGCACTTAAGGTTCCATCAGATTATAAGAGATTTCAGTGATGGTGAAAAGGGGAAAAAAGCTTTGTTGGTGCTTTTTTAGACCCGATTCACTCAATGTCTAATTTCGAATAAACATAAATTATTTTGTTCTATTTGTACTTCAACTGGTTCAGTTGTTTACCATACGAGAATTGCTATACACAACTTCTTCGTTCTAAGCATTCATCTATTTATTTTTTAGCAATTTAAGTATTAAATTAGAAACTATAATAATATTCTATAATAAAGATGATAATATTGTTTTCCTAAAATAATAGATTTTCAGACTAAATCGCAAGAAACTTGATAAATATACTGTGTAAAACATTTTGAATGCTTCTTTATATACTAGAAGTGCTATAATGTGGAAATTCACATCAAATTTTCTTTTAACTTACAACTGAAAAAGGAAGTCAATAGCTTCAAGAGATTCATGTTCTACCGCAATATGAAGAGGTGTGTTCCCATGATGGTCCTTCACATTCAGATCTGAAAAAAGAAGAAATAATTATAAAACAATATTTTCTATTTTGTACAGAAACAAAACTATGACAAGAAACATGCGTGACAAAAGTAAACCCACATATCAATTCTACGTTACGATACGTCGTGACCATCGTTTAGTCAAAAGTCTCAGAGGATTTTGGTGGTATCGAAATAATATCTTTTACTATATATTAATCTTAAGAGACTGACCCTGTCAAAAGGCATTTTAGGCTCGCAAGCTATCCAAGAACCACTGGTCACCATACGTTTGGTATAGCGTGGATATTTCGATATCTAAATGAGTTATCCGAAATTATGTGATTTAATTTGGAAGAGTTCGGTACAGCCGTATTATAATTAAATTTCCTGGACTTTGTCTATAGATTGTAAGAAGAAGAAAAAAAAGATAGAAGGGTGAGAGTTAAGGTGGCTTTTAGAGTTCTAAAAAACTCTTTATACCATAATAAAGAATATTAAAACCCATTTAAAATGTCTTTTTTACTATTAATAACAATAATTGAGTTACTATTACTCTGTAAAGTAAAAAAAAGCAATACGCTTTTGTTAATTCGATTCATCTTTGCGATATAATAAGTCCTGATTTTAAAACTTCTGAATCAGATTATTTTATAGAAGAGAAAAACGGGGTCACTTGCGGCGTTGTGGCTAGTAACAGCCTTCTATGCCCAAGTTCTCGGGTTCAAGACTGCAGGTGTTCAAGATTTTATGGTATCAAAAATCCTTAGTTATGTCGTCCTTTGAAGGGGACGTAAAAAAGTGGTCCTAATTAAAACTGGATTGGCAAAACTTAGGACTCACACCGTACCATCGTCCGATTACTCACAGTAAAAGTAACGTTAAATGAATAAACATACAATCAGTAGAGAAAAAAAAAACATTACCAAAATAATATATTGACCTCATGTCGAAATTTCATATTTATATAACATATTTTATAAATTAGCGACAATGAAACTATTATACCGCCCATAAAGTATGTAACCATCTTACTATGCTATAAAATATACAATAATTGGAAGAGTACTCCAATTAAAAAGTGAGTTATGTACTTTTTTAAATTTAACTGCCTCTTTGTCCTCCAAAGGAGTTACCTGATCCTGCGGCTAACGATCAGCAAGAGTTCACAGATCCCTCCTTATTCATTAAAGATATAGGCAGGTGGAATAAGCTGAATACTGTTAGGATGGTACATTGAGTTCTAAAAGTTTTAAAATGTTTCTTTATATCAAGCGAGTTTGGAATAAAACTGCCATTAAGCGAAAAATAAATGATTTTCTGACTTTTGCGAGTTATAATTGTCTCATTGTTCATAGATTTATGAAATATAGAGGGACCATTTTAAAAAAATATATAACCCCCCATCAAAAATAAATTTAGTGAATTTTTTAGCTCTTGACCATCTTTATTGAAACTAAAGATTCGTCTCTAACAAACATTGGAGTTTCTTTAAGGAGTAACAAAAAAGCTGGATAGTTTTCATTCATGAACTGTGGCCGTGACCTAATTCCATACCAAAGTTTGTAAACAAGATAAGAAATTAAGTATCCGACATTAGTTTCGATTATTAACTATGCATTCAGATGGAAACATGCAACTTTCAAAGTTTTATTGCAATATTTGGAAAGTTTAAGGCTTAAAAAATTGATGTTCCAATGTCTTTGGAGCTGCCATTACCTGAATATGGAGCGTTTTACTCTATTGTGGGAGCACTACAATTCTTTGTAAACTTCATATTTTATGTTTTTATTTTTATCAATATTATTAAACAAACTATTCAATTATTATATACCACAAAGCCTACTACTTCATAACAATACTTTATGGTTTTTCCGCAAATTTAAAGATATTATTTTTACAAAATTACATCATAATGATAATATACTTCATCACTTGCATCGGCCTGTTTCTCCAACCATAAATTCCTATCTATAAAAATTAAGAAAAAATATTATCAGCCATTTGCATGTATAACTGAGCAGATGTATTTGGGTGTATTTACACCATTTCTTTTGGATGCCTGGTATGTGTGTATTGAGCTGCCTCACACGATCATCTCGTTATATGTTACTTACATAAAACTGAAATAGTATATGCACTGTAACTATACAATGATCCAATAAATAGCCATAATATGTTTTACGATCCTTAAAAAAAATATTATATAAAATAAAAGCATAATGAACTACTTACTTCTTAAAGCTTCCACGGACTATATATATATATATATATATATATATATATATAATATATATATATATATATATATAATATATATATTGCTGTCTTCGTAGTAGTTTTCTTAGTTTTCACTTTCATAGAAGAATCCGTGAACATGTCTGATGTATTGTTGATGAAAAGGTGGAATTCACAGAAGAAAATATAGAACGAAACAGTACTATTCTTCCTTAGGCCTAATATTTCCTGCTCATTGAATATCATCGACATTCACTGATAGTTACTTCAGTTGAAGTTGAAAACAATATGATAATATTTAATGATGATTGTGGTGACATTGTTTTAATTGATGGAGCAGTCTACTGGTCTTTAAATTCTTCGACAAATTGACTACTCCCCAATTAAATTGTTTCTTCCGATCAATATTAATGTCATGTTCTTATGATTTTAAGTTTGGGCTACTCCAAGAAGTTATTTTAATGTGAGTTAAATCCTAACACTTAATTCACTACTGATCAGTGTACATCTATAGCTGAATTGACTAGCAAAGAGTTTCTTGGACCAAGACAAATAAAGTAATTTACATCTAGGCCTCTTCAAATAAAATTTTGAAAAACAAACATAAATTATGTTCTCAAGCACTTTACTTCGCCCACGCTACTTTTTTTGGTTAGCATCCAAATAAGTGACGACGTGCCAAGTAGCCCAAAGAGAACAAAAACTAAAATAAGGAAGGAAATATTCGATAAAATACGAAAACTTTTTTTTAAAAAATACATTAAGATTAGTAATATAAGACATTTGAGAATATGTGTTGTAGATATGTCCTTTTTAATTTATTCATCACCAATAGCGCAAAACCCATCAATGAGTCAGGGTCTTCTCCAGAAGTTTTCTCCATCTCTCCCTATCCTGAGCAGCAGCAGTTTGATTCCATACTCCAAGAAGAATGCTGGAATAGCTTGCGCCTCCGTCTCTCTATCTCAGTTTGGGTCTTTAGATGGCTCGTGATCCATAGCCTTGACATCACTCTCCTGAGAAGGCTCTGCTTTAGCATTCTGGCAATGTCCCAGCCCACCTAAGCCACCCGACGCGGACAACTCTCATAATATCCGCTGAGCGTATAACGTGTAGAGCTCGAGGTTGTCTCTCCGCTCCAGTCCTCATCTGCCTTCAATGGACCGTAGATTCGCCGCAGATTTTTTTTTTAAACGAGTTAGTCACTTCTCGTCTAACTTTAAGATGGCCAAGTCCAAGACAGGGCGAATACGGGTTTTGCATAACCTTATTTTTGTTACCCTTGTGAGGTTGTGGTTTCTGATAAGGTATCCTAATCCGACACAATCTTCTAATCTCGGCTGTCATGCTATCCATGTTAATCTGAGAACCAATGTAGACGAATTCATTAACTTTTTCAAAGCGGTAGGATCCTCTAGTGATCTATTCCTTATTGGTGGAACAATATTCTCAGATATGTTAAAACCCTAAGGCGATAACTTAGACAAAGTTAGTAAGACATAAGTCGTATGGTGCAGTACTTAAATTTTTAAGCACTGGCTGACCTTGCAAGTAGACTCGGGCTTTAGGTAATTGCTTAAAATTTAATTAAACGTCTATAAATTATAAATCAGCAATGTTTCCTTTTGTTTTTCAAGTTGTCAACGGGATAACACAGAAGAACAGTTTTGGAGCTAAAATGTAGATTTCATCTTTAGAATTTGAAATGGGAAATGAGATTGAATATTAACAAGAAAATTGCTGGAATTCCTTGCAACGATGACAATGAAGCTTAAGTACGAGATCGAGGGAAAGAGATAATAGTCATCCTGCAGAAGCTCCAGCTTTTTGAAATTATACAATAATGCCAATATGAAAATGCCATCATTATTATTTAAATAATATTGCAAAGTTTTAAAATTAATTAAAAAAAACATATGAATTCATAATATTGAATAATCAATGGTTGAACTTAAAATGGATGGTTTGGGTGGAGGTATAAAAATAACAGAAACTAGCGAAAATAAAACTATTTAAAATCCAATATTTGGATATTGGATATTTAGAAAAATACATGATTGTCAGCGATAAAAAAAAAAAATAAATAATAATTCAAGCATTATTCGAAGGTACCATTACCATTAGGTCTAACATTTTTTTTTTTTTTTTTTTTTGTACAATTTATTACTGGATAACCATTAGGAATAATAATAAAGGAGGCATTATTATCTGTTTTTTTTTATAATAAGAATACATCGTTTTGCCAAACCGTTGATGGAACAATAATCAATAGATATGTTATGATTATTAAGGTAATAACTTAGACATAGATAAATCCTAGAAGTTTTTAAGCCCTCACTGGCCCTGCAAGAAGGCACGGACGGAAGGCGCCAATAAAAATATCATACTCCAAAAATGATGATAGATTTCCCCTGTACAAGTGTGAGTAGGTTACTGAAGTAAACCCGGATAATATTCATATCTGGAGGCAAAGAAAAGGATGAAAATGAAAAAGGGGGTATTCCAGACTATTTCGTTCATTTAAGATGCTGTTAAGCCTAAATTATTATGTAGATCAAGATGACATTGATACAGATTTCTTAAACTATTTCCGAGAGATAGCAACGATTGGGGAGGTTGGAGCGAGAACAGATCCATCAAGTTAAAAAGACAACACGCGAATAGAGAGTTCGTATGCGGATGGTCCAACTGTTGGTTGCTGAAGTCCGTAAGTAGGGTTATGTTGTTTAGCTACCACGGACCTGTCGTTATGAGTCTTCAAATTAAATTTTAAAAGTTTCTGATTGAAAGAATGCAGTTTATTTTGCTGAGGAATAAATATGTGAGGCGTAAGGCCATATGGGTTTGAGTAGGTATGTATATGCATTCATTCAGTTTCTCTCCAATGTTTAGTTTTGATGGAAGAGAGTATAGTATTTCAGTCGCTGGATGAGAGTATTTCTTTTTGCCACATTAACAAACTGTAATTCTCAGTAAAACAATGGAGTAATAGAGTGACGATGGAGCCTTGAAATCAAATTTCTTCCAAATCTCGAGGAAAAAACTGATTTCCAAGCCCGTTAGAGCAGATCATCGAATCACAAAACGAATAAAGAAGAAAGAAAAACAAGTGGAAAGAATGGCAGTGCTCGATCAGGCAATCACGAATTTAGAGGGAAGCGAATTTCGTTAAAGAGAAAAAAAAATCGTAAAATAAAATGCAGTTAAAATATCAATTCATAAGAAGAATTCAAGGGAATAGCTATAACTAAAAAAAAGAAGAAAAAAAGCGATTGCTATGGACTGTTCTACACATTATTCAAGAGAACTAGATGTATGTGTAGGGGGAGGGGGTGGGGAGATCAAGATGTCAATTCAAGTTAGCTAGGCAATTGGAAATATGACGGATGAGATTGAATTGTTTCGCTTTTCAAGCTGTGATTCGTATACAAGATTGAGGAAAAAAACATGTTTTCTTAAGCCTCTGCAGTTTAGGATTG
>CM041292.1:65392533-65698705 GCA_023052935.1 Piezodorus guildinii
TGGACAGAGTGATTGGAATTTGTAGCGGTATACCAATTTAGGGTTAAATGTGCAACTATGCGATTATCAGGTCTTTATGGATGATTTTATTGGTGACAAATTAAGAGATTAAAAGTTTTTTTATTTTAAAGATTGGATGGAATTTCATGGTTTAGTGGATATCCACAGCTCAATGGCTAAATGGGCCTGGTAATACTAAAACAAATGAATCATTGTATAAATAAAATTGGAGGCTGATGTCTACTTCACCACTATTTTATTGAAAAAAAATATTCGCACTACGTTTCGGCTAACAATGCCATCTTCTGGTGCAGTGGAACAACTTAGATTTAGTGTGGGTAGCTGCTTCCTAGTCAAAACCACATGACCAAATCTGTTTTGACTAGGAAGCAGCTACCCACACTAAATCTAAGTTGTTCCACTGCACCAGAAGATGGCATTGTTAGCCGAAACGTAGTGCGAATATTTTTTTTCAATAAAATAGTGGTGAAGTAGACATCAGCCTCCAATTTTATTTATAAAAAATTTGACCTTCACCTAAAAGAATCTACACCTTAGAGTCATTGTATAATATATTACTAAATAATTTTTTAAGAGAAATAAATTAGTATTCACTATCTCCATACTAATGTATTACGTTTTTTGTCATGTTGCCTTTATCTTAAAGTTGTAGCAATTAGATTTTCTCAATAGTTTCCACCAACTTATTCAAATCACGTTTCACAGCTACCTCAAGGACTATTTTTCATAGGGTTGTGGGTTCTTATCCCACCTTTGTATAATATAACAATTAAATAAATTATTCAAGAAAAGGGTCCCTATTCATCTCAAATTTAAAATTCCCTCTCGCTAGAGAAACAGAAAAAATTAATCGATGATCTAGCTTTTGATTAGGCCTGACAGCTGTGATATATGGAAGAAAGGCAAAAGCTCTTTTTTTTATGTTTCTATACGCATCGACTTTGTGAGTAACTGCGCTGTCGTAATTGGGTGGAAACACGATTTTTTTCCTGAGAAATGATATTTAATACTTTTAGCGTTCCCAGCTGTCATTTCTAACATAGTTTATACAAACAACAGATCGGTAAAGAGGAAACTTTGTTTCAATATACTCTTTTAGGTGTGAAAATAGCTTAGTCGAAATTGTTGATGGAATCAATTAGTTGTCCATTTCATCATTGACCCAGGAGGTCATTATCAGAGCAAATAGATTCTGATGGTACGTTCGCATTGATTAGCGATGATTGCTTCATTGTAGATTTTATAGCTATTTCGTATCTTGTTATAGGAATCATGGTTGCATGTTGGAAACTAACTTATGGAATGCAGTGTTCTAACATTTACGTAATGAACGGACTAAATGATGTTTTCTACGAATGACTTTTGTAAATCGATTGCATCGCATTAATTTTTACAGAAAATGTTAATAACTTAGATGCATTCCGAAACATAAAATAGTGAATAATAATCAAGGTATATGATGCACCAAGGGAACGAGATAATTATGTAAGAAAGTTTTATCTAAATTGGTTTCATGTCTAGAAATGTTTAATCTAAAGTATTTGTTAAGCATTCTTTTAGTGATTTTAACTGTCCGTAATTTAAACTTTTTTTTTTCTCTCCACAACAGTAACAAATTAAATGGTAAACGTATTCATTGTGTCCGTTTTTATACAAAAGCAGCTTAACCAATTAATACCAAACATCGTATATAATAGATACTGTTATATATTAAAACAATATTATTATGATGAATTCGCTAAAACGATATAGCTCACTGAACAGTTATCTGCAATATAATTAAAATTTAACTAAAATGTGACATGTTTTGTTTATTTATTTATTAACTTCATTTATTTGTATTTATTTTGTCTACAAATTTTGTTATTGTATACGTTTATTTATGTTGATATCATTTTATGTAATTTGACTTTCATTTTGTTTATATTGTATGAATGAGATCCTGTAGCAATATTATATATATTGTCTGTTATGACAAATTTAATATATAAGAATAAATAAAAGTTCTGAATTAAAAAAAAAAAAGAACCAAATTAAACTGGTGGTTTGTCGTAAAAAAGTGTCTTACTTCTACTTCTCCATTCAGTCATCAAATGACATAAGGCACTCGAACTGCGTAAAACACAGGATTCTATAATCTAGAAATTGTTTATAAAGATTGATAATATGAATATTATTTGAATTTGGATATTTTAAGTAAAAACTTTTCAATGACCAAAACCCTTTGTAAACTTTCCTGTTGGCTATTGAAAAAGTTTAACGAGGTTATAATCTCTTGTATTAATACTTTAAATCTTTAGGAAAAGGCTTAACTTAAGGTAAGATTTAAGTCAATTTTTTCTTCCTTGGTTAAGTTTCGGTTAAACAACTTATGTGAAGGGTTAATGTTAAATCTTATAAGATATAAATAAAAAAATCCAGTGGCAATATACCTTTCATTTGTATATTTTAATTTTAGTTTTTCTGTATTTAAACTTTGTTTTAAAAAGTGATTTCCCTCGGATTCTAGAATTGTCACATTGAAGATGATCTACAACTGTACAATAAGTTCTTCTTATAAGGTTTAATGAAATTTAATACATAATTTATGTTTAAATATGGCATACATAAATTAATATTTAAATTAGTAATAGTAATACTTTACATAAACAAGGAGTATGTTTTTAAAATAGGAACATATACCGAAACGTCGGCTATAGTGTAATTCAGTTCATTCTACTTAAGAAATTATTATAAAATAAGATACAAATCACCTAAAATTTTAATAGTAATATAAAAAGTTTGTGTATAATATAATGTAGAGATTGAATTACTTTAATAAAAATATTGAAAATATACCTTAAACATAGCATTTCATGTTATGTTACTTTAGTATTACCAATTACTTACTTCAGTTACCAATTACATTAATTGGAAACAACGATATTCAATATAAGTTTCAATAAATTGATAATGTTTATTTATTGATTTTTTTTTTTTTTTTTAACGTTCTTGGTAACATTGGAACAATATAAAACTAAAGTAATAAAAAGAAGAAGTAACTTGTTTCCAGGGCGAATTGAAAACTTCAATTACATGATTCCTCTCCGGGCAGACGGCCAATCAGATTGCGAGTTGCGAAAGGCAGCTTTGAATTCCCCTGAAAATGAATGGGGATGATATTTGGTTCCACCGCCAACCAGGATTCCACTTCAGTGAGCTTCATAACCCTTCACTATCACCGTGAATCTGATTCATATTAGGAATGAAGTGAAATGGTCGCAACGAATTTCATATTGAATTCACATCACGTCAAATATCTTGATTACCTCACTATGAGTAGTTCAATTCAATACCAGTGTTGCCTTAATAATATTACTTTCTTTACCTCCTGGATATATTTTTTTTATTAGTTTAAATTTCTAATCTGCAATTTTCGTAAAAACAAAAACGCATTTTCAAGCATTATTATGTGTGTCAGTCGGTGTGCATGTCCATAAGGAACTTCACTAAAATCTTATAACAAATGCTTTTTAATTTTATGTATAAAAATATCACCAATGAAAAAAGTACAAAAAAAGGCTTGATTTGAAAAATATTATGTATATAAGTATACTTTTATTGACTTGCGAGTCATTTCGAAATGTTTTAGTCACAAAATTATTGATCGATATGGAAGCTCTGTACTTAGTCTTCAGTTAATCCGCTTTAAAAGTTCTTGGACTCGTTAGGAAAGGGGAGATCTTTCTTTCTATCCTCACAAATCGTGCTCGCAATAAAAGTTGAATTGATAAATTCAATAGTTCATTTTTCTATGTTTCTTATATTCAAGAAAATAAAAATAGTCTGGTGTGCACATTATTTAACTTTCACACACTGTTATATACTATTTAACATAAAACTATTTGAAATACGTTTTAAATTTAATTTCCGGATGTAGTGGAGAAAATTGTCTTACCCTGGCAGGACAATCAAATCAATAAAATGGAATGTGTTGATTTAAAACAGTTTACTTCATCAATGTAACTTCTATGCAATTCATCACTTAGCCGACGAAGCATCAACATCACCTGTCTTACAGTAGACTTGCCTTGTTTACAGACCAAACGAGTATTTTTTTTCAATTAAAAAAAAAAGTCAATTTCATTAAGTGAATTCAGCACACAGTGCTCTTGTCGGTAATATCATTACGTTGACAAATGTTTTATATTCAAGTAATGTTTGAAAATTACATTTCTTGAAACGTAAAACCTTGAAATATGAAGGTAACTGACACATTTTTTACTTTCACTTACTATATATAGTAAGGGAAAGTATTGCGATCGTGAAAATTTTCGAATTCCAGTTTTCAGCGGAAATACACGATTTAGGATCCCCTGAGCCCAAATAACCAAGTCCCGCAAATAGGTCTGTGTGTGTGTGTGTCTGTGGTAACTCCCGGGCGGAAACGGTAAGTCCTATGAAACTGAAATTTCATATTTAAGACAATTATACGCCCGAGACGTGACAAAACATTTTTCCATCAAAATGAGCTTACCAGAAGAGGTACTTTATACCATGCATTTTGCACCTTTTTTCGATTTTCTCGAAAACGGTTGCAACGATTTTAATTAAACTCGCTATTTCGATGTATAATTTAATGGGCTTTAATATCATGTAGGTTTTATTCTGATTAAAATGGTCTGACAGGGCTTAAATGCCGATATTTTAAATTTTCTTCCCCTAAAGTACCTTTAATTTTGTAGATTCAATAAAAATAACTATATTATCTTGTTAACGCTGATAAAAAACAGATAAATATATAAATTGAATAAATTCGATACCAAATAAAAATATTAATGCAAAAAATATTTTTGTTTTCGTTTTTGAACATAAGAGCAGTAATATACATGCATGATATACCGTTGGAAAGCTAAAGATTTTAGAAAAAATATTATCTCATACACAAGCTTCTAAAAGTTAATAGAGAGTGATAAAAAACCGATAAAACTAACTGATTGTTTTGATAATAATATAATAGATTTTTTAATGTAACACATGTTTCTATAGAAATTTAATTTAATTAATTCTTTAATAGTTACACGTATTTTTATCTCTAACTGTATTTGAAAAATCTTTTATTGATTTTCAAAATGGAGGTAAGTGAAAGTCGTTTGTTGCCCGCACCAGATTTTTTCGTGACTGATTGGAAAGATTCATTGTTGATTTTTTTTTCCACTTCATTTGTTGATTCGCACCTGCCAGCAGTATTTTACAAAACAATGGCATGTTAGGCATGAGAAAGGACATTACCCAGCAGCACGTCTTCTCTTCAGGTTTTTTATGTATGTTTGCCTGGACATGCTTTAGAACATTAAAAGATGCTGGATCTTTTAAATAATTGAAGTATTTTATGTTGTGTCAGACTGTTTATGAGCCTATCGTTATTTGATTAGGATCCATTTGGCTGGGTAAGATTATTCAACCCTCTTACTACTTTGAAATTTGCGATGAATTTTCACCTGAAGACAGCTGCTGAGGAATTTTCCTCTTTACATCCGAGTATGTTGGTTTGTTCTGGGGAAACGAAAAGGTGTAATTTGGTCCCCTCTGGAGATGTTGATGATTTCCGAGGTGGTCAGAATGGCTGGAGTGTTGGACCCTGTTGTGGAGCGGAGCTTTCAGCTGCTAAACTTGCAACTCTATTTGTGTAGCATTATTCTGAGCTGGTGGCTGGATTGATATTTTTTTGTGAAGATCTGGAAATGTCTTAAAATTTAGTGGTAGAGGATTCGTTCAGAGCAGTCTGAAGTTCATTGTATGTCCGAGAAGTTCATTGTATCCTCATAATGCACAAAATTAAGACAAAAAATCACATGTGCATTTAATTACTCTTAAGAGGTTTTATTTAAAATGAAATTGAATTATTTGAAAATTAATATTCAGTATTTCAAAATAATATCAATATTTCAATTATTGCATCATCTTCGATTTCTGATAATCTTAGATTTAAAGAAATTTGAAAAGAAAAGAAAATAGTCTCTAGAACTTTAATTCACAGATAATTTATATTGCATAGTTTCATGTCACAATATCAGTGTTTATAAGATATATTAGTATTTTGGTTTATTATTTCCAATTTGTAATCGACATTGCGACTAGCATTAATAAACAAAATTAATCTATATGGTCATATCACAACTTAATTTCATTTTCTTAAAATAAGAGATTTAATTTCACTATAACTCCATTATTTTTGAAAATGGAGGAAAAATTAAAAGTAATTCGAGATCAAGATACCGCAATGGACTTGTTACAAAAATATGGTCTTTACAACTTTAAAGTAAAGATAGAAAAAAATGAAAAGTGTTATAGAATCAGGAATTTTCATTTAAATTATTTCAAAGATAACAAAATGAAATAGTAAGGAAATAGAAAATGTCATTTATAAGTATGTACATATAAACCGAATTAAAATGGAGATTTTTTGTGTTTAACATACATACCTACTGTAATTAATACAAAAAACAATATAAAAAACGCTGATATCCTACAGTCGGCAGTCACAGAATTCGAACCTGCGCTGTTTGACTTGAGTTTTGTTAACACCCTCGGTCACCAAGGCCTATTCCATAGTTTAGCTAATCTAACAGTCATTTTGGGCTGGATATGTCATGGAAATTAGCGCAAATGTTTCTTATCGCCCTAAAAACTGCTTCTTAATGCTAAATGGTCCGTAACCTTCAGAAGATGAGAAGGGGAGATTCAACAGCCCTCCGGAACAACCCAGTTGGCTTTGATGAAAGTTTGTTCGTGGGTTTGTTATAGGCTCAATGAAGATCATTACACTAAATCAGCTGTTACCCTTTGGAAGCCCATCAAGAAATTTGGAATAAATCATTGTACCTTCAGTGTAATATTTTTTATAAATTATATAACTATGTTTTCAATTTTTTTTAATTAATTTTTTTTTTTTTTTTTTTTTTTTTTTTTTTTTTTTTTTTTTTGTAAGCAGCCTGAATTTATGTTATTAATTTTTCTTTTTCATGACCGAATTGCTAATTAGAAGATGATTGAATCATATTATGTAAACTTTTTCTTTTGTATGGAAAAATGTATTAGAGCTAATTTATAGGATTTATTTAAATCCTCTTTCCGAAGAACGTCAAAACTTGAGCGGGCTTGTGTATTAAGGACAATTTAACTTCTGAGTTTGACATTCTGATCCATTTACCTTTACAAAGTGGGCTTCAATTTACCGCTCTCTATAGTAGGGGAAGTTATTTCAGAATATTTTCTTGTTTTAGTCTTTTAGCAACTCAATTCCGTTGAACTTATTAAAAAAATGGCGTATGAAACTTATTTCGTATAAAGGATTGATAGGCGGAATATCATTTCTGGTTCAGACAGGGGCGTTTTTTTTTATTTTATCTAGAATGTATCATGTATCGATCTTAAATCTGTTATAACAGATTCATTCAACAAAATTAGAAAAAAACGGTGTTTTATTTATTAAAAGAAAGATTTCTGAAAATAAAACCAAAAAAACCTGTTTTTTAACTATGTACTCTGTTAAACAGCGAGTTTAGAATAATTTGAACAACTCTTCTTTCTTTATTATTTATTTTTACGTTAGGTCTAGTTATAAAGTAATAAATAAGATGCAAATAAAAAGGAACAGATTTTCAATATTCAATATTATAGCATTCAAAGAAATCACTGAGCGATATGTTTCAATCTATTTCATTTAACTACGACCCATGAAGGATCTTGTTATAATTGGCTTGGGTATATAATGATGAATTATAATATTTCCAGATCATTATTATACTCGAACTACTATACTTCTGTTGTACCTATCAATACATCCCTAGGTAGACTTACATGATATTTTTTCGCGCACCTATGGTAGGGCTGACGATGCTCCCATGATGATACGCAGATGAATGAAATGCCACCGCTAACCGCCAAGCTTTATACAATACAAGCCATTCGTTATCTATAGAATCTGTACCGACTCAGGAAATACCTCTCTCTTCCCTTCAAACACACCTCCTAGAGAAGAAAATGCGTTTCACCTGATCAATAAATACTAAATCACTTATCCAATGTAAATTTTTATTTATGTATTTAAAATTTTACTGTCGTTTAAATGTAGCTACCTACTAAACATAAATATAATATGGAGGAAAACCTATTTCTATTCATCCAACCTACACTTTCATCTATGTTTTTAAACTATGCCGTACGTAATATAAAGCAAAATAAATAATATTACAGAATATGTTGATTGAAACGTTTCAAAGATGTACTTTCAGACCTAACTTCAATATTCAATTGAATTTTCAGACTTAATATTAAATGTAGTATAACTAACCCATATAGCGACAAGATTCCATTTTGCTAGATATAATATGGTTGATGTTGCAAATGTCGTTATTCAAAGTAAAACTACGGCATCAGTGACCGCAAAATGTTTCAAATCGGACGGTCTCGTAAGTCTTCCTGGCACTTCTCTCCGGGTCCATCCTAAGAAGGTGGCCAAACCTTCTCAGTTTGTGTTCCTCTAGAACGGTTATTTTATGTATCATTTATTTATTTATTTTTTTTTAATTGGGCGTATTAAGCAAATATTTCTCCCAAGCGAGAAAAACAATTTTTTTACGGATCGTACCTGTTTTATATTACTTATCCTTAATTATTAAATCAAACACAGTACTAATTTATAAATGCACTTCATTAACCTATAACCAACATTACATCTTTGATCCACACTGTTCCAACAACAACTCACCATCTGATCTTATTAAAAACTTAAAAAGCATGTGTTCTAATTAGTAGCCACATATAACATCCTCTCCCTTTCAATATATTGGCCTGGCTGGCACCTTCCTGGATCACTGAGGTCTTGATGTTGGCAGATCCATTGGTCGTCCTCTTTTATCTTCACTAAAGGCCGGGCGAAGATGTAATATATTTCTCCTGACGACTCGGCCCGTGGCAAGATCCTCCACAAAATATGATATTGGTGCTTCGTGCTTTTGAAGAACTTTTCCTTTGTGCCACTTGTCTTCATTTCGATACTGAACTGAGATTAGATCTCCAGGCCTTAATTCTTCAAGCTCTTTAATATTTTTTCGTGCAGACCTATTTTTAAATCCTTGTTCATCAATGTAAAAAGTTTCATCCACAATGCCATGTACATTTTTCGATTCAAATTCACAAATATTCTCGGAATCCAATTCATCCACTTGATAAGTAATAGCAAAATGATTTTTTCCATTACAACGAACACAAGTTTTTTCCCATGCAGGACAGCAACGAAATTTGCGGTGGGTCGCACAGCGAGAACATTTCCTGAACTTCGTCGGTGATACTTTATTTTTTTCTTTTCGTAAATGGTGTACGTCTACAGATTCTGAGACCTCTATGGGATCATCACGCCGGATGTGGGCCTGCTTCTCTAAAAACCTTAGTAATTCCTCAATAGGAAAAAATTCAGTAGAACTGTCATGCAATTCCCACAAATGCTTAGACTCTTTATCAAGTTTACGCAAAATTAGAAATTGTATGATAGAATTCCAGCTTTCAGTGTTTATGCCAAAACTTTTAACAGCATATATAACCGATCTGGTAGAATTAACCAAATTTTTGATACTCTCGCTTGACTCTACCATAGGATGGTCTAGAACCCTCTCTAAATGTTTATACATAACATACTTATTTTTTTGATAAACCTCGATTAATCTATCAAGAGCTACGGCATAATTAGCAGAGGTTATGTCCAGTCCCGATAGCCTATCTAATGGTTCTCCCTCCAGTGATGATTTTAGGATCTGAAATCGTCGAACGTCATCTAGCGATTGTTTTTCATGAACAACAGACCTAAACAATTCATAAAAGGAGTTCCAAAATTCTATGTTCCCTTTAAACACTGGAATTCTAATCGGTGCAACTTCACATTTAATATTAAAACTTGAAGCAGTATAATCAATATTTTTTTGGGAAGCTTCTGCTATTTTTCTCCCAAAACACTTTTAATTTGGTAATAATCCTTCTCAAATTTTTCAATATAAGCATCGTCTAGAGAGTCTATAAAATGCACTGATAGTTCATTGAATTCATTAAAAATCTTACCTGAATCTTAACTCCTCTCTTTCAATTCTGATAAAGATGAATTTTGAAAATCAGTAGATGATATTGTTGTACTAAGTAATATTCCATAAACAATTCGTAAGAACGTTTATTAACAATAATTTACATTACCAACAAACATATGATCTAATTAATTATTTTCAATACCCCTATCCAAAGAGCTACTACAACAGATATGAAGCTTAAGATACGCGTTAATCTTCCCCCTTAATACTGATTTCTTTCTGGTTAATAGTTCTGTATCCATACTGGAAGATTAAATAACTGTACAGCCAATATAACTATTCGAACTTATAATGGTTACAGTATACGATTCCAATATTACAGAATTATGGAACGTGACAGTCCGTAAAAACCTGTCACCATGTTTTATATTACTTATCCTTAATTATTAAATCAAACACAGTACTAATTTATAAATGCACTGCATTAAACTATAACCAACATTACATCTTTGATCCACACTGTTCCAACAACAACTCACCATCTGATCTTATTAAAAACTTAAATAACATGTGTTCTAATTAGTATCCACATATAACAGTACCCACCAAATTTGTAATTTATAGAGGCTTCTAGACTTAAAATTCAATGCTCTATAACTTTCATTCTATGACTTAATTTTCTTAGTGACCAAATTAGGTTTTGCAACAAAAATTGCCTATTTCTGACGAACTATTGCGACAATATCACTAAACGAAATTCAATTATTAAGATAACTTTAGAAAAGTAAATTTAACGTTCTTTTATTTTGGAAAGAGAGATATTTTATGTAGGAAGCACCGTTTTCGAGTTAAAGGTGAAAAACTGAAAAAAAGGGCAAAATATTCGAGGTTTTTCGGCACCAAAAAGTTAAGCTCACTACCGGCTATGGTGCGAACTCTGATTATTTTTATTTAGGACCATTAAGAGGTATTAAAACAATTTCCAGCTTTGTCCCAATTAATATCCACGTACTTTAAATTTTATTGGATGTGAAACGTGGCCGCTTACTTTGAAGGATGAACAACGACTTAAGGTTTTCGAAAATAAGGTACTGCGTAAAATATTTGGTCTGAAGAGAGATGAGGCCCCTGTGAATATAATTGAGTTGATAGCATCGCGGAGATTCAAATGGGCAAGTAAAGTTGTTGGATTTGGTGAGGAACGGATTCCAAGAAAATTGTTATTCGCTGATCAGACTGGTAGGCGTCCGAAAGGTAGGCCGAAGCGTCGATGGGAGGATTGCTTTAAGGCTGATCTCGGGGGCTTGGGCTTGAACGGTGAACATTGGACGAGTCTGTGCAGGCCGAGTTAGGTGGTATCGGCATCGAACCTTCGGGCTATTATGTGTACCTTCAATTTTAGCCTTATTTTACTGGGCTTTAAATATTTTTCGAGTCCCTAAAACTCCTAATAAATCCCTCGTTTAGTGAGTTCATGGATTCTGAAGTACCCAAGCGATGGCAATTTGTTTAAAATTTAAGCTTCAGTTTTAGTTCGTGATTAAGATAAAGAAATAACGGTGACCCCACAATAATTAATTAGAAGTTATTAGAATAACCAGAAATTGTAACGAACATGAACCGTTATAATTTCATGTTCGCAGAAAATGAATGCAAGTAAGAATTTCTAGAGAGAAAAAAAAAATGAAAAAAGGTTTTGGGCAGTTGTTCTTTAAGTGTCCTTAAATAAGTAGTTACCTTAGTTAAGTTGTTGTGGTTCTAGTGGTTCTCGGACCCCTGGAGATCCGCAGAGGATGTTCATGGGGTTCGCGAGATGCCATTGTGGAATCATTTTAAATTACATTAACGCTAAATATTTGTGAAGCATTGACTTTTAATAAGAATCAGATACGCTCTACACAAAAAAACAAAGCATTCTAAGCGATATAATTGCTAGTGATCACTGACAATCAATCACAACCTTAAAATTGGTCGTATTCTAATATTTCGAAAATAATGAGCTTAAAGGACAAATGGAGCACTGAAGAAGATAAAGAACAATATTGGATTTATTTATGAGTATTGAAATAAATATCTATCTTTGTTTTAGAATTTCAGTAATTCAATGCTTTGCGGATTGAAGTAATCTCTTAGAGCCTGGTTCTTTTTTCTTTATTTCCATATCCCCATCTTGCTCATTTCTGGCATACAGGGTTACTATAGCAGAGGTATTTTCTATCAAAGGTACGTGAAACGGTAGAGACGTAAGATCTAAACTTATTTATAGTATTAAGGATTTAGAGGGTCCTTGTCAATGAAATAATTGAATGGAAGGGGTTCTTGAAATTCATTTTGTTGGAAACCACTGCCTTAGTCAATACATAAGTACCTCAGAAATCTCCGAATACATTGAGTTTTGTTTATTTATTTATTGCTGTATGTTTATTTAATTATTTTATTTTTATTTTTTGAAAATTATACGTATCATTCCAATTATTTTATTCAAAATTGGAAGTAAGATAGGCACTGATAAGCGTATATATCAGTTTTGAATTTCATACTTATTTACTTTATGATATAGGATCTAATATGGATTTCCGATTATTTCTCAGGCGCAGTCAAAGGAGAGACTGCAGGAACTGCTCAACGAGAAGGACAGGTTCGGCTGCTCGCCGCTCCACCACGCCAGCCGCGAAGGGCACATCAAGAGCTTGGAGAACCTTATCAAGCTCGGCGCCGTCATCAACTTGAAAGAACAACCATAACGAGAGTCCTCTCCACTTCGCCGCGAGGTAAATCTTCCCACATTATCTTTATAAATGGAAAATTTCTTTATAAATTATCACACAATGGTTTACTATTTCCAATTAACAATATTAGGGTATAACTGTTTATAAAGCTGTAGATAGGCAATTAAGTAATGTGAAAAGCAATAAATAATTCAAAGAAAATAGCATATCACCACTGCTAATTTCAAAACGCTATATCTCTTGTGGTTTTTAACCAATTTCAATCATTATTTTTTCATTATGTAGGAAATTTTATTCTCCATGAAATAGCACTATAAGCAAAAAAAAATGATATTTTTCTTTATTAATTATAAGAAACGGATTTTTTTTAATTCGTCATTCGGTTCTACGCACCAAACGTAATCACTCGAATTTTGAAGGGGGTAATTTTTTTTTTTTTTTTTTTTTGGTCTATTACAAAGGTTCATTATTGAAAATAATAAACCAAAACGCTGCAAATTATTCCGTAATTGTTTATTATTTTCAAATTACTATATTAGGGTATAACAGCTTATATAGCTCTTAACAGGCAATTAACTAATATAAGAAGGAATGAATTAAGCTAAGGTAAATGCCCTATTACCACTCATAATTTTTAAGCTCTATACCTCTGCTATTTCTTAACCAATTTAAATTATTCTTATTTTTTTAACGGGGAATTAGATTATCTATCTAAATATATCCCATACAGGCAGACAGGCAGATTTTTTATATTCGGGTTCTATGTATCTTGAAACATAAGCCCTCAAATAATAAATAAAATAAAAGTAAGCAGTACTTAATTATAGTGTGTCTGATGTTTACAATAAGAAAATTGAAAGTGTACAAAATAAATTTTTAAGACTGAAAGCATATAAAATGGGTTGCAGCTTGGAAGCAATTGATTATTGTAATATTAGAAATAATGTAAGATTACGATTCATTAGAATTGAGAAGAATGCAATTAAATATTTGTTCATTAGGGGTACTCACTACGTTTGCTATAGAATGCTATTTGTGTTATTTTGCTTAACCCGTCGAGTTTCTACAGTTATTTCCTGTATAAAATTGACGGGTTTAGCACAATAGCACAAATAGCATGCTATAGCAAACGTTGTGAGTACCCCTATTGTCAAACTTCTAAGCAATAGCACAAATTGTTTGGAATTACTTGGAATGATACCTATCAACGCTCCTTTACTTGTAAGAAAAGTGATGTAAAGAAATTATTTTCTGGATAATTGTTGCCTAATCTAATATAAGAGACCACTTGTATTATTGTAAACTTTGGTAACTTGTTAATTAATATTTATATAAGTTGTTTCCCCATATATTAATTCTAAAATATATATATATATATATATATATAATAATTATTAATTTAAATTTTATGTAATTTGTTAATTTTATATAATTATTTATTTATTTTATTAAATTACACCATATTGTTTTGTGATAAAAACATGTTATTATATTTTACTTTGTATGCTCACCTGATTGATTATTTTATAAATGGATATTCATATCCGTCTATTTTGTAAAATAAAATACTTTTTTTTATTGAGGTCGATATATTTGAAATCAATATCTCATAATATTAACTCAATATATTGACTGAATTAAGCACAAATATTTTTTTTTTAATATAAACAAATAAGTTTTTCTTAGCCTAAGTATAAAATTTAACTCATATTTGTTGTCCTCGTATATGCATAAGTCATTAAGAGTAGGGGATTAGATCTCCTAATAAATAATGAGAGACCATTATTTTATTTTATTATAGTGTGTCTGATGTTTAATTGAGAATGAGAAACAAAATCTCTTACTTTTAAACTGTAGGTTAATTTTAAAACAAACAAAAATATTTCTTTTTAATGTTATTTTCCATTTTTTTTTTTTTTTTTTCTTTTGCAGATATGGGCGCTATAACACTGTAAAACAACTTTTAGATTCTGAGAAAGGATCCTTTATCATCAATGAAACTGATGGGGAAGGCCTTACACCTCTTCATATTGCTTCCCAACAGGGTAATATAAATAATTTAAGTTAAACATTTCATTTAAAATTACTAACAAACTGCAACAAAAAACTGTATGTAAACCGTTAAGTTAATTCAAATGATTAAAATTACCACTGACTTTAAATTAAATTAATTGAGTAAATTAAAGTGGTTTAATTCAATTCATTTCTTACTTATTTATCATTCTGCTGTTTAAAAATTGAAATTTAATAAGGGTATATGTGTTATAATAATAAATGAAGTTTTTTTTTTGAACTTAACTCGTATTAAACTTACAAGCAAAAAAAAAAAAAATGTTTACCAATGAGTGAAATAATCCCTAATCAATGAATCAGCAACAAAATAACTAATAATAAGTATATAGTCTCAAAATAAATTATTAAATTAATTACTGAAATGAAATGCTTGATTTTCAAATTAGATTTTATAGCAAACATTCTAAATCATTTAACTTAATGCATTCCAGGGAAAAAGAAAATTTCTCACACAGTTGTAAGAATGTTTTGCTGAAAAATTGTATGGATAGAACTTTCTCCCTAAGCGTGTAGTAGTCTCATTTCTTCTTTGTACTAGTTATTATTTCCATTTGGCAGGCATTACTTAGTGCTGAATCCACCCAAGTTACAGTTGCACAAAAAACTGGAGTGAAGATTTAAAAGCAAATGTTTTCTGAGAATTTTCTTACTATTTCTTTATTAGTTCATTCTCTTTCTTGATTTCATTTAGATTTAGCACCTCTGCATTGTAGCTTTTCGCTTATTTCGTGACAAACATGATTTGTTTAGTATGTTTGATGCTCCCAGATTGTTTTATTTTCAATTATTAATTATATCATAAATTAATAATTAACACATTAATTATTATCTTTATTTATTTTTATTACTATTAATAAGTTATGGGAAGTATTTATGCATGATGCTCTTTTTATGATTTGTTTCAAAACAACCATTGAAAACAATGAGTTCTGATTACCTAGGATTGTCTTCCGCACCATTCTCAAGTTCTTACATATTTCAGATATCCAATAATATTTGTGAACATTCAGAAGAAAAGATCGTTAGTTTTAGAACTTTAGAGAATTTTTATGTTTTATTGTAATTGTAAAAGTTTAATGTCTGTTCTTTATTGAAATATCCTTGTGGTTGAAATAGTCAGTATTCAGTACCGTTCTAATATACTTAAACCAATTAGTGGCAAATAATAATACAATGCACATAGTGCAGTTAAGAATTGTTCAGGTAAGAATTGTACTCTGAGATCTACTATTTACTTTATTTTTTCCATTTCTCTTTACCACTGTTCATTGCTTTTGCACCATGAACTTTCTCTAAATCTTCCATTAAACCAGAGTTTCTCAATTTTTTTTTCAACTACTTTTCCCTTTTCTTTTCTTCTCTTCCTTATACTCCCCAAAAGGAAGCAGGCACCATAAAAATACTGCAAAAAGTTTGAAGTTAATGAGATTTCTTAATAGTAACTCTTTTAATGTTTTACTTTAATTTATGTTAGGTTGGTTTAGGTTAATTTTAGAAACAGGTACCATTATTTATCGAAATTTTCAAAACTTTATATTCATCACAAGAACAATATTTGATGTTGGGATAGTTGGGTAGTTTTTGTGGTATATGTTTAAATTTTGCTTATTGAAATTATGTTATATTTCACATAACATTAATCTCAAAAATTTACAGTAATATAAACTTTAAATGTTGATATATGAAGCGTATTATTGATTTATGTTAAAATAATTTCTTTGAAGATATTAAAAATCAGCAATCTTTTCTAATGCTAAATTTTATTTTGAACTTTTTTTATTTTAATCTGGGATTCAATTTCAAAACTGTGTGCAGTACTGTCTCAGTTTGAGGAACTTGAACTATTCTTCGAATTTCAGGTTTTACCAAAAGCATGGATTTTTCATTAATGAATAACACCCATCTTATAGTTGTTATAAGGCTACTTAGTTTTCAGGAAACTTTTTTTTCATGTTTAGAACAACTTGGATAACTTTTATCTCTTTGTTGTTAGATATCAGAAACATTTCAAAACAATTTGGAGCACTAAATATTAAACATTTTAGTACCTGCTGAGCAAAATTAAATACAATTTCCAAGAAATCTCATTAAGGTATAATCGTACAATACAACAAAGTATTACACAATGGTTTATTATTTCAAAGAAGATGGATGTGAGAAGTTTTACTTATTTTTTTTTATTATGTTTTAATGGCTTTAAAATATTGATTTGAGGTTATTATCGCAGTACCTATCTTAAGATAAGTCAAACATCATCGAGTTTCTTAGAGAACTGTATCTGCTTATTTACCTGAAGTCTACTTTTTAATACAAACTATGCTTTCGTGAGAATTCACAAAAGTTTAAGTTTCATAAATTTTCAGGAAGTAATTTTATGATTTGCAGGCCATACAAGGGTTGTTTCTCTGCTTCTTAATAGAGGTGCACTTCTTCATCGTGATCATAATGGAAGGAACCCGCTTCATTTAGCAGCTATGAGCGGATAACACAAACCATGGAACTTTTGCATTCAGTACATTCCCATCTATTGGATCAAGTTGATAAAGATGGAGTAAGTATTCAATCTTTTTTAATTATTTTTATTCACTATAAAATATTTGTTTTTCAGGGATTTTCATTATTTTCTATCCAGTAATGGCAAACAGGACTAATTCTATAGTTTTCGGTCATTATAAGAGGTTTATTGTTGATAATAATAATAGTAATACTATAATTACATCAATTTAGAACTTGATATGATAAATGTGTAATAGTCAGTTCATTTCTTGATATACATACACATTGGAATTAAATTTAATTTATTGTATGTGATATTAATCAACACAATGAAAATAAATAAAAACCATGGGTTGATGATCATAGCTACTCAGAACTCAGATGATTGATGTTACACATTAAGGGTGCCGTATGCTTAATGTTATATAATAATGATAGTTGTTATATAATTTGTCAGTATAATTAGTAAATCTTCCAACCAATGTTTCTTCAGTGATTTGCGTGAGCAAAGATATTTCGCCCGTTTCTGTTATTAAATATGTTTACTGTACCATTTAATCCCCCTTCCAGCTGTATATTGAGGCTTAGATATTTTTTTTATTCTATTTTAGAACACAGCTCTTCATCTCGCAACAATGGAGAACAAGCCCAATTCTATTGCATTACTGTTATCAATGAATTGCAAACTACTGTATAATACCATAGACCTCAGCGCTATTGATTATGCCATATATTACAAATTTCCTGAAGCTGCACTTGCGATGGTTACTCACGATACCAGGTAATTATTTTATTTTATTTATTTATTGCATAAATTTGGATCAAAATTTTAAAATATGGCTTAAATCAATAATAAAATTCTATTTGTTTTAACTTTGTTTGTTTATTTATTCATTTAACGTCACTTTTTACTACTGTGGCTAATATGGGCCGAGGATGCTATAGTGGGAGTTCTAACTTTTGCCTATTCAGCTTTAACCAGAATAGGGATCTTTAATGTAAGTACATGACATTGCACTGGCTCAGGACAACCTTTTAACGTTCCCTCTAAAAGACTGCATAACTCAGGATTTTCACTCCCATTAAAAAGTCCTAGGGCTTGAACCTGTGATATTAGGTATAGAAGAGTGTTATGCTAGCCACTAAAACTCAGGTGACCACTAGTTCCAAAATTTATATAGGATTCATCTTATCTTTTTGTTCTTTAAATGAAATATTATGAATCAACTAAAGTGTCTCTTTAATGCTTTCTTTCCATAAACTTTGGGTTCTATTTTATTTTTAAAAAATATTTTAGCCCCTAATAGGTTAACCATTCTAGTCCTTCCAATAGAGACACATTAGGTTTCATATTTTTTTTTATTTCTTAATTTTATAGCCAATACATTTCTATTTTGTTCTTTAGATAGTGTTAAAGAGAGAGTAAAGATTTAAAATTTCTTCTTATACAATAGTTGCTAAGCTTCCTCTAACCCAAGAAAGTATTGTGTTTATTGTCTTAGTAATAGGTCTTCTGAATAAAATTGCGTAGTTTATGTTCAAATACAATATTACTTATTTATTTTTTACTCTTGATGACTTGTTTTGAATTTATTCATGTATTTATTTGGTGGACATATTTTTTTATTTTTAAATTGTTATTGTTTTCAGAGGACAAGAAGTAATGAGTCTAAGATCTGATAAACACCCCTGTGTCACTTTAGCCCTTATTGCATCGATGCCACGAGTATTTGAATCAGTTCAGGACAAATGTATCACAAAAGCCAACTGTAAAAAAGATTCCAAGTCTTTTTATGTAAGTTTCAGTTTTTATTCTGCTTATATATTTAATAAAAAATTGTTTGTTACATATATTTTAATTATTAGATAGACCTTTAAATTTTAGAAGATTCCTTAAAAAAATAAATAAAGTTTAGATAGAGATTTTTAGGAAAGCTTCACTTAGCTCTAAAATAAATCATTTTCAAGACTGGCATTCTGGTATATATAACAGAATCTCATTAATGCAAAACTAAGAAAAATAATCACTTGCTCCTAAAAATTGTATTTACACATTAACTTAATTTATTTATTATATATGAAATACATAAATGATACATTAGCTGCTATTATATTGTAACCATTTAAAACATAATCTTGTTGCATTCAGGCAAGATCATTTTCTCGTAAACATTTTGATCAATAAAAATTACTTTTTTGGAGTCTAAGTTGTTTTATTGGAAAAGGGAGCTTCCTTATGTTCTCATTTCAGTATCTTAAACAAACAAAAACTATGATCTGAGGTTTCCTTTTTATAAGACCATTTTTACTCTTTGAAAAAATTAATTACAAGTAGTAAATGTCTTGACTAAAAAAAAACAATTATTTTTTTTCCAAACTATCCTTTTTTTAAATGCTGTACCACTAATTTTTTATTTGTAAACTCAATTAAGCTCAAAGGTAAAGAAAAAATAATAAAAAAAGGAACGTTTGCTATTTCTTTCATAGATAGTCTTTCTTTTTATATTTGTTTCAAAATATGCCTTGGTGTTATATTATCACATAACAACTATGGCTATAAACAAATTGAAAATCTTATGGGATTGGACAATCTAGATCTCTACAGTTGTACATCACATATTGCAAAAACTTATTGCAATAATATTTTATCTTTTCTTTAATTAATCATTTGTTGTATTCATAAAGTATAATGTTAATGGTTTATATGAAATCAAAATTTAAAAGATCATCATAAAAATAATAAAATAAAAATCATAATATAAAACATTAATATTATGATTTTTATTTTTATGCCGATTTTTTTAACTTATTTATTTAATTTATTAAAAAAAAAAAAAAAGATATGTCTTAAAATTAATTTATAAGAAGTAATTTGAATAAAGTTTATCATGCTTACATTTTAAAAATGAATTCCATTTTTAACATGATGAACGTGTAAAATAATTTTCTATATATCATAAATGATTATTCCACCTATAATAGTTTCTATAGTCGACTATACATCCTCAACCTAAATGAATATTTTATGAGCTGTGGATTACATTTAGTCCATTTTATTTTTCTATATCAATTGAAAAATATTATATATTAAATTTACTTCTGAGAAATTATTGAGCTATTTAAATGATCTAAACTGTAAGCATGTAAACATTATTCCAATTAAAAACATTGATTTCATTTCCACTTAATAATATTTTTTTCATCCTATTAGAATTAAATATATGTTGTAAAAAAATCTAATATGTGCCCTTTCCAATTTGCATTATTTTTTAATATGTAAATATCAACCTTTTTTTAAATAACACCCACTACATCCTAAAACTAATTATTAAATGTATAATGCATGAATTGGCTTTTAACCCATTTGATTGAAATGCCGCCCCAAATTCTTCATAAATTGTTGTACATACTTATTTCTTTCAAAACATGTCTTTATCTATTATCTTATCTACTGTTTATTTTAATTGTTGTAATTATTTTTTGAGATATTTCAGCTTTATTTCTATTGTTTAAAATAAAATTTTATGGATTGTATTAGAGGAAGTCTTAAAGAATCATTAAAAAGAGAAAGAACTTTTCATAAATATCTACTTAGCTTATTACAAAAATATCTGAATGATTAACAATAATTGAGGAAAAGCAAACCTGATTAAAATTTGAAAAACTAAAAGATATATAAGACTATTCATAATATATTATTATTAACTTCTGACTGATTTTGTTCTGATTTACTATCCACGAAATGGCAGTTAGAGGGTCAAGACCATTGTATATCAAGATATAGTGATAACATTTTTTTTATTTATTCCAAAAAATAAATTTATTTATGAATGTTTAAAAATGTCAGTGATTTACTAGTGAGCAGAAATGTTCTGCTGGTAATGACAAAGACCAGCTGATTGGTGCTCTGAAGCATGCAGATGAAGTTCGGAAGAAGAAAGACTTAGTTTATATGATATTTTCTAATGCAAATCGGTTCACTGTTTACTTATCAGTCATCCAAGTCACGGATGAGATGCATTCACGTTACAATATTTTAAAAACTTCAACCATATTTTAACATTTATTGACAAATAAAATTATAATTCGAACATGTTCAAATGTCTAATTTCTTTTGAAAAAAAAAAATATGCAAGCAATTGTGTTAATATTTGTCATAGAAAGAAATAAAATATTTATGTGGCTCATCAATATTTATTATTATTTTTTTAGTCAATATTCATGAATACTAAATAATATTCCTAAAATTTATTAGCTAAAAGTTCATCTTCAAAATAAAGATCTTGTAAATAGTTGCTTATGTAAAAATTGTCTTCAGATTAAGTACTGCTTCTCATGCCTTCTATGCCCGAAGTGCCCACCTTGTAATATTGACTCCAAAGTCAGTGAATCTTTTAATCAACAGGCCACAATGCCACTTCCAGCATTAAATGTAAGTTAATTTCTGTGCACTACAGCTGCAAGCATGGAAATGTTTGTGTATCTCAGATCTGAGCTTGAAGAGTCAAATTCAAAGAATTTTTTTGACTTTTTAATACCACAATTGAATCATTACAGGAATGATTTAAAATAAAAATATCTCATATATTTTTTTAAATTGTTTGTGAACTGCCAGAGAAGCACTCTGATTTCCATTATTAAAGTAATCAAAAATTAAAATAACTTACTCAAGACACAGACATTTTATTTACTACTACTTTTTACCATTTTATTAAATAAGTTCTTTTATTTTTGTTATTTTATTGTTTGTATCCTAACACAAGTTATTCTATGATAATAGAAATCTGCCTTGTCAGATCTAACTTTAAGACTGAGCTGTATTTAGTCAAATTTAATTTCATTACCATTAAAACCTGTTGACATTTATCAATAACAATAATATAAGACACAGCAATTTGGATCATTTACTTCCTGTTATTTAACTTTTCAAGGCTAAGTTAAAAATCTATAACTACTAATTTTATATTACTAATCATAACAATTTTGTAGCTTAAAATCATAACGTAACTTTAAATAATAACTATTCCATTAATTCTGCTGAATAATAATAGCTGTATGGCAGAACACTTATTATTAACGTTTTGATTATAACATGCAGATTTGAGATTCATTGTACATATATGCTTTTTGCTATAAAAAATTGCTTTGTAAATTTTTGCATGGCTTTGTTTTGCCAGTGTTTTGCTTTGAAATAGCCACACTGCCAAGAATGACTTCAAGAATTTTGGGGCTGATCCACCTGAACGTCTGTCCCTATGTCAGTAATTGTTTTAACCTCTTACCCATTTACCCACATTTGACATCACCTTAAGACCGCAAAATAAGTTTCTCTGACTCCTAGATAAAATATAATTTCCAAAACTACCAACGTTCTGCTAAGGAAAATGCTGCCATAAGGAAATTTCAACCCACCTGGAAGCCACAGCCTCTCATCGTAGTTAATGTAAGTTATCTGATTTGGGTGTGAGTGTTTAGTTATTTTGATAATGTTTGAAATTTTACTATACATACATAGATGTGTTTGTAAGAAGTTGTTACATTTGATATCTAACAAAAAAAAAGTTATAAATTATTTAGTTTATTTGAATATTTTAGACCTAAAATATTAGAAAACAATTCATTTCTGAATATGAAAGTTTGTTTTAAAATTTTCATATATCTTAAGCCCATTTTTTGTTTATATAACTTTTTTTTTCGACTTGAATGCTTTAAACCACTATGAAATAGTTCCACGGTGAATAGTGCGTCTTTCCCTATAGTTAAAAAAATTAATAGTTTCCTCTACAAAATACAGGACATCATAATGCTTGAACTTATCTCTGTCTCAAACATTTAGATATCCAATATGTCCAAGTGTTATTTTTAAAATCTAAAAACCACAATTGTCTCATTTTCACTCCTTGTACACACATATTTTTTATTATATAAAAAAATTCATGTACTGTAAGAAGTAATAATAAGATATTGATTGACATGTTGAAGGATAACATTTTATCTGAAATATATATTCCTAGATAATATTTTATATCATCTACAAGGAAACCAGATACATTTTTTCAATAAACATTTTTAAACACTTAATTAAAGGGATACACAGGGGCGAATGTCCCACAGTGCTTGATGAAGAACATTGTGGATTTGATTTCCTCCTGGGTCAATCAATGTTTATTTCTTAGTAGCTCTGGACAATGAATCTAGATACTCTCACTCTAGTCAGTACACTGTGGCGACCTAAAGTTGACCATCAGAGGCCGGCCAAAATAATCACAAGGAACACTTGCCAGACTAGAAGACCACCAGTACCAGTATGATATTTTGGGTCTAAAAATTTTCAAATGTTTTTAGTTTGATTTTCATTTAAATCAGTTATAATTTAAAAAACAATCAATCATTCAATAGATGCACTTATTTTTTGATGCCATGTGTGTTAATTATATGGCATTAGTATAGAATATTGAATGAGTGCGCATTATTTTATTTTTGCATGTTTTTTCTTTTTAATTTAAATCTTAATTAATATTTACGATTTTTAATAAAATAAATTTGATATTATGAACATGACACAACCAAAAGGTTTTTTAATATATTTGGTTTATTTAGTAGTTTGTCTTTATTTCTGTGTGTTTTCGAAATAAGGTTAAAATATTTAATTATTAGCAATAATATTTAATCAAAAGCAATAAAAAATTCTTAGTTACTCAATAAAAAATAAAAATTTACTTGCCAACACGCTATATTTTAAAAGTAAAAATAAGTTTAGTAGTTTAATAACTTTTAAAATAAATACAAATGTATTTCTATTAAATTTCAGTTTTTAGAAGGCTTTTTTTCAAAACGATTAAATCTTATGAATGTTTAAAAAAAATCGGTTTAATAGATCTTTTTTTGTTCATCAAACAGTTTTATTTTTATGTTGCCTTAAATTTTCACTAACCAAAAGTTTTCAATATTGAAATTGAGAATTAAAGGGTATTATTGATCTATTCAGCATATGTTAGTACTGAAGATGGGATTAACATAATTCAATGTTGGCAATTCATTAAACAATTAAAAAAAAAAATAAAAATACAATATCATTCATTAAAATAAAAATATAATAGTTTTCTACCACTTACTGTAGTACTTATCATAAGTTCTCCGTTTACATATAATTCAACTATCACTGAAAATATAAAATACTTTCTTGCCTTTATTGAACTATACTATAAATTTTCTGTCAAAAAGATTTTATTCATTCATTTAAAATTAACTTTAATTTATTAATATTTTTGTGGATATTCATATTGAGTTTTTCATAATAATTGTGATATATTTGCAAATAAAAAGATGGTAGAAACAGTATTGGAGAGTTGAACATCTGCTAGAAATACATTTATATCAAATGATAAACCCAGTTATTTCATTATTTAATAAAATAACTGAGTTTATTTTAATTTTTAACATTAAATATAACATGTATTATGTTACTTGAGGCAATGGTTCAACATGGACGAGTGGAATTACTTGCACATCCCCTATCTCAGAAATATCTTCAAATGAAGTGGAATTCTTATGGAAAATACTTTCACATGTTTCACCTACTATTCTACCTTATTTTCCTTGTCTTTGTGACCATGTATTCATCACATATATTAAGCGTAGCGCATTGCTTTCCTGAAAACACCACTACAACTGAAAACACTGTAAGTATATCAAAATCGTCATAATTTATATTTCCAACTGATAATTATTTTTCCTAAATTTATAATTTTTAAATTTCTGCTTTTATTTTTAGACAGTTTTGTTAATGACGAATAGGACATGTGTTGAAAGAAAAACATCTAACTTGGAATACTTCTCTTCATCTGCTATACTTATTTATGTGGCTGTAAATGCACTTCGAGAGATACACCAATTACTACAGCAAAGATGGCAGTACCTGATGGATCCAACAAATTTAGCATCCTGGCTGTTGTATCTCTCTGCTACACTCATGGTCTTACCATTATCAATAGAGCAAATACAAGTACCCTGTGCAGCAATTACTGTATTTCTGTCTTGGTTTACTCTTTTATTAAATTTGCAAAGGTATGTTTTTGTTTGTAAAATAGCAGTGTTCAAATAAAAATGTTTTCATAATTCTAAATTTTTAATTGAAATCTTTCAGAGATCCTCTATAAATTAGTAAAAAAAGAAACTGCTTTATTTATATTTCATTCCATTCATTCCATCAAGAGAATGTATGTGTTAAAATTCAGAATGAAGTGAACTTTGATATCAAATGTAAAATTCAGAACTTTCTTTATTTACAAGCAAGACGGATGAGTTTTTGTTTTTTTAATTAAACCTCATTGTGGAATTATCTATAAAAATGGTTAAAAAAATCAGCACAAGGCCCGACAATTTTTTTAATTTTATTTATTTGTAATTTAGGTTCAACAAATCTTAAATTTTGAGATCAAAGCTATTTTTTTTTTCTTTGAATAAAAAAGTTTTATATTACTAGTAATAATTTTGATTTACTTGTAGAATTAATGATTTAGTATATTTTTATCCTTATATTAGAACCAGGTTAACTGCTTACATTATAATTGTGAGTTTTTATTTCATTAGTTTACTTCTAAACTATCTTAAATTTTCTTGTGTTCTAACCTACTATCATGTAGACTGTCTCTTTAAACTGATATTTAAACCTTTTCAAACATGCATCTGATTTTTTTTATTGATTTTTTTTTTTCATGGTATGATATTTGTAACTTTAATCATTACACCGCTGGCCCTTCCTCCTAAAGCATTTCATCCTTCAGAGATCTCAACCATAATCCGTAGGTTACCTTCCAGCAAAGCTCCTGGACACGATTTAATCACGTCCAATATCCTAAAACAACTTCCAAAAACATCCATCCTATTCCTTACCTATATTTACAATGCCATACTCCGGACCACATTCCTGAACCCTGGAAGTTATCTATTGTTAAAATGATTCACCAGTTTGGATTTCGCTCATCCCACTCCACCATCCAACAATGTCATTGTGTGATGGATGTTGTCTCATCAGCACTAGAGCGCGGATTGTACTGCACGGGAGCCTTTCTCGACGTAGAACAGGCCTTTTCGAGTCTGGCACCCAGGACTGCTTTACAAACTCCGTAAATTCCTCCCTCCTACATACTACCTCACCATCCAGTCCTACCTCACTGGAAGATCCTTCAAAATAAACCACAATAGTTTCTATTCATACCTATTTACTCAGTCTGCTGGTGTACCTCAAGGCAGTAATCCTAGGACCCCTTCTTTACACAGTCTATACAGCTGATATCCCGACCCATCCTAACACCTTCCTTTCTACCTATGCTGATGACACTTGTGTGTTATCAGTCAATAATGATCCTACTATTGCCTCTCAAACTCTCCAATCCCACATCAAAGACCTTGAAGTATGGTGTCAGAATTGGAATATCAAAATCAATTCCTACAAATCCCACAAAATTACCTTTATCCTTCGTCGTAAACCATCCTACCCTACAGTGTCCTTTAATAATATTCCGCTAGTCCCGTTTGAACAGATTCGCTATCTAGGACTCCTACTTGACAAACGACTAACTTGGAATCCCGCACACATGACTGAAACGACAAGAAACTTCCCAACGCTTTCGCTTATTTCAACACTTACTGGACAGACGCTCTAACCTTCCACTTAACTACAATAGGCTCATCTATATTACCATCATAAGGCCTATTTGGACGTACGGAGTTGAGCTTTGGGGCTCTACCATCAAATTCTTCCCGTATCCAAACCCTACAATCCAAAATCCTTCGTAAAATCCTCAATGCTCCTTACTTTGTCACCAACAAACTCATCCATAAAGACCTTAATGTCCCATATGTTACTGATTTGGCCCATACGAGGTATCATTCCTTCCATGATAAGCTCCACTCCCACTAGTTTCAATCCTTGCTTCCTCTTCAATTCCTGACAATCCTCCGAGGCGTCTGAAAAGAAGATGGATGAAAAGAAGAAGAGACCTTCTAGTGTAGATTACCTAGTGGAGTGTTGCCAATGGGCATATTCTCTTCATGTCTTTTCATGTATATTATCTATAGTATGAGCCAATTTACTTGATTTATTTACTAATACAGTTGTAAATTTCAATAAAATAATAAATAATAAAAAAAAAATCATTTTACCAATACTTTTTAGAGTTAAATTTATTTATTTTTATAATAATTAAAAATTTAATGTTTTTAATTTGCTTATTGATATTCCTTATTTTTTTATTTTTTTTTTTTTTTTTAGGTTTGATCTTGTAGGAATATATGTTGTGATGTTTCTTGAAATTCTGCAGACTCTGATCAAGGTGCTCATAGTATTTTCTATCTTGATCATTGCATTTGGTTTAGCATTCTTCATTTTACTGTCAAGGGTATGCTATCTTTTATTTTTATAATTAAATTTTGAAAATTTATAGCTCTTTTTCATATCTCATATTAGATCAGAAATAGATGGATTTTTCAATGTTTACTATTTGAGTCCACATTTATTTTCAGGGTGGACATGTTTCATTCAGCAGCATTCCGATGTCTTTAATGAGAACGTTTTCAATGATGCTTGGTGAAATAGATTTCCTTGGGACTTACGTTCATCCTCTTGATACAGAGAATGAGGAAGGTGGTCCTACTTTGCCCTTTCCTTTTACAGCTTTTATTATACTTGGCCTTTTTATGGTACTTATGCCCATTCTTTTGATGAACCTACTTATTGGTTTGGCTGTGGGTGATATTGAATCTGTCAGAAGAAATGCTCAGCTTAAAAGACTGGCAATGCAGGTAATGTTTTTATTATTTCATCCTTTCTTTTTAGGATAATAAAAAAAGGTTTTTAGACTTAAAAAAGGAGGGTATATATGAGCTAGTCTGACCTTCATCTTGAATAAACATAAACATAAAACAGCAGAAAAATCCTTAATTAAATGACAATTTCAATGTTGATAATAATCAAGCTTTTTTTTTTTAATATTGCACATTGTTTCGTAGGTGGTACTGCATACTGAGTTAGAAAGGAAACTTCCTCAAGTTCTGCTTGAAAGAATTGATAAGATGGAACTCATTGAATATCCAAATGATAAATGCAAGCTGGGATTCTTGGATCATCTGCTTAGAATGTGGTTTTTTAACCCTTTTTCTGAAGATGGTACAGTATTACCTTGATTATGTAATTACTCCCTTGAATTGATGTATCTTTGGGCATATATATAAACATACATTTTTTTTTTAATGATCTAATCAGAAGATGGAGTCTTAAGTTTTGACCATCTAGGTTTAATTAAGATAAGGATTTTTAACGAGTACCTGACATCACACAGGCTTGGAAGGACCTTTTTAGCTTCTCTCTGAAGGATGTCATAACTAAGGATTTTTTCTTCTATTAAAAAATCTAAGGGCCACCTGCCATGTTTAAACCCACAACCTTGGACATAGAAGGCAGTCATGCTAGCCACTTCACCACATGTGATCCCCTACTTAAATTTACATCACCTTAGGAAGTTGAAATTTTTAGAGCTGTAATGGAGAACATAAATAAAAAAGGTGCAAAATATATGATATGAATTGGCTCTTTTGGTTCATGTTTTCTTTTTCTGGATTTCTAATATATTCTCTTTAGTTGTCTAAGTGGCAAGAGTTCTTGTAACTTTGGAATGTTTATGATGGTTAGTTGGTCAACCTAGCATAGTTACTTCCACAGATGAAGTAGCATTGGGTTGTCTGAAAGATAATGCTGGATTGTGGTTTTTAAAAGTAAAAATACAATCAAATTATTTATGTCTCCTTTTTTTTAATCAAAAAAACTTTCATTACTTTCAATACAAGTTTTGGCTGGTTTTCCATACTCTCTAAAAAGAATTTGGAATCCTTATAATTTAAAAATCTGGAAAACCCATTTTCTAAGGTTCTAGGATCAATATTTTTTTATTTTGTAAAAAGTGTTCTATGTATAAAATAAAAATGTGATCTGCTGGCAACGGGCAGTGTGCATGTGTCCAAAATGGATTATTATTGTTTCAGCAAAGAAATAAGGCACAATATCAAAACACTGATTTTTTGGATGTTGTTTAATGAATGAGGAACCGATCTTAAGATTTTTTTTTACCTTTCCAATTACATTATCCCTGCAAGTTCTCAAACAGTTGTTATGGGATTTTTTTTTCTACCAAAACTCACAGAGCATCGTCATCAAGGGAAGGCTCTTCCACGACCTTCTTTGTCTTTTAGGCGGCTTCTTTGTCCTCTCGAAATTATTTCAACCACTGTTGAATAGTGCACTCACCAAAATGCCTTTATCTCACACTACGTTGATGTTGGCTTCTTGGGGCCTGATCAGGTCGAGTTTAAACTTTTAAAATAGTGTTATATGGAAATCGCGTTTTGACATTATAATAAATACTGAACATTTCCAAGTAGCAAAGTGAACAGAGATAAACCAACGTTTTCTTTTGGAAGAGGAATAAGTGTTGACTTTCATACAAAGGAATCATCCAGCAAACATAAATAGTTTATTTTATAGAGGGTATGTAAAGAAAAACCCAACTGTGACTACAGATTTAGTATCTGTAATAAATTAGGATTCATGAAAATGACTTGTTTATCTAATGCCCTACATATCTCTTATTTCCTTTTTACTGCAACCTATATTGGGTCTGTCAGATAAAGCCAATTTAATTTATTTGATTTCTTAGTACAATTCTTTTTGTGGCCATGTTGAGTTGTTAATCTTCAGAAAGACATATTACAAACATGATTTTATTCTTTTCTAGGTTTAGAAATGGTTTTGGAAAATAATGAAGATTTGGTTACAGAGGAGATAACAAAGATGAAAAGGAAGCTTAAAGATATAACTAAAATACTTGATTCTCAAGGACAACTTCTGAAACTCATTGTTCAGGTAAACAAATTACATTATATTATATTAACAAACAAACTGTACAATGAGATAATAATGTATCATTTTCATAATTACTTTACCTACCAAAAAAAAAAAAATAAATAAATAAAATTCTGAACCAACAGACTATCAAAAATATATTAAAATTATGTATTGAGGTCATTTTAAAGCTGTGTCATTTTAAAATAAAATAATTACTAAATTTCATTTAGGCTTGCAAATTATCAGTAAAGTAACTAACTATTCACGAATTTGTAAACCAGAACATAATATAAATCTGTGAAATATGTCTTTTTTAAATTAAAATACAATTTAAATTACGCTATTTCAGTTTTCCTCATTTATTTAATATGCATTCATTTGTAGAATTTTTACAATTTTTTGTCTAGGTCAACCAGAGAGAGGTGATAAATCCTTTACAATTAATGTTTTCATAAATAGAGAGTAATTTAAAACTTCCAGGATCATCTATAATTTATAATTGATTCTCCATATTTCATGTTCTGGATAAAAACGTCAATAAAAAAAAAAGATACATGTCAATTTGTGTATTTCTGTTGAGGATAAAAAAAATAAATAATAAATGGGACAACATAATTGAACCTTATATTAATTAAAAAAACAAAATTATGTACTAGCGACAATTTTTTTCCTTTGTTGAAACTTCTCTTCCTTGTGACCACTATTCCTATTCCTGCAAAAAATCAATAATAATCTTCTATAATGGAAATTCCCTTGAATATGCAAATAACTTAAACAGTTTGAGACAGCCAATGTAAACAGTCCACACTTATTAGTGATTTTAATATAAATCCACACAGTCCAGCAGTCACTGAACAACTGATTGACACTCAATAAAACAAAAGCATGTCACACTTGTACTCACTGAATCAAAAACCCTTCATGAGTTGTAGAGGTATAACTGTTTTTTTTTTAACTCAAATGTGTTCATCACCAGTTGGTAAATGCTATTATATAGTGTAATGACTTTGGCAACCATATAATCAGTATAGTTCAAAGAGTTCATTTATGGCTGGAAAACAGCCTTGTGTCTTGCGCACTTCAACATTGAAGCCCAAAGAAGACGAAGAGGGCCAATTCCAGAAAGACCACCAGAGGAAGGGGGGCACCCAGTGGCAGTACTATAGTAGACCTGGAGAGTCTAACTCAGTTAATGGATTCAGATCTTTAAAGAACTGATGTCAATCCTGTATGGCCGAAAGGCGAGGCACTGTAGTCAATAAATAAATGATGCATGATGATCAGCTTGCCCAATCATCTTTTTATGTAATACACAATTGAGATATTGTTTTGAACTTGATTGGGAGTTTTCTCAGTATGTTTCAATTATATATTTAAATTTTTTCCCTTAATTTTGTTTTAACAGAAAATGGAAATCAAGACAGAAGCTGATGAAGTTGACGAAGGTGTATCTCCCCGTGAACTTGAATCCGGCCCTGGAGGTGGTTCTAAGTGGACATCACCTAGAGTCAGGAATAAACTTCGAACTGCACTGAGCTTCTCAAAAGCACACCCTAAAAAGTAGTTTGCACAAGGAATGGCTGAAGATATTCTGCTCATTCTATAATCTTTATGACCACTTTGCAAGTGTACATTTTCAATGGAAATAATTTTTAATTAGTAATTTTAACATAATAAATTACTGATCTGTAATTTTAAATGTTTTTACAAATACCTATATGAATTGAGTTTGCTGCACACATTTGAAGCAAATTTAAAACATATTTTTATAGTAGACAATTTTATGTAGTTTTCGATATAAGATTATTACTTATTAAAATAACTATTTTCAATTGGAAAGAGAAAGTAAAATTTTGTAAAGAAAGTTTATATTTGCAGTGATGTTAATTAATAAGAAATGAGTAGTATTTTCATAATAATGAAATAAATAAAGTATGTGGAAAAATATTTGTCATATCTTAAGTCATATTTGAACCGTCTTATAATGAAAGGATTTAATGATGGATTGAATGTAAAACCATTATTATTTTTTTAAATGTTAAAGATGAATGATTGTTTAAATAAATATTTTAATTTAGTGAATTAATACTATTTTTTTTTTCTTTTCCTAAATGTACCAAGTCCCAGTAAATAACCTTTTTTTAGAATCCAATTTCATGGGATGCTGTGATATCTGTTGTATAATTTACATATTTAGATTATGTATAAACAAACAGTGTTGTTTTAAACAATCTAAAGCTAAGATAACTCACAAGCCCAAAAATAAAAAATTCATAACCTTAAAAAAAAGAAAAAAAGAAGATAAATGCATCATTTAAGAGAAAAATATTTACTTATCTTTATAAAAGGGTGGTTTAACAATAAAATAACTTCTTGGAAGGGAGTTGGGGAGGTTATTTCCTATTCACTAATGAAAGATGGGTTATCCTACAGGTAACCAATCTATTTTACCTGATTAGTGGAGTATAATTCCTTGGCTCATCACTAAATAAATGTCAACCAGTTCTGGCCAGAGGCGTGAAGAAATTGACTTTTTAGACCAAAAGTTGTCTAACCTTCAATGCTACCTTTAAACTTGCTTGCTTTTTATTTATTCATTTGACAATCAATACTTCCTTCCTAACTATCTTCTGTAAAATTCTTCTTTAAGTCCCAAATAATACATAGTGTATAAATCTCTTGTTGATGATCAGAATTAAGTCTTGTTGTTAGCTATTTTCTCAGCTGAGGCCTTATACCACAAAAATCTTCAATTTTGTCCCTGTTCCAAATTCAATAAAGTATACTTTGGTTGGGAAAATCATTGTTGATCTTTGCTGATCAATATTCTAGTAAAATCAAAGAAATCCTGTTCTGTTCTCATGATATATCATGTTGGATAAATAAAATTGGAGGCTGATGTCTACTTCACCACTATTTTATTGAAGAAAAATATTCGCACTACGTTTCGGCTCACAATGCCATCTTCTGGTGCAGTGGAACAACTTAGATTTAGTGTGGGTAGCTGCTTCCTAGTCAAAACCACATTTTGATTGTTTTGCCTCCAATTTTATTTATAAAAAATTTGACCTTCACCTAAAAGAATCTACACCTTACATGTTGGATACTATACTTTATAAAATTTTACATTTTCTTCTAGGGAAACGACTTTAGCCCCACTATTAAATAAAATTTTAATTCTTGCTTCACAAACTGAATAATATTTCAAAATCGTTTGAATGTCTCTTACTAAATCAAACTCTAAGTCCTCAGATGAAAGTTACCTCCAACTCCATTTCAATTTTCAGTGGAGATTGCTCTCTGAAATTAGCTATTCTTACTCACCTAACCATCTCTAAAACATTGTACAAACCTAGCCATGCGTCATGCTTACCAAACCACAAAATCTTCCTTTCCCCAACAGTTCTGTTGTTTAAAACTTTCCTCGGGGTGTAGCCCCCTCAAGTAAATTTCCTCCAAAAACGTTGGTCTGATCATGTAATGCCTCAAAGTGTTCCTCTCTTTATATCACATTGCTATTCATATCATAACAAATAATGATCATCTCCTACTCAATTATTACTCTTCACAACATATCTAAGCTGATGATTCCAAACATACTTATCCTTCCTTCATCCCAATCCCCCTCCTCGATAAAAAGAGAGAGAGAAAAAAGTACTTGTTTCTAACAATTAGTTTAGAGGACAGTATGAGGCAAACTGAGAAGTTGAGGTTCCAATCATCTCCTAATGACTACACATCTTATTCCAGATTTATTCCTCAATCATAATCCTAAAATAATCTTTTCACTCCTCCAAACACTTTGTATCGCATGTATTGGACTGGATGCATGCTTTACTATTAGCAATCTCTTCAATTCTTCATTAGCTTTAAAGTTTCTTGGTTAGCTAAGTAATTGCACAACGAAAAATAATGCACGTATACCATCTCGACTGTATTTCCTCTTGACTTTAGTTATTAATTTTTTTTTAACGTTTGAATTCTTTGACTTTGTCCCCACCCTAAGACCCTAACACAGGGACTACTTTACCTCGAAATAATGAACATTTCACCTCTGGAGATAATTTTTTTCTCGGAACTCTCTTGAACTTAATCATCGCGTCATTCAGTTACTACAAAAATGTCACTCCCACACAGATTATATATATTTCAAATAGTCTAAAAAGAATCTAAATTAAATTATATAAGTATATTTCAAAATGTAAAACCAAATCACATAAAAATTATCGCAAACAGCTGTTGGTGATTTTTATTGTGCAAATTATGATAAATTGAATTAAAATGCACATGCGTCAATAGGAAACGATTTTATTGTAATAGGATCTGTAACACCAAATAATTTATATACTTCAAAAAGGGAAGTAAACATTTTAAACCACGTGGAACTTAAGAGAGGATAAAAGTCATGAGGAATAGAGGCCAACTGGATACAGACAGAAGAAGAATGAACAGAACCTAAATGAAGGCAGGAAAAGGAAAAAAAGTTAAAGTTTAATCCCGTCATTGGATGAAAATAAATTGAAAAATAAGTAAGACAAGTTTTGGATCGCATCTTTAGATCTGCCTAACAATTTTTTTATGCTGGGTGCACAAACAATTCATCAGAGAATGCGCATAATCTAGAAACAGCAAAATCATAACAATTTTCTTTGTTTTATGACAAAAAAGAATATTTTGTTAGTTAAAGTTATATTTAGTACAATGGGCAAGCATGCTAATTTGTTAAGATGAAAATATTTTGGGTCACGTCGGCCGATAGTGAGAATTTGTAAGTCATTGGCATTGTTCCTCTTTGTCTTTGATACATGCTTGCCACTGCAAATATTTTAGACCCTGGAATGCTAGAGGATTTTGGTATGGGTCTTGACCTGAAACGACATACTTAGGCAGAGCCTTACCATCTGCTAATAATGCAGGAGGCAGGCTATTAAATGGTCAGCACAACATGGGCTTAATTTTTCTCTACCATTGCAGATTCAATGTCATGATTTTAATTATCGATGAGATGATTTTAATTAGAGTGGATTGGAAAAATTGAAAAAAAGAAAACTGGATTGAAGAGAACTTAGATCTGATTGAAAATAAGGGACCGTGGGTCATAAGAAACTAGCTAGATAAAAAGAGAGCTTTACTTTTGAAAACAGAAAAAAAAAAATCAATCTTTTAGTGGAAATGAGTTATTGGTGGAAACACTATCATGTCACGTTATGTGTGATGTGGTAAGACTTCGTTAAATCATTAATACTTTATTACTCTGGTGACTATATCAATATCAAACCAAAAGCCCCTTACTGTTGGGACGATTAGTAACGTATTTTTCTCACCCTCTCTTGTGAAATACTGTAATTGTATATGTTCCTAGTACAATGTCTGAGAGGTAGTAATGAGCGTCACCTCTTGAACGAGAAAATGTTCCATATAAATTAACTCATAAATACAGAGGGATTATTGAAAAACAAACAACTAGACAGCTTAAGAAAAGAGTTACCGATGCAGCGATAATCTGGAATCTTATAAAAGGAGAGAACAATAGAGGCATCAATAAGAAAAATAAGACTGAAAATATGATCCAGAATAAGGACGATATAGCAAATCTGGGGTTTGACAATCAAGGAACGGTTCAATGCTGAGAACGGTTCAGATGTACTATTGGTTGTGATTTATTCCCAATGAATGTATCAGGTTTGAATTTAGGAAAACCTTTGCGGAATATAAGTTCTTAGAGCAGTAAGGAGAGGTAGAAAGAGATGGAATAAAAAGTGGTTTGAAACAGACACAGGAAAACACAGACACACAAAAGAGGTTGAGGGAGGTGTGGAGGAAAATTGATGTTTTGACTACCAGAGATTAAGATTCATTCTCTCACTACTCAGAAATCCGGTAGTTCACTTTTGTTTCCAACATGTCGAGACCAGGAATTAAGGAGACTGAAATTTGTTCAAGCACACCTTCCAAGTTATCAGATGGTTGCGCATCGACATAAAACTAGAGACGTTGCAATACTGACGCAATATCTTTGATCTTCCAATGTTCGTGAATGTATAGAAAAGTAATCTGCTATGGTCTAAGAGGAGAACTGATAATGATTCTTATAATAGAAACGGATATATCAAAAAAATAATATGACAATATAAAAATCGCATGTACGTTTCTGTGAACTTCGAAAATATATAGCTATTTTTTAAAAAATATTTTCTACATTAGACTGAAATGGGAAACAATAACTATAACTATAATCTTATCTTGAAAACTAAATTGCTGAAAATTATGCTTAATCAAAATAACTCAAAAAGCATATGTGTTGAAAACAAACCTAATCAAATCTTTTTTAGTAATCAATTATCAATTGATTGTTTACACTCTGACGGGAATGCCATATTGATCTATGTGGTTTTTTATATGATAAATATAACCTGTGAACTACTTATTTGTATTTTATCAATTATAATTTATAGTTTTTCCACATTTTAATTACATTTAAAAATAGTAATTTCAATATCCATAGTTTTTTTTTTAATTTTCAAAATGTTTAAGATCTATCTTTAGTGATTATTAACAGTTGTGTGTGGAGAAGAATCAATCATGATTGAAAGAATGATTTCAATACTTATTATTTATATCCATGCTGTACAAGGACTGGACAATGGGCTTGCATGCACACCTCCAATGGGATGGAATTCATGGGAACGGTTCAGATGTACTATTGATTGTGAATTATTTCCCAATGAATGTATCAGGTACTATGCCTTGCCTGAATTATTCTAAGCTAGAAGTTTTGCTAATAGTTTAGATTTTTCACCATAGAGAACTTTTATAATAAGAAGCAGGCTATGTCTATGCAGGTGTACGTTTAGTGTGTATGAATGCAAACGGCAATGTCCGTACATAAACAATATAGAAAAGATTCTAAATAGCACATATTTTTCAGTGAGAAATTAATTAAAAGGACATGTGACCTGATGGCGAGTAGAGGTTACAGAGATGCAGGGTATGAGTACATCGTTATTGATGACTGTTGGTCGGCAAAATCAAGGGATAAGGAAGGGAATTTGCAACCAAACAAAACTAGATTCCCTCATGGAATGCTAGAGCTCTCGAGATATGTATGATGATTACTTTTTTGGCAATAAAATTATGACTTAATTTATTTTTTACCCAATGCTCCCATTTAGTTCCAACTTTTGAGGAAGACGGTGTTTGTGTTTTTCTTAAATATTAAAACTCAAAAAGTGAATCTTAATCTGACAGATAACAATATCGAGTGAAAGTATAACTACATAATATGTAGGTATATAGTGTGTAATATCTAACGGTTTATGATCCTACTGCTCTATCCCAACTCTTCACACTGACTTACCCCTCACAGCATAGCTGGTAAGAGAGATGGCAAAAGACTGTTTTTTTATTTTTCCCCTTTGAGATCAACTTGAAAAAAATACATTACACCTGCACAATATATAATATTTATATTGTGCAGGACTCTCCAATGAAATAAGGAGCAAAAAATTGTAGTTGTACCAATCCAGCATAACTTAAAAATTTTTTCTTAAATAAAAAAAAAAAAAACTCTACAGACGTTTTCTTTAAAAAAAATTGAAAAAGATGTTTTTAGAAAACCATCAAAATATATTTTATCCTGAAAGATGGTTGATCCTTTCAGGAGAAAAAATTGTTTTTTTTTTATTTTTCATCAGGGGTACAATTGGGATGAAATTAAAATATATATATTATATATATATATATATATATATATATATATATATATATATATATATATATATATATATATATATTACAAAAGACCCTCCAATGAAATAAAGAAGCAAACAATTGGAGGTTTACCAATCCAACATAACCTAAAAATTATTTTTTGAAAATTCAAATTTTTTTTTTACTCATATTTTCTTTGAAAAAATATTTTTTGAAAATTTCTAACATACTTTTTTCTCTCCTGAAAATCGGTCGAGACGTTCATGAGAAAATATTTTTTTTTGTTTTTTCTTCTTCCCTCCATAACTTCCCTCCCTTAAGAACCATGGGACTAAAATTTTACAAGAGTGGTTTCTCATAGGTGTGAATCAATGTTATAAATTTGGTTCTGATATACTTTGGGGAAATTTCACATGCTTATTCTGCTAGGCCACTTAAATAACTAAAAAATTAAGTAGGTTTAAATTTAGTTTCCATAAAAGCATCTATTCATGAAATAATATGTAATTATAAATTAATAATAATAATGCCTTTGATAGAGTCTGGCACCCAGGACCATTGCACAAACTCCGTAAATTCTTTCCTCCCACATATTTCCTGATTCTTCAATCTATACAGCTGATATCCCAACCCATCCTAACACTTTCCTTTCTATCTATGCTGATGACACCTGCCTGTTATCAGTTCATAAGTATCCATTTGTTGCATCACATACCCTGCAAGCCCACATCAAAGACCTAGAAGTATGGTGTCAGAACTGGAGAATAAAAATAAATTCCAACAAATCCTATCAAATAACCTTTACCCTTCGTCGTAAACCTTTGACTTCCTGCCCTACAGTATCCTTTAATAACACTCAATTAGTTCATGGTGAACAGATCCGATACCTAGGACTTCTTCTTGAAAACGCCTAACTTGGAATCCTTATACACGACTAAAACGACAAGAAACTGCTCGTCGTCTTAGGATACTTCAACACTTACTAGACAAATTCAATAGAACCAATCTAGACTTTACCGAGAGTAGAGCTTTGGGGCTCTACTAAGCCTTCAAATTCTTCCCGCATCCAATCCTTACAATCCAAAATCCTTCGTAAAAACCTCAACACTCCTTACTTTGTCACAAATAAAATCATCCATAAAGACCTTAATGTTCCATATGGACCAGGTATCAATCCTTTCATGACAAACTCCATTCTCACTCTAACCCATTAGTTTCAATCCTTTCTTCGTCTTCAATTCTGGATAATCCTTCGAGGCGCCTGAAAAGGAAATGGCCCTGGGACCTTCTAGTTTAGAATATTTTTAGAGTGCTTCCAATGAGACGCTTCTCTACATGTATATCATGTCATTGTATTTATAAACACATCACATTTACTTGATGTATTTTTTTTTCTTAATGCAATGGTAAATACCATTAAAATGTTTAAAAAAAAAAATAATAACACAAGTTTATGGCATTTCGTCGTTTTCATGAATTTCTAAGACTTTATTTGTTAACACAGTATTTTTACATTTACAGAATAAACTTCTGTCGAAACGTCGGCCACAAAATCCCTTTATTGAAGACTGTCAACTATTTTCCTTTTCAGTTACTATTCAAAAATTTAAATATTTTAAGGAAAGAAAAAAAAAAAAAAATACGTATTTATGCTAATTCAGACAATTTCAATGAGGATAAAAACACTTGTTTTTTAAGACAATTTAATTAAAAATTGACAAAACAAATTTAATTTAAATCTCTTTTTGGTAAGGGTTTGAGAAATGGTAAAAAAGTGTTTGCTTGAGAAATCGGATTTGACATATCCACAATTACAATACAGTTCATTACTATATATGTAAATGAAAGTCACTACAGAATGTAATACTACTAAGCATTAACAACTGCTCTTGATCTTTGATATATATTTTAATTACTTAAAACCAATTTCATGTTATTAACTATTAAATAACATAAAAGTTGGGGAGTAGCTTTTGTTGTCCCTTCAGTTGTTTCCAAAATTAGAGACTGGGAAACCCTGTTCAAGACCCCAATGTAGGTCAAAACATATACTTTCCACAATAAATTCTTTTCCCTATTTTTGTAATTATTTATTGAATTCCAACTGAATCACCTCAGCCTTAATTATATTGTGAAACTATTCCATATAGTTATGTAAATGAATATTCTATTTTTTAGATGCATAAATTAAATAAAATTTTATGAGGATGTATTTTAGGTCCATAGTCGAGGGATGAAATTAGGGATATATGCGAATCTGGGCACTAAGACTTGTGCAGGGTATCCAGGCACTATCACCGATATTTATAAAGATGCAGACCTTTTTGCTGCATGGGAAGTTGATTTTGTTAAATTGGATGGGTGCTATTCGGAAGTTCATGAAAAAGAAATTGGTGAGCTCCTTAATAATATATTTTAGTGAAACAATTATAACATAATAAACCACAATAACAGTATGAGAAAATCACTGAAAGCAGGATAATATTTTGATTTTTATAAAGTTAGTTTAAAAGGTTCATATATTTAATCCACAAACAACATTCTCTATAATTATAATGTCAAAAAAAAAAAATAAATAAATAAAATAAATAAACACATAAAAAGAAAAGGTTTTTAGACTCTAATATGTTTTTTTATCTCTCCATAATTTAATTGAGAACAACATTGCACATATTTGATCAATATCAATTATTAAAAATGGATTATCTCTTGTTAATATCTTTTTTAAGGGTACCCGGCATTTGGCATGTACCTAAATGCTACTGGGCGTCCAATAGTCTACAGCTGCAGCTGGCCAGCTTACTTAGAAGATGAAGCAATAGAGGTGAAATTTCAATTTTGTCATTGATTTACGGTTAATGTATTATAAATAATATCAAATCAATTGCAGCCTGACTATGAGGCACTTAAAAAATATTGCAATTTATGGAGAAATTATGCTGATATAGAAGATTCATGGACTTCATTATGTGATATAATGAACTTCTACGCAAATAATCAAGATACAGTAGCAACCCATGCTGGTCCAGGTCACTGGAATGATCCTGATATGGTAAGATTTTTTTTTTTTTTTGTATATGAGCATTGTAAATTATTTGAGTCATTTCAATCAATTATTGAAAGCTTGTGATTTTTGTTTTTTGGCCTTTATAGAATAAATAAATGGTCTCTTCCTTTTCACTTTTCCTCTTATGATAATTAGTACGAAGGAAGTAGGCACTAAATAGTTTAGATATATAAATCTTGGTCATACTGATCCTCTCTATTGAAATCCAAATGGGACATCTACAAGCTCAAACTTGTCCAATCATCATCCCAATAAAAGGTATTTTGGTTATTCAAAGGAAACATTCTGGAACACATTTGCAACCATTTATTCACCTATGTGAAATATTGGGATCATTTGATATATATATACATTTTTGTGAGCTCAGCTTCTATCTAAATATTATCTGCTTATGAAAGAATTGAAGTGATAGTCCTCAAAAAAAGTCTTCTGGAATTCTCTCTGGGTTATTTCACTTTCGGTTAGGTTAAATTTCAACAGTAACACCCAACTCTAGCCAATTTGAAACTGATATATTCTTGTAAATATAAAACCAGACACATATGTTATTTAGAACTTATAGATTATTTTTTGATGGATAAAAATAAATCAATAGCTTACTCACAGGAGATTGTCTTGATTTACTTCATACTTCATTTATTTATATATACTCAGGTTTTATTTTACCAAATATCTTATTACGAGAGGGCAGAGAGGTTGTCAGACCTTTTCACTAAGTTAATAGTACAAGAAAATGCCTTTTTTCAAGATCTGATCAAATAATAAAGAATATGATATATTTTTGTTGACTTTTATAAATACTAATAATGTGGAGATATAACTAACTATCCATCAATTTAAAAATAAATTGGAGTTTTATGAATTATTATTATAAATATTATTATGAATTCTTTATTTTAGTTTTTCCAAATGGTAATGAATCATTTCCTCAAGTTTACCATTCACAATGTTATTCTTATATATTACCATTGAAAAAAATATTTAAAATAATATATAATATTATAATATATAATACATAATATAATATATAATACATAATACAATATATAATACATAATATAATATATAATACATAATATAATATATAATACATAATATAATATATAATACATAATATAGCAACATATAATATATATATGTATATACACTCACTCAAAAAAGTTTCCATACAGCATGCTTTCATTTTGCATAGCTATTTATTTTCAACTTAACAATTTCCTAATGTACAAATTATTAATACTAATATTAGATTTAAAAAATATGTTTTTTTCATCATTAACATAAAACAAGGCAGAATGTTATTTGCTAATGGTAGGTCAAAAAAGTTTCCATACACTTTCAATATTACTCCTGTTTGTTGCACTAAGACCGTCTTTCCAGTGTTATATGTATAAATTTTATCTTGATAATCTTAGTTCAGTATTAACTTTACTTGGGCCTGAGAAACTGATTTCTTTTCAATATGCGCGTTTCTTGTGATTTGAGAGAGCTCTTGGTTTGCGGGGCTTATCTATAAGAAAAATTACATATCTGTTGAATAAGTCACATGCTACTGTACAGTATGGACTACAAAGACATAGAGAGTTAAAATCTAGGAGGATAGAACACGTGCTGGAAAACAGGAGACTGGAGGATCGCCATCCTTGCTGAATTCCTTGCAAATCCTCACACTACTGACACCTCAATGGCTATCATAATAAATAGGTACTAAGAGGTTCAAGTCCACCCAGAAACAGCCAAAAATATACTAAGAAGAGAAGGTACAGTGGTTGAGTCGCAAGATGAAAGCCCTTCTTCAGTAAGTTAAACAAGAAGAAGTGCCTGTAATATGCTAGGAATTTTGTCAGTCATATTCTCTTAGGAATCCAAATTTAATATTTTTGGGCCAGATGGAATGTCAAAAGTGTAGAGAAAATCAACCTCAGCTTTCAAAACTAAGAATTTATTTATGGGTGTATGGAAACTTTTTTGAGTAAGTGTATATCTCATACGTCTCCCTTATTTAGTATGTTTTATTTAATTTATTATATTTATGTATTATATTTGATTTTTAATGACATTATTCTGGTTTCAAGAAGCATAGTAAATAATGCTATTTTAATTTTTTACAGTTGATTATTGGAAACTTTGGTCTCAGTTTTGATCAAGCTAAGGTCCAAATGGCCATTTGGGCTATTCTTTCAGCACCTTTGTTTATATCAACAGATTTAGAAACGATACGTCCTGAATTTGCCAAAATTTTATTGAATAAGGACATTATTGCAATAAACCAAGATAAACTTGGGATTCAGGGTAGAAGGATCTATAAGGTAATAATCTTTTAAATATATTATCATTTAAAATATTTGGTTATACCCTTTGTGTTTTTCCCAAACCGCATTAAATAAATACAGAATTATAGAAAATTATGGTTATTACATGCTCCATTTATCAGAATGTCTTTCATTTTAAAATAATTATCAGATAAAATTTATTAAATAAAATTAAGTAAATTTATTGGTATTATGTAATCTTTGAACTTTGAATCAGTATAATATTATATTCATGCTGATATACTGATCAGAAAACATTCATCTTATAATTTTTTTTCCAGAAAAAGAACCTTGAAGTTTGGCGTAAGCCAGTCTTGCCATGCAGTATGGGTTATCACTCTTATGCTGTTGCTGTTGTGAGCAGAAGAATTGATGGCATGCCTTTTTACCTTTCAAGGACATTAAAAGATCTTGGGCTCTATAACCCATTTGGATATATAATTAAGGTTTATATTTTTTCTAAACTTTCTTTCATAAAAAATGTCTTTTTACCTTATTTTCTATATGTTTTCTATGAAAGTAAGTAATGTATTTTTTTATGCAAATACTATATTAACTTAATGTAATGTATTTTTTTTTTGACAATGAAAAAAAAAATTTCTGTATGTTTACTTTTTATAGGATTTGTTTTGTGGAAAAACTAGAAACCTGACAACTGGGAATGTTAGGATAAAGATTAATCCTACAGGTGAACATAAGATATTACTTTTCATAGATTTAAAAAATATATCTTAGAAAAAAATGTGAATGAATCAAATATTTCCCAATTTTAATGAAGAAAGAGATAGTTTGGGTCAATAAATGATTTCCATAAATAGTGTTAACTGTTTATAGAGAAACCAACAGTTGAATCACAATGTAGTTCTTCATGTTTTTTTTTTTTTTTTTAATTTAATTTTATGGTTTAGGTTGTAATAAACAATTTAGTCAATATAAAGTAGACTATGAAAAGAACCACCCTTACCATTTTGTGGTGAAAAGTTGCCTATCTCTTCCTATGTACAGTCAACTCTTTAATATCATATTTTCCATTTTAAATATGATGGAAATAATGTAATTTTTTACTAGTTTTCTAATAAACTTCTGCTTCTGTTGTTTTAATAGAAACTTGAGAATATTTACCTATGCTTGTAAATTCCATCTCTATATTATCATTATTGTTATTTATATAAAATATGTTTTATTCCGTAGCTTGAATTAGAAATTGATTAAATAACTATTCCATTAACAGGTGTAGTGTTTTTGAAGTTTACCTCAGTAGAAATTAATATGAAATTTGAAAATGAACAATTTGGTCCAACACCATGCGCAGCAGATAATTTTATTATTCAATAAATTTTATTGAAACTTTTGTATTTTTATTTAAGCTTAAAGTTAAAAATTAATTTAGGCAGTTGAATTAAAATAAATAAAACATACACTTTTTTTAAAAATAATAGTTATGATAGAGATAAATCGAATTTTAAGTTTTTATTATTTTATTTGAATGGACATTTAATTTAAATTTTAATAAGTCTAATTCAGTGCATGTTGCACCTTTTTACAATTTTCTCAAAAACTTCACTAATGATTTTGATTAAACTCCCTGTATCAAATTTTTATTAAAATTTATAAATATCAGTATAAAATTTTGTTAATATAGAATTTTTGCTGTGTGAAATCTTAGATTTCATCTGCGTACTGTATGTTACCACAAGCATAAAATATTTTTTGATTAATAATGAAAAATTAGATCAATCCATAGGTCACACATTTATAATAATTTGTTGACAACTTTGATATGATTAATTTTTCAGTTCTTTATATGAAGTTGAATTGCCAACATCTTAACCTTGTCCCTCTGAGATTTTTTATGACTTTGCCTTCTCTATTATAGACTGTAATAATATTGATATAAAATGTTTATCAATAAAAAATTTAATAAGTATAAAATTTAAGTCTATAGTAACAAATTAATACTTTATTCTGATTTCAAAGCATAAGAAAATACTTCTTTTCTAAGGACAAATATACATGGAAGCCACAGCCTCCAGTTCCCATCTCTGTGATATCTTTTCTTCCAGGGAGCCTGAATCAAATGTTAGTTATTTTTAACTAATTGTTTAACATGGAACAATATTTAGAGTTTTTAGTAAATAGTTAATAGAAAACTTTTATTTATATGATATGTTTTAAAAATTAATTAAAATGTATCGGTAAACATGAAAAGAAAACTTAGACAAAATTATTGTTACTTTCACTTGCCTATGTATGAATATATAGTAATGGAAAGTATTGCAATTGTGAACATTTTTGAATTCCAGTTTTCAATGGAAATACACATTTTAGGGTCCCCTGAGCCCAAATAACGAAGTCCCGCAAAAAGGCCAAATGAAAAGTCCTGTGAGACAGAATTTCCATATTTGAGACAACTATGCGCCTGAGATGTTACAGCAACTTTTTCTTTAAAATTGGCTGACAGGAAGATCTACTTTATACCATGCATGTTGCACCTTCTTACGATTTTCTGAAAAATGGCACAAATGATTTTGATTAAACTCCCTTTTTCGATGTAAAAGTTAATAGGCTTGAATACAATGTAGTTTTCATTGTAATTGAAATAGTCTGACAGGGCTTAAACGCCAATACTTTAAATTTTCTTTCTCTGAACTACTCTAAATTTTGTAGATTTGAATAAATTAGCCATATCCTCTTGTTAGCATTGATAAAAAATGGGTAAATATATAAGTTGAGTGAATTCGATATCAAACGAAAAGAGGAAAGAGTAAACATATTTTTGTGTTTTTGAACATAAAAACAGTAATATAGATGTATGATATACTGTTGGAAAGCTAAATATTTTAGGGGAAATATTGTCTTATACTCAAAATTGTAAAAGTTAATGGAGAGCTATGAACAACCGATAAAACTAACCGATTGTCGTGTATAATAATATAATAGATTATTTAATAAAACACATGTTTCTATTGAAACTCATAAAGTCATAAATTTTTTAGCAATTTATTTTCATCTCTAAATGTATTTCAAATTCTTTTTTTTTTTTTTTTTTTTTTTTTTTATTTATTTATTGTAATTTACAACTGTATTAAACAACACAATAAGTAAATATGAGGAATGAAAAAAAAATGTCATGAAAATGTCTTGAGAAAGAACAACCCAGTGGTAGCACTTCACTAACTATTTTAACTCAGTAGGTCCCGAGGCCACCTTCTTTTCAGTCGCCTTGGAGGATTATCTGGGATATCTAAGGAAGATAAATTACGGACAAGTGGATTTGTATGGGCAGGGAGTTTAGAATGAAAAGAGGAGTATCTATCACGGGCTATGTCTGCAACAAATGGGATGTTAAGGTCATTATGAATGAGTTGATTTGTAACAAAATAAGGAGCATTCAGGATTTTTCGAAGGATTTTGGATTGTAAGGACTGGATGCGGGAGGAATTAGATGGTTTCTTAGAGCCCCAAAGCTCGATTCCATACATCCAAATAGGTCTGATAATAGTGGTGTAAATGAGTCTTTTGTAATATACTGGAAGTTTTGAACGTTTGTCTAGTAAGTGTTGTAGTAATCGATATCTTCGAGCAGTTTCTTGTCGTTTCAGTCTGGTGTGAGGATTTTCAAATTCTTAAATTGATTTTAACAACAGACTTAAGAGAAAGTTGTGTGTTGCATGCACCAGCTTTTTTTTTTGTTATATAAATGTATTTTTTATATAAGTATGTATTCGTTCAATAGATACTAATAAAATTAAAAGTGAAAGTAATGTGATGTATGCATTTGTTTGGTTTATTTTACAAATTTGGAGGTTCCAAAAATAGGTGTTGATTTATTTTGATTTTCATAAGTATTATTGCAGTATAGAAATGGTCTAATAAATTTTTGTATAGATATAAATTGGTTTTCAAAAGTATTTACACACCTTAGTATTTCGCCCCTTTTCTAATATTTTGTTAGTTTGCTATTATTTTATCAATAATCTAACTATGAAATCCATTTTCATGACATGTTGAGTGAAAGATATGGTATTGACTTGGTAAAATTAGAAATATATGTGAATGTATTTTGAATATTTGAAGAATATTGGCGCTTCAAAACAAAATTGATGTTTTTTATATTATTGGAAAAAATAACTACCACCCAGTATATTCTATTGTTTAAATGTTAACTGAGGCTAAAAAAATAATTTTTTAGCAGTTTAGAAATCAAGTGACGATGTGGAATTTTATTTTTTCATTGTATTGAAAATTGCATATATATTGAATATATATCAGCCTCAGAAGATTTAAAAAAAATATATGTTTTTTTCTTAATTATACATATTAAAGAGTACTACATTTATTTATTTTTTGGAAATAGGTTAAAGGAATATTATTTGAATTTTGTTACAAGAGCTCTCAAGTCATATCGTGAGAATTAGTTCATAATGGTTTTAACTTATAGTTATAACTTATGGGTTTAAATTATTTGCTTTAAGTTATAATTATTGTAGTGTGAATGATTTAAAAAAAAATCTTAAGTTTAGGATTGGATAACGCAATGAATCGGCAATATTTCGGTATAATTTATATATTTATCAAGAAAACCGCACTTAAACTTATTTACATGCTAGCTATTGAATTACTTTTTTTCTTATACTTTAGTATTTTTTCAAAAACTGTTAAAACTATGATCTATTTTTTGGCAAGTCATGATAGCAATACTCTCTAGCTTTCAATTTTAATAACTAAGCAATTATGCACAATGTTTTCTTTGATAATGTAATATTACAAAAGGAAATCTAAAGTTGTGTTTTAAGATGGAAAAATTACATTGATTTTGTCCATGTTTAAAATAAAATGTAGTTATGTTGCAAAATACAAAGAATTTACAGCTATGTTCTATTTTTATCTCTGAAATGCTAAGTTTAATATTTATTTTCTGATTAGAATTGAAATTTTCATCAATTTGTAATACCAACATAATTTACAGGGTTTTTTTTTAGTACACTTTGTTTCAAATATAATAGTGATAGTACAAGGAAATATTAATGCAAGTTTTTTTTTTTAATCCAGTGAAGTATATTGGTGGTTAAGCCCTGATATTTTGGAAGCCTGCTGATAGATAGCGCGACAGTCGGGGGATCAGGTGTATGCCCTGGGAGGGCCATAAATGGGAAGGGGTATTGTGTACAGTTAGACCTTCTCTCGCCGTAGAGTAGGTAGGGTTGTCGTGCTCAGTGTCCGTGTTCATCCTCATCTTTCAGGAGTCATCAGTGATAACAGTTGAAGATAACATCTTCTCATCATCAGCTTAGGTAATTATCATGTCTTTGTCCCATCAGCTACGTCACATGTATTAGTTACCTACAGATCCTGGACCATCCTCCCGCAGCCGCTGGTGCATGTTTCCGTTCCATTGACCCTAACCTTTCACCCTTTCATAGTTTATTTTTTTGTCTTTCTTCTCAATTAATGAAGTATATGTGATTTATACTTTATATCTATGCTTTGTATTTAGCATTGATCTGTACACTTTTAGTTATATTCTTTATTATTTCGAACGTACGTTCATAAATTCATTTTTCTCTATTCATGGGTTAATTTTTTAAGATCAGCTACGAATAAATTTATATTTCAACACTGATTTAAAGTCGTATTTATTTTCGATTTAAGAAATAGAAGAGTATTATACAAGTTTAAACATATAATTGTCTTCAAATACTTCTAGTAAAATATATCAGAACAATAGATGAAAATTATAAAGAAAAGGTATTATAAGACATTTATAGCAAAAATATTTAAAATCATCAGTTTAAAATAGAAATATTTACTATCAGTACCTATCTTTGTTGATAGGATTAATGACACCGGTTGCTTGTCAGCTCAATAATAATGTGCCGGTGTAGGTTTAGTTTTGTTTATTTTGAAACAATAGCAAGCCAACTTATAAAAATATTTATTTTTGAAACTTTAATCCTCAATTGTTGAGACTATTATAATTACTTTCTGTAGTAATTACAATGCATTATGATAGGTAGTTTGGTCAATTTCTATTGGTACATTACGGGTTTTTTAATTGCAAATCAAGAGTATTGTTGATGTTAATTTAGTTTTTTCCTTTAGTGAGAGCGTTCCTCTTCATAGTGTAACAATATAAACAATGCTCCCTCTAAATGCTCATATGTCAGAGTATCCGTTCAACAATGATGCCTTCATTAATCATTCTTGTCATTTGTTTCTCTATTGGCAGCTTGGCGCTGAAACAAAGCGGCGGCTGGTTTTTTCTCTTGGCTACATGTATATTTTCGTATTCAATTGTTTTTTTTGGTTGTTTTTTTTTTTTAAATAATAAAGGATTTTGTTGAGCTATATCAGCAATCCAAAGTTAGTTATTTATGTATATATATATAGTTGTTGCGTAGCCATTATAACTATCTGTTATTTTTACTATCACTTTATTGAACAATCGTAATAACATCATATTTAATTTATTCTCTATTTTATGTTACAAATATAAGTATTAAGAATAAATTAATATCGTTTTTTCATCTTTGACAAAAGCCTTGACCGGTTTATGTTGGTACTCATGATGGAGAATTCCATCTCTTCATCCAACTGATCGAACTTACGTTCTGATAGAAAAGCAACTTGAGACGGAAATCAAACGTGGTAATGATAATGAAGTTTTTAAAATTATAATTGTTGTATTAATTTATATATATATATATATATATATATATATATATATAATATAACAGTACAATTCCAAGTATATATAATATAACAATTCCGGGCGTTGATGACCAAGCTGTTGTACGCCCTTAAACCAAACACAACAACAAACAAAAATATGGTATTTGTTCTTGGCTGCTAAAGTCGCCATTACTTTTTTTTTTATTAAAGAGCTTTAATTTTTTAGTTAAATTAATTCATCTTTGCTTACTAATATCTTAAAAGCAGTAATCTAAGACGAGTTTGTTTATTTATTTAACGTCCCTTTATGCTGGTGTGGGTTATCGGACGATGCTACAGTGTGGGTCCTAAATTTTACCTATTCAGTTTTAATTAGGATAGGGATCTTTAATGAGTACCTGACATCACACATGCTCGGGACCATCTTTTAACGTCCCCTCCGAAGGACGGCATAACTAAGGATTTTTTACTCCCATTATAAAATCCTAGGGCCACCTGCGGATTTGAACCTGAGATTTTGGGTCTAAGACTCGGAAAAGTATTAGTAAATAACTGGAATTTAATCCGAAAATAATTCTCAAAATAGAATTTATACTTTTTTTTTTCAATTTAATTGTTGACATTTAGAATTGGTTTAACAACAGATATGCACAATAATAAAATTACTTGGTAAACAATTATATAGAAACTAACTATTGATAAATTTAAAATTAAAACGTAAAGCTCTTTTTTAGTCTTCAAATATCAGAATCCGTTGTAAAACAAGAAAATAATAATTCTCAATTTATATAATCGTGTATGTTTTAAGTCCCTGATATCTCGACTGCTCCTTTACATTGGCGTGGTAATTATTATTGCTTTGACTTATCATATTCGTTGATGTGGCTTGAAGGAATGTGTGCTATTATGTAAATTCATTCAATGTTTGTTTTGTATTAAAACAATTCGAAGAAAGAAGCTGTAATGTTGGTTGAAGGAAGGCCGATACCGGTTTTACAACTTAGTAAAGCGACGACCCTCTCATTCCGCTCGTTCTTGAGGTATCCTTATCTAAAAATTGTGGATGTTTACTTAGCCATTATAATTATTTTTCATTTGCCTACCATTGGGCGTGTGCAAATATAAAGTATTAAAAACTAAGATGCTCAGTTATAAAAGTTTCAGTTACTACTTCAGAATGCTATAAAAATCTCAATACTGACTGCTTTACAGTGTGATCCTCTCGGTACAAACACTTAAATCTACAACTAATCCATAAAACCCACCCTGACGACTTTTAAGCCAGAGGCCAAAAAGATTCCATTATTTAACCGCTGTATAACAGATTTGCTTAAAGAATTTATTTAGCTGTTAACAACAATGTAGCCATAAAAGTTGTATGTTGATAAATATTTTTTTTGTATTAAGCATCCAAAATCGCATGTTAATTGAAGTTCATAATTTTTATAGTTTACTAGCTTTATGATAATAACAAAACAAATATAGCGCTACCTAGTTGTTTATATTATGAAAAAAAAACTTTATTTATTTAACATTAGGAGTGCTTAGGAAGTTGTTATTTGCTTTCTGACCTAGTAGGTACTCAAATATAAATATATTTTGAGAGGACAAAAAACGTGACCACCTTTGAGGTTTTTGTCACCTTTTCTTGATACCTGGAAAACGTTTCGATTCGATGTTAGGAGATCAGACCTAAATCTCTTACTGCTTGAAAAAGTCTTCATGCGTTATCATTAATTGGTAATGTGTTTACACTTTTTATGGTTAATGAATATTTTATTGAATAAAGTATAAATAATTATGGTTTATCAATTCCCTTTTGTACAATTATGCCTTCCGAAATAATATGATTTATGGCGCCCAAACAGGAGATACTGATAATAATTTATAACACGTTCGAAAATCATTGCATGCAATACTTATAGGAGCTCTCAAATTCCTCCTAGACCAAGCATTGTCAATTTCTCATTTTCAATAGGAAGAGGTTCAATTGGATCTTTAGAAAAGGCGATTAAAGAAGACAAGGATATTTCCTTATCTAATGATTCGTTAGCATAATCTGGACGCGTAGGAATCGCTACTGTAATATGTCAAGTCACGACAATGGTTGGAGTACTCGAGATACTAATGATGATATTCCTTAAAGTAATTATTCAATGAATGAAATAGCTTAGCTTTAGCTGGAATTACATTTCTAAGGTTAATTTTGTCCAGATACTTAAGAAAATAACTGGGAATTGATTGGTGAGGGAGATTGTGTTGGGTGGTTTTGTTGCTTGATCAACATCTATTTCGGGCAGTCCTTTACTTGAATGATCACTACGTTATCGGATATGGGCCAGCTAGTTTTCCCATGACTAGTCTTCCTCAAAAGTCGTTTTATAGACATTTCATTTCTAGTATCATTGACAAATAAATTAAAATTTTGATAACTTTTAAAGATTTTATTTAATATGTTTACCTTAATTTTTTCTTTGATTCGATACATTTTTTTTGTGATAAAATTAAAATTAAGTCTGTAGTTGTATATTTTATAGTCAATCAAAGGCTGTTAAGGTTAATATGAGTTTTATTTTAATGTATAATCCAACTATTATTCAACTTAGTTATCTATATTCATAAAAGTCACTTTTCACTCCTTTTTTCTGAGCATTTTAATATATTAAAAATTTCAGTGGCTGTGAAGCTGAAATTTTTCATGGAAATTCCCCTTACTGTCCTGTCTAGGTCTGCAATAAGGTTGGGTTTGGGAAAATTTGTCCTCAAAGTAGTTGAAAACGAAAACATTTCTAAAACCTTAATGGAAAGTGATTTTTGATTAACTCAAAAACTACACATCTAAGTAAAATATACTCGTGAAAAATTATAAGTACTCATTCGAGAGATAACCAAATTAAGGCAAAAACATCTTAATCTTAACCAGTATTATCAAAGTTACTTAATTTATAACAAAAATACTAAAGCTAGTTGGACATCGTTTTGAGTTTGAACCCGTTACCTTTGGCATAGAAGGCTGTTATGCTAGCTACCCTGCTACCGGTGATCCCTATAAACATATTTAAATTAACACCAAAGAAAATATTCGCGAGCTAAGCCCCGGGATACCCCTAGTTTTAAATAAAATTTGTCTATTAACTCAATGTTCTTGCAATGAATAACTAAAGGGATTTGAAACCGAATGTTTATTTATATATATTTTTTAGATTTTGTGTTGCATCAGAAGTTTAAAAAAAATAATACCATATTTTTAATAAATACCATAAAACAAAAATAGGATACTCTTCGATTATATCAAATTTGTCATCAGGTGAATTCTTTTAGTTTCCTAAAAGGCCAAAGTTGGTAATTTCTGAACTTCATATCTAGCTCTTTTAGGTATAGGTTACATATATTTTTTTCAGGCCTGTCAGTGCGTGAAAAGATTATATAAGTTTTTTTTTTTTAAGCCGAAGTTTTGTACCTACATGTATGGCATTTTCCGAGCCAAAGCATTGAAAGTGACATATGTGATGTAATGTGCTGTAGAAACCTTTTCGTGGTGCGTAATCTTATTAAATCAAAACTCTGAATTACATGAGCTGCTCTTTAAAACCCTGGACCATGAATCTTTATCATAGATATTTCACAAGTTAGTGACCAGTCAGTGGTATAGATCAATTGAGACGTTGATTTCCAAAAGGTACTAAAGGACATTTTTTACAAAATCGATTTTTTTACATATTTGTATTCTCATCTCTTAAATGTATCTAAATCTCCTATTTGATTTTATCTAATGGACACCCAAGTCCTTTATAATCGCAATTTATAAATACAATTATTTTCTAAAGAAACTAATTACACATTTAATTTCGTTCCAAATTATACCAAAACATCTCATTTCATAACTTTAATATGATTTTATTATTATACTAAAAGAACGATTCTAGATTTTAATGCTAAAATAATCAAATTAGCTAGTTTAATAATATAATAATTAATGATTTTCGCGTCTCCTGTGAAATTTCCTAGAATGGATATAGTACCTTTTGGAAATCAACGTCTCAATTCTAGCATCTTGTTTCAGTATTTCAAGATCATACAACTTCTGTCCAGTTATATCGGTGTTTATCCACTATCAGGCTTTCATTAAATTGTATGTGTTACGTAGAAAGTTTTAATGTTTATATCAGTATAGGAACCCTTTTGAAACGAATCATTTTTTGCTTGTTCACTAAAACTTGAATAATGTGAGAACCCTTTACCTTTTAAGCAATTACCTTAAGGGATTAGTAAGTCTGTACTATCTTCTGCTAAATTAAATTATCAATCTCTTAAAAATAAACGTGATAAAAACAGAGGGATTGCAAAAAAATATTCGAAATAATTTTTAACAATGCAGCAAAAATTAAGATTTTACTTAAATTATTGGGTTGTAAAATTAGTTCGTAGCGTTTTCAATTTAACCTCTTTGTGCTTATAAAATCATGTTCCCTTGGTCAATAATGTTTACATATTCTAAAAAAATCTGGTGCGGGCAACACACGATTTCACTTACCTCCATTTTTTAAATCAATGAAAGAATTTTCAAATACAGTTAGAGATAAAAATACGTGAAATTATTAAGAATAATAAAGAATAATACGTAAAAAAATAAAGAATTAATCAAATTAAATTTCTATAGAAACATGTGTTTGATTCAAAAATCTATTATTATCTTAAATAATCAGTTAGTTTAATGTTCATTTCATCACTCTCTATTAACTTTTAAAAGCTTGTGTATGAGATGATAATTTTTCTAAAATCTTAAGCTTTCCAACGGTATATCATACATGTATATTACTGCTCTCATGTTCAAAAACGAAAAATTGCATTAAAAAAATATTTTGTCTGTTTTCTCCTTTAGTTGCGTATCGAATTTATTCAATTTATATATTTACTAGTTTTTCATCAGCGTTAACAAGATAATCTAGTTATTATTATTGATTCTACAAAATTAAAGGTACTTTAGGGGAAGAAAATTTAAAATATCGGCATTTAAGTCCATTAAATTTTACATTGATATAGCGAGTTTAATCAAAATCGTCGGAACCGTTTTTGAGAAAATCGAAAAAAGGTGCAAAATGCATGGTATAAAGTGTCTCTTCTGGTAGGCTTATTTTGATGAAAAAAGTTTTGTCACGTCTCGGGCGTATAGTTGATGAAATTTCAGTTTCATAGGACTTACCGTTTCCGCCCGGGAGTTACCACACACACACACACACACACACACACACACACACACACACACACACACACACACAGACAGACAGACACACACACACACACAGACACACACACACACACACACACAGACCTTTTTGCGGGACTTGGTTATTTGGACTCAGGGGACCCTAAAACGTGTATTTCCGTCGAAAACTGGAATTCGAAAATTTTAACGATCGCAATACTTCCCCTTACTATATATAAGTAAGTGAAAGTAAAAAAGAATTAGTTAAGGTGCTTTTATGTATTCGTTTCAACCAAGATTTCTTATCTTTAAGTGGCATTTTGCTTCCTCTAAATGGAAGAGGAACAAATTAATATTCGTCATTTAACGATTTTTTATTTCCAAAAAGGAAAATCCGCTGCACTGACGGTTAGCAAAATTTTCAATGTGTATGGCGATGATGCCTTAGGAACTACCGTACCGTCCGGAAGTGGTTTGCTCGGTTCAGAACCATAAATATTGACTTTTGGAAGACGCAAAGCCATTGGATCGTCTTTCAACTGTTGATGATAAGCAAATTAAAACATTACCTGAAAGATTGTGACATGTAATAGACCAAAATGGGCCATGTTTAATTGATTAAAAATATTTTACAAGAATCCGAAGTATTTATTGAAATCACCAGTAGAAAACGCTTATTTTACATCCCACTATTAGGTTTAAATTAGAAAGTTGTAATATTTATTTGGCGCTCCAAATTAGTTTACTAATAAATCAAAACTTATATTAAGTTGTTAATATAAATCATAATTTATATTAAATTAGAATAAAAAATGTAAATTCACTAAACGTTTCTATACTATTTGCCGTTCAAGCTATCTTTAGGATTAAATTAATCATGAAGTAGGAAAAAGTTTTAATAAGGAAAATGAATAGTTTTATCCATCATAGTGAAATATTGTAGTAATTTGCAGTTTTAGACTGTTAAAGGCCAGATGAAAAATTATAAAGCACCTCGTGCTTCTTGATGCATACTCAAGTAGATTTTCCTCTTCACTGATGCGGAAACTTGCTGCGTAAACCCAACTGCTAGAAAAAAACCATTCGCAACATTTGTTGAGAATTAAATGCGCTACGTGAGGCATTTTTTTTTTTTTTTTTTTTTTTTTTAAATAACATTTTAACTCCTGGAAGTCATCGGCATTAGTTTAGGCATGAAATATTTGTTTTCTGAACATAATGCTTGTTGGGTGAAATGGATTTAAATTTCGTTATTTACTCAGTTTATTCAGGCTGAAGTTTAAACATCTATATCAAACGCTAATATTTATATAAATCTTAAAAAAGAATATTACAAGCATAAGCTCAATCCTTTTATTCGTTATCTAACAATAAAAAAATAGTAATATAATTTTTCTTTAAACATTTCGATATTAACAACTTTGCTTATAATAAATACAATAAGTAAATGAGTTAATTTACACTTATGATATGAAAATGTCTTGTAAAGAAATTACCCAGTGGTCAACGTCAATTTAATTAAGTAGGTCTCGAGACAATCGTATTTTCAATCGCCTCGGAGGGTTGTCAAGAATAGATGGGAAACACAAGTTGCGTACAAGAGGATTCGTGTGTGTTGGGGTTTTGGAATCAAAAGAGGCATATCTGTTTCGTGATAGTTCTGTGAAAAATGGGATATTTAGGTCATTATGCATGATTTTATTCGTTACGAAATAAGAAGCATTTAGGATTATGCGAAGGATTTTGGATTGTAAGGTTGAAGGACTAGAGGAATTAGATGGTTTAGTAGAGCCCCAGAGCACGATTTCATATGTCGGTACCATCTGATGATAGTAACATTAGTGAGCTTTTTGTAATAAATTGGAAGTTTTGAACATTTGTCGAGTAAGTATTGTAGTAATCGGTATCTACCGTCAGGTTTCTTGTCCTTTAGTCTCGTATGAGGTACTATAAATTTTAACTTAATAAATATCTAGTCGCCCAGTTTATATTTATTACAGGGATCACCTGTAGCTGGGTGGCTAGCATAACAGCCGTCTATGCGAAAGGTCACGGGTTCAAATATGCAGATGGTCCTAGGATTTTTTAATGGGAGTAAAAAATCCTTATTTATGCCATCCTTTGGAGGGGACGTAAAAAGGTGGTCCTGAGCCTGTGGGATGTCAGGTACTCGTTAAAGGTAGGAAATATTTAGGACTCCCACTGTCGCATCCTCCGAATAGCTACAGTAGCATAAAGTGACGTTAAATAAATTAACAAACATATATGTATTATGTATACAGAAATATTTACATATATTTTATGTTAGTAATTATCTTATTTCATACGAGTACACCCTTTCTGTATATTATGTACAACTTTCTTTTTTTGTGTTATTAGTATGTTATGACAGCTTGAACTCAAAACTGTTAACCGACTAAGATAATGCAAACAATTATTTAGCATGAATGATGAGTTGAAATCTCGATAGCATATCGCATATTTTATCAAGTTAACTCCGAATATTATCTACGTGCATATAAACAGATTGTTACTCTCATGCATATGAAAATTATTCTCACTTTCACCATTTACAATCTCAATCTCGTTACTGTCTGCTATGTGCCCTTATTATGTATTCTTTTGTTAATTATTGTTTTCTATTTACTCAACTTTTTCTCTCAGAAGTATTTTTGTCAAGAAGACTTATAAATGCTTTTATACTATGAAGGATATTAATTTTTTTCCATTACCTTCACTTTCCTGTATTCTTTTTGATATTTCGAATTGATAAATTTTTGGATCATTCTGTATGTATACTGAACGGATTTAATTGTTAAATCCTTCTACAGTCACCGAGGTCCGATTTAAAATAAAAAATCTTGCTCGTCAAAACAAAATTATTTCTAGATTATACTGCTGTGTCATTTCTAATGTAAGTGATCATTGATGCTGTCTTATGGCATTTTTGATGTGTATATAATGTAAAGTAAAGGACTAAGGATTTGTTTTTTGGGAACCCCTGTTTTTCTTAATTTTATTTATTACAAAACTTTATTACATTTCAGAATCAAGTTCCTACTTTTCCCTATTATTCATTCTTGAAAACATTTTAATTGTTAAATAATTACTTTGGTATGGATTTTTACCAACGGTCGTGTTAATCAATGTTCTGTCATCTTTTACCTTTAAAGCATAGCCGAGAAATTTCTTTTTAATTAGTTTCATGGTATTCTGAAACGAATCAACAACCTTATACGGCTAGTCAGTAGTTATCTGTAAGTAAAAGTCTTTTGAAAATTCGGCAAAAAAGCGATAAACGTATAACCCTTTTTTTTTTTTTTTTTTTTAATAATTTTGATTAATCTGATTTGATTAAATATCTCATAAGCATCAAACAATTTGATCCGCGTTAATTATAATTTTTAATTTAATTTAGTTTCTGTCTTACTTTTGATTTAATTTAAACTACTTTTTGTTGATTTGTTAGTTATATTGATGATGTCAATCCTGTATTTCGTTTAAGGCGCCCTTTTTAGATAATGGTGCGTATAATAACGTGAGTTATGATTCATAAAAAAATGTCTTATACTTGTTGATGCCAGAGCTTAAGATCTGTATTGTATAGAAATTATCTGATAGTTTAATAACTCAATTATCTGGAATTACCAATAGCTTAGTTTATTCATATTTTATGTTTACCTATGTTGTTACTATTTGCGGCACATATAAATATGCTTAAATATGAAATTGATTCAGGAGGAATAATGGTAATTAAATAAATAACTTTCTTTGAATGTTTTATTTCTATTATTCGGAAGAAATATAGTAATGTCTGACAGTAAACACCACAATGGCACTTGTAATAATAGTAAAAATGTTAATATTGCAGTATTGGCACAGCCCGGTTTACAACTGAACCATAAATTTGTTTTTAAAATATTTAAAATTAACAACAAGTAACTAGTTGTTTTTAATAAATATTTAGTGATGTGCTGATATTGCTTATAGGAACCTGAGGGTGGGTGAAATACCCCAAAACATTGAGTGATTTTTTTCCTGTTAATTATTAATAAAGGGTCTTTAAGAAGAAATCAAAAAAATCAGACCAATTATTATTTCTACCTTATAAATGAATCTCAATTTATAGAAATTATAATCATCTGTGGTTCGAGCCTTCAACCCCTTATGCTTCAGTATAATGATTTATTTTCTTTGTGCTAAATAAGGTAATACTTTTTCTAGCGTTGGTTCGAAAGTAGCATAACTGCATGATATAAGAGCTATTGTAAAGGCGATTGAGCACACAACAGCTGATATGCAAATGTTACCAATCCAAGGCGTATGAAGTAGAGGTAATATACTTTCACTGCTTGAAGCCTTTGTAATGGTCTGGTTCCATAGACCATGCTCTGCAGATCTTAAACATAATAGTAACTTGTTAATAATTTAGCAGTAACTACCTCTACAGTTTATGCTGTTTGTATAAGTACTTGTATTTCTAACGGCGTAGCATGTTAAAGCCTGCTGGGCAATAATTTGTACCCGCACGCTTCAAAGTGGTTAATAACTTCTTTGTTGGTGATGGGAAATATGCTACATTAAATTTATGTTTCATTTTATGATTATTCATTTAACGTCAATTTATGCTACTCTGGCTAATCAGACGATGCTGCTGCGAGAGTCCTAAATTTTGCGTATCTTGGTTTAATTGGGATAGGGATCTTTAATGAGTACCTGACATCGCACAGACTCGAGACTACCATTTTACGAGCCCTACGGAGGACGGCATAACCAAGGATTTTTTACCCCCTTAAAAAAATCTAGGGCCATCTGTCGGATTTGGACCGACGACCTTGATTGTAGAAGGATGCTATGTAAGCCACTACACCACAGGAGTCTCCATTAAATTTATATGTTTATCAGAGGGTTATGTTATGTCATAAACTATTATCACAAATGTTATTTGTATATTGCATTGTATCGTTATAATATTAAGTCATATGTTTGTTAACTTTTTTTTGTTTTTGTGGTGTTTTAAGGTTAGTTGGTTTTGGATTACTTCAGTATTAACCTGAAATTCTGAAATGTTGAATCAAATTGCTTAAATTATTTTTGCCTATAATTGTTTTCATTTTATCTTAAATAGGAACGAGAAATATAACATCCGTCTTTTGTTCATTGCAAGATAAAATAATTTTTGTTTTGAGAAGAATCAGAGTTACATTCCATATTTTTGTTCAGTATATCTTTATTGTTGCAAAAAAAAAAAAAAATAAATAAACAAAAAAAAAATAAAAAATGAAATAAATAAACGAAGTGGTAGCTCAATAATGAACATATTATGTTGTTTTTTTAACGGTCATTGACAAAAATCCAGTTTATATTCACTTTTTTTATTAGTATCTATTAATATTCAAAAACATTTTCAAGCTGAAAATATAAGAAAAATCGTAGATGATGGCCTGAGGGTCTGATTGTATTTCGGAGAATATTTTTATAGAGGTTATTAAATATTAAATGAAAAATATTATAATATAAAACAAGCGTTCTCATTTTCTGATATTAACATAAAAAACACACAGACATGTGGAATATACCTTAGTGTATTCAGAACAATTTGAAAATGTAAACCATTACTTGTAAAAGTTTTATTACGATTGGATAATAGCCATTGGATTATTAGCCATGGTTCTTGTAAATTCTTGGAGTAAACCAATGCAAAAGACTTTCAGGTTTTACCATTTTGGCAGCGACCGTATTATAGATCCTAAGTTGTGTGAACTGATTAACCCGTATAGTTTGGTCAGATTCACCAAGGCAATAAGCCTGTGTTAAGAGGAGGATGGAGGGCTTGCAATAAGCCTAACAAGAGGCTGCAGTGCATAGGATAACCCGCACCAAAAAAAAAAAAACTGTTTGAATCTGCCCGGTTTGAACCCGTGACCATGGACATATTAGTCCTTAACACCTTTTAGAATGCATAAAGGTTTACCTGTGGAGTAGTGGCTAGCCATAACAGCTCTCTATGGTTAAGGTTGCAAGTTCTAAACCAGCAGATGGCCCCTATATTTGTTTATAGGGAGTAAAAATCTTTGGTTATTTCGTCCTTTAAAAGAGACTGTTATGCTAGCCACTACTCCACAGGTGACCCTGGATGCATTCAGCAAGGTGTTAAAGATAAATATGCCCAAGTTCACGGGTTCAAACCCGGCAGATTCAAAAACCTTGTTGAATGCATTGAGGGTCACCTGTGGAGTAGTAGCTAGCATAACAGCCTTCTATGCAAGTCTAAAACCAGCAGATCGCCCTATATTTGTGCACCACAGGTGACTCTTAAAAGATTTAAAAAGTGGAACACGTAACAGATCGCTATCATAAGTAAACCTGGATAGGCAAAACTTAAGACTCCCGCTGCACCGTCGGAATGAGCACAGTAACATAAAATGACAAACAAAATGGATAAACAACAACAAGATTTAATAAAAATGTTAAGTTCTTGATAGCAAAACCTCATTAAATTGACTGTATGAAATGGGTACAAGAAATTATGAAATTGACTGAAGAAAGTATGAATTTGATTGAAAAATTATGAATTTGACTGAAAAAATTATGAATTTGACAGAAAAAAATATGAATTCGATTGAAAAAAGCTATATACACAATTTTTTAGGTATATATATTTGTACCATAGGGATGATATATATGTATTCCATATATGGGATATATATGTATTCCATATATGGGATTTATATGACACACATAGATATGTGAGGATACATTCTAAAATATAAAATTCAGTTTTACTTGTTGTTGGCTGAAAAGTGAATCGGTATTTAACACAAAACTTTTTTTATATATTTATACACAATAAGTATTCTTATGTAATTAATCGCCAACAAATATTCGGGTTGTTTTCCATCAATCGTTATCCTTGTGTACCTGAGGCGTAGTTGGGCGTGCTTCTTTCTTTTCAATGGCTCTTGAACTGGCCGTTCAGCTGATAGTTTCTTGGCGCTTTTACATCTATCTTTAGCTAATAATATAGTTTCTTAAACCATGTAAATGCATGAAGGTAATGTATAAACCAAGCTATCGGCGTGCGAGAGTTAAATACCACCTCCTGACATGTTCCCAGTAAGAGTTAGAAATTATGCCCTTTCACATTTCTTGTCCCGTTTGTATTGACATATTCAATCACCGTACTTATTTGTCGGGTTCCAACTTAGACATTGGAAAGCTCTGACCGCTTACGGTCTTGAAAACGATACTACGAATGCGACTGGGTTTCGTTTTCGCCGAAAGCATGTAGCGTTTTGTAGGGTTATTGGGGCATGCTAAGCTGTAATTATCTACTGCCCTTACGTCCACAGAAAGCGAGAAAGTGTGCCTACAATTAAATGTTTAATTAAATCTAGTCAGTCAGTCGGTGGCAGACCTTGGTCTTCTACGCTGCTGTACCATGCTGGCTATCATCATTGCTCTCAGGTAGGACTTTGGTTTTTCCAAGTAAACATATCGCTATTGCCGCCTTGATCAACAATCAGCTTCTTGTTTTTGCTTTATTATAAACAAGATGTTATCTTCCATGTTTTCGTGAGTTACGTATTATGACTCAAACCGTCCAAAATCGTTTCTTAGATATCGAAGATTCTATCAATGTTTTTAATTTGGAAAGTATATCATAATATTTATCGGTGATTATCAATAAAAAAATTATGATTCCATCTGTGATGATATAAAGGCCTAGTAAGTAGGTGTAGTGAAAGCACACACATTTCTATGATCATACCTCAAATGAAACACTTTTTTGAAATTAACCTGTTGATGAAATTATGTTAAAATAACATGTCATTTGGTCTTTATTCCCTCCAACCTTAAGAAAAAATAAAAACCCCTTTATTCTAACAAGGGGTTTAGGATTTTTAAAATGGTTCGTGTGTATGTTTCACTCTAGAATGAATTGCATAGAGCCATGGTTCTCATCTATTTGTGGAGGGACCTCTGGGGTCTTAAAGTTTTTGGGTGAAGGGGTCCCTGAAAATGTTTTTATAGGAATCAGCGCCCTTGAGTCGTGTTAAGATTTAGCTGTGTAGAACGAGTATAATCAAATTTTGAAACCTTCCAAGACTCACAGCATTGCTTTTAAAATTTGATGTTTAAATAAGTGCAACACCAGTTTAATTTTTACTGCAGCTATAAAAAAAAAATATAATAGTATAAACATATAAAGAAATAGATATTCTCTGATAACCTTATTCAAACCGTTGGAATTCATGCATTTTCATTTTTTATTTTACGACCCATGTTAATACTACTCCTTTTAAAAACATTTCTAGTAATTACTGTTGGTTTTGATTACTTCTGAAATGGATTTTATGGTCTGGTGTAGGTAGTTTTATACCCAGGAATGGTCAGTTTTCAAGTTTACTAGGCTCGCGTGCATTCCTCAGTTTATTTATGCGTGTTACTTTGGATAATTAAGTTTAATTCATTTACGAGGCTTCAGTGTTATTAGTCTGAGTTCTATTATTTTAATTAGTTGCTGAATACCAACGTGACATAGTTATATAAGTCAGACATGTATTATTAAAAGGTTTGAGTACTCACCACTTTAAATGTTGGTTTGATTTGACTTTTTATTAATACTTTACTCTTGGAAAGACGATGTGAAGTTACTGTTGCTAGGAAGCCATGGTGGGACTAGAGAGGAGCTGGGTGATTGATGCAGAGCAGGTGCCGCGATCTGTTCAAATACCCCGGCCGACTTTTAGCAGGGGTCATCGCCTCTCTTTCCTACCATCTCTTCTCCTCTACCAGTTCCTGCCTTCCTCCTCGTTATCCTAGCTCTCCCATCGGTACTCGAGGGTACATGAATCAAGATTTATTGCTGCGTTACATATGTGTATTAGATTGTTGGGCGCGGACATTAAGAGCCTACTAGTCGAGTTCTTTTTTACGAAGTGAAATGTGGGTCACGCTAGGATAATGGTCTAAAAAGTAATAAGGTTATTTTTAGTCAGGATAATTCAAACTTATTGTATAAAATCTTCAGTTTGATTATTTCAATTGTTCTTACTTTCACTTACCCATATATGAAATCTATATATAGTAAGGGGAAGTATTACGAATCCCAGTTTTCAACGGAATTACACGTTTTGGGGTCTTCTGAGTCCAAATGACCAAGTTCCGCAAAAAGTTCTGTGTGCGTGTGTGTGGTAACTCCCGCACGTAAACGAAAAGTCCTTTGAAACTGAAATTTCATATTCAAATTTCAACTATGCATACGTCCGAGATGTACAAAACCTTTTTCATCAAAATCAGCTAATAAGAAGAGCCACTTTATTTTTCTTCCTCTAAAGTACCTTTAATTTTGTAGATTCGAAAAAATTCACCATATCGTCTGATTAGAATTGCTAAAAAACAGGTAAATATATAAGTTGAACAAATTCGGTATCCAACTAAACGAGAAAACTGAAAAAAACACTTTTTTTTTTTACTATTACAGTACAGTAATATAGATGTATAATATACCGTTGAAATACTAAAGATTTCAGAACAAATATTATCTTATGCATACTATTGTAAAAGTTTACGGAGAGTGATGAAAAGCCGATAAAACAAACTGATTGTCGTAGAGAATAATATAATAGATTATTTAATAAAACACATGTGTCTATTTAAAGCCAATTTAAATAATTCTTTAACAATTTTTTTTGTGCTTACATTTGTTTAAAAATTCTTTAATTGATTTAAATACCGGAGGTAAGTGAAAGTCGTGTTTTGCGCGCACCAGATTTTTTTTTGTTACTTTTAAACCACATTAAATCTTCCTTATTAATATTATTTACTTATAGAAATGATTTTTTTTTCTTTTACTGATGTTTCGTTGTCGTTATTTTGTATACATTTTAAAAAATCTTCTTTGTTGAAAGATGGCTTCATGACAATATAGACTCCGATGTTTCCAAACTAAAGTTTTTGAGGATTAACTTGTAAAGTTTAAATTATTTTCACTTTGCACATAGGACAGCTTATTTAATGTTAACAAAAATAATAACAAGAATCCACTCCTTTCAGAAAATGACAAAAATTAATGATTCTTTGATAAAATTAAACACCACCTATGTGCATTGGAGTCATGAAATTAGACTGGAAGTAGGCCTGGGACTTATGGAACTTCTCAATCCATTTTACGCTCAATTAGATCCAAAGAATAGCTTCCTGTTGATATAAAGGACCGTAGGAATATCTTATCGTATGTACATCCGCTCTGCTTCATCTCTCCTTCGTTGTCCTTGTTCTATATATCACTTTCGATATATATTACAACACTAGTGGTCTTAGGACACTCCTAGAAATTGTATGAACCGAACTCTCAATTTTTATTATTTATTGTAAGAAATCGAAATTTCTGTTTAAAAAAATATAGATTACTATGGAACAGTTTTACCATACCTTTTATTAATAAGTTATTTCCATATTTTAACTTTCCCAATTACAAAGATTAATAGTGCTTTGTGTCTCTGTATTTAAATTTCCTTTAATGTCAATGAAGCTGAAATTGTGTCCAATTTTATTATTACTGTAATTACCACTAATGTATTCAGCCATTTAATAGGATTGTGAAAGTGTTGTGGCTTTTACATGTGGGTTAATTATGTGAGTTAAAGACCCGTAAAACTTCGTATATATTTTAATACATTTTTGAGACACCTTAAACAAGCCTATTTAAAAAAAAATATTAATATATTCTGTCGTTTTGTCATTATTCATTCATTCTTGAGGTCTGTCATTGAAATATTTCTTAAGAATACTTTTAAAGAATGTGGTGTTTCCATCCAACGTTCACTCTTTTCTTATATTTTTTAAACGTTGACCTTTATTACTAGCTTCTATTAGTTTTTACAAATATCTTTGCTTTTATGAAATGATTCCGTATAGATCATTTTTAAAAAAACAAAAACATTTTTAATGAGATTTACAACTGTATTTAATACTACAAGAGAAATTTAAGGAAAGTAAATAATGATATGATACACTTGCAGAGAAACTACCATTGAAAGCACTCCGAAGAGATTAATAAAAATAAACATTACCTCACGTTAATGATTTTTTCGTTTCTCTCCATTTGTTTATAACATTTAATATAGTTAATAACTTTTCTAAAATATTGAGCTTGCCAGTATGTGATGATACTTTAGTATAACTAATTCTATTTTTCGGATTGCTTTTTCCCCTTTTACCACTTGTTTATTTTCTATAGTGTATAAGTGGCTAGCATAACAGCCTTCTACGCTCAAGGTTACGAGTTCAAACCCGCAGGTGGCCCTAGGATTTTTTAATGGGAGTAAAAAATCCTTAGGTATGCCGTCCTTCGGAGGGGAAGTAAAAAAGTGGTCTTGGGCCTGTGAGATGTCAGGATCCCTAACCTGATTAAACCTGAATAGGCAAAATTTAGGACACCCTCTGTAGCATCGTCCGATTAGCCACAATAGCATAAAGTGATTTTAAAAAATTTTTTTTTTTTTTTTTTTCTTATCCAACTTATTACAAAAAATACAAAACACATTATGTATATACAGAGCATGATTAAGTCATGGCTCATGCTCGAATTTAAGAAATAACAACAACAAATTAGATTGTAATGTCTATTACTTTAAATGGGAGCCGGAAAACAAAAAAAGTCAAATGAGAAAAAATAAACATGCTTTTTATTGAGAAGTTTTTTAAATTCAACACCTAAGCTCTATCAGGTTATTTAAAAATAAAATAAAATGTACGTGGTATAATTAAGTATGTAATAATAAGTTTAATCAAAATCGATAAAGCCGTTTTTGAGGAAATAGTAAAAATGTCTAAAGCAACTTTAGCATATAAGTAATGGGCTTAAACCCGATAAGTTGCTGTAATGAGCTATTCTCCGCCAATACTCGGAGCCCACCTTAGCATAAAATTGTTTTCTGGAAAAATTAATGACCGGTAAAGAGCGCGAAAGGAGAAATTTCCATTACAGTAATTTATCTTTTCCAATATACACTTTACTAACAGCTCTCTCTCACAATATCGTAGGAGTTTTATTCAGCATAGTTTTGTGGAATTCGGTTTTAATGTTTTGGACGCGTTGAACTTGTTTTGCCTCTTTCTTATGTTTCTTTTTCTTTTTTCATTACCTTGTTCATTCATTCGACTAATGGAAATGCTAGATCAGTTCGTGAATTAATTTTTAATGTCGATTGGATTTATCACTACATGTATTCAGGGATTCAGTACTCCACCTATCTACAATTATTTTAAACTTTAGAGAAGACGCATACAATTGTTTTTTAAGTTGTAATCTGAGTTCATGAAATAGTGGCAAAGCTTACCTTCCCTATTATTAATTTGTTGTTAGAGTAATCATATGTTTTAATTAAATAAAAATGTGTACATTTGTAGGAAAATCATTTAAGGATTTAAATACTTTTAATTTGTTTTGTAGTTTATCTTTTAACACACATAGCTGGTATGGTCTTTGCATTAAAATAAACAATTTTTTCACAAATTCCTGCCATATGTTTCGAAGCAAAATGTAATACTAAATCAGAAGCATATATATTTAATTTATAAAGTTTAATATTATTTATTTAAAATTAAACGCTGCGAATCTAATTATTTTAATTAATAATTAAATTATTCGCAGGTATCTCGTTTTTTTTTCCCTTCTCGTGTTGTGTAGAACAGTTATTAAGCGTGTGAACGTAAGGAGGTATAAATGGACACAGCTTTTGTTTCTATAGCGGCTGACAACGTTCTTCATTCAGTTCAACCTTTTTGTTCTGAACTGTGGCACGAAATGTTACCGAATAATTATGAAATAGTTAATTTTGTTGATTATTAAGTGTTTTTTTTCATTTTCTAAAGTGTTCAGTTATTATTCATTTAACCGTTTCTAGCATTTATATTACTTTTTTTTTAAAATAAAGTTTATTGATTTCATCTGCTTTAAATCCCATATGGCACATGTATTTAGCAGGGTTGAATCATGATAAACCTGTCTCTAATTTTCATCTATACAGTTATAAAACTAGTTTAGTATTTTATGTTTTTTCTTATAATCTATAATTATGATTTTTTTTAAAATCCTAATTATTTTTCTACCTAATTTTCAAAACGGAAAAGGAAGGCTTAAGCAGTGAATACTAATTTTCGAAATTGTTTAAGAATTTCACCCCCTTGTATAGAAATGAAAATGTGGCTCTCCACATCTCGTGTAGTGGCTAGCATATAACAGCGTTTTATGCACAAGGTCGTGAGTTCAAACTTGCAGTTGGTCCTAGAATTTTTCGATGGGAGTAAAAAATCCTTAATTATGTCTTCCATCGAAGGAGACGTATATAGGTAGTCCTGAGTTTGTATGATGTCAGGTACTCGTTGAAGATCCCTATCCTAAATGAACTTGGATAGGCAAAATATAGGACTTCCGATGTAGCATCGTCCGATTAGCCATAATAACAAAAAGTGACGTTATAAACAACGACCGCCTGATGGTCTGCTCTATCACTCTTGTCTAGTCCTGTTGGTTCGCAGTAAGTCTTATAGGCGCATTAAGATTTCTTAGGTCTTTGATGAGCGCTGTATATCTATCTGACTAGGCCTTTCTGGAGCCCTCGCTCCTTCTGTACAACCCTGATATAGTCTTTTGAATGTTTTACTCTCACCCATTCTGTGCAGGCGATCCAACCCCTTCAGACGCTTTACTCTTAACATAGCCGACAATCTAGTTTCATTATCTAAGGAGTATAGTTCTCTGTTCTTCCCTTCAAAGATGTCAATCTAATCATCTGTTGATTTTTTAAGTAATCATGCGTATATCGCATAATGGGTGTCTTATATAGCCTTAACTTGGTTAAGCAGCTTGCCATTATACTTCTCATAACCTTGTTCATAGTCACCTGACTTAAGGAGAAAAGAAGCTTTATTAGCCGAGGCAGTACAAGCCCTGATTTCCTCCTGTTCCGTTAACGTTTCATTAAACTGTGCCCCAAGGTCCGTAAAACTAGCAGCATATTGGAATGTGCAGTTTCCAGTTCTAAAACACCTCTGTGGGCGCATGGGTTGGAAGAAGCAATTCTTCTCAGAACCATAATATTTTAAGACCAAATCTCTTGCCCTTCTTTTCCATGACTGATTGTAGAACTTGTTTCATTGTCTAGCGTAAACCTTACTGGCTGATATTCATTTTTTATTATTATTTTATTTTTTAATATCAATTTTGCATAATTAAATGTTTGTTTGTATATTTCTATTTCACATAAATGGAAATCGGAAATATTTATCCATGTAATTGAGTCTTTAAATACTATATATTTTTCTGTTTTGTATGTTATATTAAAATATCTCTTTATTGGAAGTAAAATTTGAATTTCTTCATCCTAGTACTTTTTTTTTGCAGTTAAATGTTTGTTTCTATTTTTTTTTCTTGTCGGAAGGTGGCATTTATTTATTTTTTCTCCTCTTCGGAGCCTGGTAGATGAGGTCAGGAACCAGAAATAGTCAGTTACCTGCTGGATTCCTCCAAGAAGGACGACTGCTTCCTATCTTATGTTGTTTACGTTGGCATTTCGCTTGCAAAAACATTGCTTTATCATGGGATTTATGATATTTCTTTTCTTTTCAAGTTACAGCTGACTGTTTTTTATCCCCATATATATGTATAAAGACTAATGATTGCTATAATATTAAGTAATCCTATGAGATACGAAACCGATATCTTGCTGCTATATTTTCTCATATTCCATTTTGATTTTATTTATAATGTCAATTTATTATTGAGTTTTTCTGTTTTATCCTACATTTATTTGTAAAAAAAAAAAAGTATGTTGTATAATAGAAAATAAAATATATCATACAAACATAATACATGATAAGAGTCCTTCTTTTGTCTGAGGACTTTTTAAGATGTAATAATACATACATGATGCACTTTTAGCTTTACAGCATTCCCCCTTTACAATTTGTGAATGGGGGGGAACCATTCTATTGGCCGTCATTACCGAGACATTGTAACATCATACATGACACTAATGAACTTATTTTATCATACGAGAAGTTGATTGGGGTGCTATTATTGAAGAAACTTTAAATTAAAATTTTAATTTATTGTGTTTCCATATAACAACATCACTATAAAAAATAATTGAAACTAGTAAAGAGAAAAAATATTAACAAAGCAAATATTAAAATGGCTATCATTGTTATTAAGTTAGGAATAATATGAAAATATAAATAATAGATGTATTTGAAATAGACCATAATGAAACTAATTTAGGTAATAACAAGGACTTGAAAGCATGGTTATGAAAAAACTGATTATAATAATAAGTATAATATTAAGTATTTTTCGTTATTTTATTATTACTTTAAATATATTTTTTACTATAGATAATATCTGCTTTTTCTTATTTGAGTGTGTTTAAAGTACTCCTATATTATATAATAATTCGTATGAAATATATAAAAATGTTTTTTAACCAGCGTTTAAATATTTTCAAATTTTACAGAAATGTAACTGTAATATTATTTGTATAAAATGTAAGTACCATTATTCTTTATTTATCAGAAGTCAAACTAATATTTATTTCTAAATGTTCCTTTCAACTTCAATACTGCAATGCTATTTATAGGACGAAAAGTCATCAATTAAAATACCGTACAAAAACCGATGAAATTAATACAAATTAAAAACAAAACAACTTAGGTTTTATCATTTTGCTACATTGAATTGTTTAATTGAACAGGAGAGGGTTTATTAAGGAAATAGTTCAGGAAAACTATTTATTGAGGATAACATAATATTTAATTAAAGAGTCAACCCACAATACCACATATAATTAATGATCTAAAGTATCAAGAATTGCTTTAAATGTATTTTTATCTACTCATGTTTTTAAAACATCTGTGCGTTTTTACTTTAGAGTAATTAGTCTTGTCCAAATTTTTAATGACCTACTCATCTTTTTTATGTTTATATGTTTTCAAATAAACAATCGCTATTATAACGTAACATTGAATTTACAACTAACAAAAATTTTGAAAACCGTTAGTGGTTAACGATTAAAATATTGTCGAGGATAAAATTCAAGGGAGGAAAAAACAGAGATTTTCTAGATTAATATAAATATGCGCGATGAATCTTCGAAATGGTTCATGCAGGATTTGGCCGTTTACCTTTCATTTTTTGGCTTGCATCCATTTGGCTCCATCGTATCAAAAAGATATTCTTTAGTGTTGAAAATATTTTTCAAACTAGATACTGTGTATAATAAATGTTTCATTGACATAGATTAAGGTCTATGTTCACTCGGATAATATTCCCACTTAGCACCCACTGAATGGAAAATGGAATCTTCTCCCAATAATGTTGGGTAAAAAGCTAAAAGGTCATCTAAAGTTTTGAAAGATTCCCTAACCACGTTATTATCATGCAAATTCTGCGATTTCCCATCACTCAACCGTTACATTCTATGCATATGTTACCTACTAACGCACTTCCATACCACGAACTTTCCGTTACTTTCTTTTTATATTTATAAATTAATATTATAAATTGTTGATGTAATTATTTAAAAATTTATCCGTCTATTTATTAAAATGGAGTACTTAAACCTGACTGTATGTTCTAATGATTTAAATTTGCTCGTACGAATTATTACCAAAAAGATACGGTTTTGTGACGTACTTTTGATGTGACTCAAGCTTTCGATTGGTTATACCCGCAAGATTTTCTTCTATAACACCTATTATATCAAGTGATAATTATTTAGCTTGCTAATAATACAAAGTATTAGTGACAATAAAGATGGGGATTGGGTTCCTAAAAGTAGTTTCTGCAGGGATTCCACAAGGTTTTTCCTGCTTCACTTCTGTATATATATACTCTTTCTAACTAATACATTTATAAGTCGAATAACTACATTACATTACTATTAATTCGAGAGAAAAAATTGAATACTTGAAAATCCCTCAGAAATAACAAGCTAAACTAAACAGTATTTGAGCAATGCCAATTAAATCTTAACCGTGAAACGTAAACCATGTTACATTTATTTTAAGACACTAATTCTCTCTCTTATTTTACATATACTTTAAACAAATACAGTGACTTACTTTGGAATTCGTCTTGGTTAATGTTGACCAAAACTTCTAGGAAGAACGTAAAATGCATAATTATCATATTGAAAATATCGTACTAACATTTAATAATTTTTCATGACTAATAACAATATTACAAGCCTGGATTTCAAATGAGGTTTTCTTTAGTCCAAGTGCGATAAATTATCTTATGATGAATGTCGTTTTCATATAAATTGTCTGGACTGCAAACTGGTATGTGATGTGGCAACAACTGATATTCCACATTTAACTAGGTGGATGCTGAAGACAAGTCGGATGAGGGACCTTTTATTCAGGCGATACAATCTCCCTACATTTTAGAAACATATAAAAAACCTAGCTCACTCATACTAAGTTTATAATATTATTTCATTTGTTGATGACATTAAATTTTATAGATACAAATACAATTTTCCATTAAAATGTATGTACTTATCATTAAGTAGATGTCTTTTATTTTATTTATTTATTTTTTTAACATGCATAAAAATTGAATCAACCTAATTATTATTTTTGATTCATCGTCATGTAATTTTCGTTTAATATAACGTTAAAATTGTATGAAGCCTGGTTGGGGTGAATGGGGTCACATGTATACGTAGCGGCTATTCTGGGCAGCTATTTTGTTCTCATGTGCCAGGAGTGAGGCATTTCATTATCCCCTTTTTAAGATTTGCATTTATGTAAAATATTGCTATTCATTATAAATTATTTTTTATAATAAATTTTTGGTGCGTGTAATGGATATTTAATTTAGAAAGTCATTAAGATGGTTTTAATTATTAAGAATCTGAAAGATACATCTAGATTCGTCTACAATGAGACCGTATATATATTAAATTCGAAAAATAAAACAAATTCGAAGTGGAAAGCAAATTTCATTGCAAATGTTCTAAAATATTTAATATCATTCTAGCCAAGACCCAAGGAATACAAGGCAGAACATAGCTTAAAAAACTTGAGTTATTATCATGCTTTACTTTCATATGGAGAAGTTATAATATTAAGTGTTTGACAAAACCGAAATAAAATATTTTTAATTAAAGTAACACATTCGAATTTGGATATGAGATGGATTTTATTTTTTGCATGGTAGGTATAAAAATAGTTAGACATAAGTGGAGAGTTTATTAATACATTTATGTTCATAATAGGCTGAATAAATGTTTGAGGTTTATTAATAATTAAGTAATATCTGCTTTAAACCACATCCCCATATCAAAACCATTTACATCTAAATTATCATCTGCTGCTTATAAATTAAAAAAATTCTTACTTAACTAAAAGTCAGAGAAATTATCCAGCAGATTAGCTTCCTTAAGAATACATAACAAACCTCAAAAATATATTAACCAATAAAAATAGGCGAAGACTGTATGAAAATTCTCTCATTATGTCTCAACTATTTTTAATACCTACCGTGCAGAAAAAAAAAAAATCCATCTCATATCCAAATTAAAATAAAAAATAAATAAATAACACATTTGAAGTTTTTTTAATTAAAGTAACACAATTGAAGTTTTTTTCAATAATTTGTTATTTAATGAATAATTTGTTATTTGTTTTAACTTATTAAAACAGCATATCCTTCTAGCATTATACAGTAACCGAGTCAATGAAATAATCGTTATTGATATCGTTTACTGTTTGTTCATTATCAATCTTTAGATCCCTTACACATAATCATTCTCGGGATACAGTTATTGTTGCTTTTGTAGTGGAAAATTCATGGCCCTAATAGGTTTGTGATATGTAGTTTTTTAAAAACATAGAAGGATGTTGATGAAAGTCGGAAATCAATAAAAACATTAAACGGGGCTCTATTTTTTTTTTCGGAACTAACTTTGGCCTCTTTAGTATTCTAGTCTTTATTTTTATTCGTACTCATTACTAAATTATATATGTTACCAAAGGTGCCGCTTCTCCCCTCAACCCCAACTTATTTATATTAAAGCAACTATTTTTCTTCATTTGACTTGAGATATTCTCACAGAGTCAGTCCTGATGAAGACTCATAGTGTAGGCAAAAACATTGGTACACAATAAAAAAGTTCATTTCATTAGGTGTTTAATTTGATGACCGCATCCTCAACCAACTTTATCTTCATATAATATTTTCAGTAAATTTTATTATCTCATACTACTTAGAGTAATTGGGGCTAGTTTTTGTTTCAGCAATAAAGTTGGCTTTTGTTTTTGATCATTGGATTTATATGTTTTGTTCAGTATCTGCATGGTCAAAGCTGAACGTGTCTTACAGATTATTGTCTAGAGAGTTACTAACTTGACGGATTTTCCAGTGGTTCCGCATAAATTATATAGGCTATGTATTCAGTGCCTTGGATTCCAGCCACTTGAGGAAAAAGTTAAGTCTATATTTTACAAAGTTTTGCAGTGTTTTATGGACAGCTTTGAGTTGCTGAGGTGGGCTTCGAGATTCACATTGCCTAAATTTCCGTTTTTGCCTAATCCAACGCTCTTTCTGAGTTTTCTTCCTTAAAATTTGGACCTTTTGAATGTAATAGTCCGATGTTATAGATAGGTATGATAATTGGTTGGTTAGTAAGACATAGCTGGACATAGTTTAGGTCCGACATAGGAGTTGCAAGGGGCGATTGTTGCAGCCGACCTTGGAATGGGCAACGGCCTGCAACAAGAGCAAAACATTATTCCTCTTCCCATTCCCCTCTGTCCCGTCGCCTTTCTCTTGTCCCTTCATATCTTATCCTCTATTTTCAATTTTATTATTTCTTATTCAACTTGTTCATATCGTTTGATATTATTTTATCTTAGGAAAAAATTGATTAGTTGATTGTAGTTGTTGGACTTGAATGTAGTTGCAAATTTCATTGAAGGAACACTCTTTTATTCTCCATCAGGTAACTTACTAGATATTTCTTTAGCTTTTAAGTGATGTAGATCATTTCTTTCTTGATATACATATCGGTTATAGTAAATTAAATTCGTCACTTTCATTTACCTTGATGATCGTGAAAATTTCCCAATTCCAGTTTTCAACGAAAATACACGTTTTAGGGTCCCCTGAGTCCAAATTACCAAGTCCCGAAAAAGGTCTGTGTTGTGTTGTGTTAAATCCCGGGCAAAAATAAATTGAAATTTCATATTTAAAACAACAGTACGCCCGAAGATGTTACAGCAACTTTTTCATCAAAATCCAGCAAACCAGAAAGCCACTTTATACCAGCATTCTGCACTTTTTACGATTTTCTCAAAAACGGCTTTAACGATTTTGATTAAACTTGCTATATCGATGTAAAATTTAATGAGCTTTAATATGATGTAGGTTTCATTCGCATTGAAATAGTCTGACAGGGCTTTAATGCCGATGCTTAATTTTCTTCCTCTAAAGTATCTTCAATTTTGTACATTCGAAAAAATTAACCATTTCATTAGTTGCGATGAATTTGGATAATTACAATAAATGAAATAAAAAAAGGCAAAAGTATTTTTTAATGTAATTTTTATTTTTTTAAAGATAAGTACGTATTATATATGTATAATATACTGTTGGAAACTTAAAATTTTAGAAAAAAAATTATTTTATGCCCAAAGTTGTAAAATGTAATGGATCGGGGGTAAATGAAATGATTATTTAATAAAAACACATGTTTCTATCGAAAATCTATTTAATTAATTCTTTAACTAATTTCATCGCTAAAGGTATTTACAAATTCTTAAACTGATTTTTACAAGGGTGGTAAGTGTGTGTGCGCTTGTCCAATTCTAATAGTACGGGTCCTAGCAACGGTTTTCGAAATTCCTTATAGTATGTCTTTTGATATTTTTTCTTTATTGATAGTTGACAAGGATGTAGCACGTCGGTCAGCTGGCAGTTTTTGCGTTTAACACTGCACTTCCATTTGGCATACTCGAAAATGTTACTTTACAAACATTATTATACAGTAAGCCCGAGATTAAAAAAATAATAATAATTTTAAAAAACCGAAACTCGATATAAATTATTATTATCTTTCCTGTAGCTGATAAGAATCTTTGAAATTTGTAGTTGAGAGTACTAGAAAGTAATAGAAGACCTTAACGGTGTATTAAAATAAATACAACTAACTTTAAAAATTTGTAATAATGATACCATATATATTTTTTAATAAATAAATTATCACAAAGGAAATTTAGGAATAACATTTTCGGTGTCTCCGCTGCAGTAAAAACACTATGAATCCATCCAAACAACCGACTTTGAGATTATTTATTTTATTTATTTTTTTTTATAGATTCAAAGAATACAATAAATAGCTGTTATACAGTGACCATGTGACTATAAAGAAACCCATAGTTGCGGCTTCTTTGTACCAAGTATTTGGATATTGCGAGATCTACACGTATATAAAAATATCTGAATAATAATGTCGAAATCGAACAAACCTGAATTCTAGGCAAAACTTCGTTCAATCTTGCTGAAGATCACTTTCCTTAGAAGCTGAGCTCATTGATTTTATCGCTACTTTACAGCTACTTATGCACTGTAAGTATCTTCCTTGGAGCTTCGCTTTCATTCTGTCGCTACTATCTTAGCTTTCTCTCCTTCATAATTGTAGGAAGATGTAGTGAATCCTAATTGCCTTTGCAAGAATTTAGAAATACTGTAGTTACCGAACTCATCTGCCGTGGTTCACCACAACGCTCTCCCAAATCCAAGTAGGTTCCTCCTGCGGTATAGTCTCTTCCTCATTTGTATTCCCACTTGGATTTGGAGTTACATTTTATTTCCTACCTTTACTTTTTATGGTTTTTGTTTTGTTTTATTTTTTTCCTGCATTGGCTAATAATCATTGGAGCAATTAAGTGTTATAATTCTTAATGGCCATGCAATTAACACACTTTAGCCTCTGAAAGAAATAATCCTTCTTATATGCTTTATTCAATTTTATATATGTTTTAAATCTTTCAGAAAGTTTCTAGTATGTTTTTCATGCATTAGAGCTTATATTGACTGATTCAAAAAGCACTAATGGCAAGTACCGAAAATTTTAAAGAATACCTATATTAATGCATCATATATTGCTAAAAGATTTGTTAATTAGTAGTTATAGTTAATTACTGGTTTTATGAAAACGAAAATTAACTCAAAAAACTAATTTCTCATCTTATTTACGCTGTGGATATAATCGGCAGTCTTTCTATTTTTTGCAACTTTAAGATTTATTTATCGTCTCCGGAAGGACAGCAGAACACAAGGATTTTTTTACTCCCATTAAAAAAATTTTAGAACAAATGCAGGTTTGAACCCACGCCCATGGGCATAGAAGGCTATCATGACAACGCCACAGGTGACCCCACTCCGATTAATTTATTTTCTTGTTGTGACTTGGGTTCGAGAATAAAGTACAAATAAATATAATTATATCTTGAAGTAAAAAAAAAAAAAAAAAAATTTTGAGTGATGTCCGGAGTTCTAACCGACCATGAAAACCTAAAAGTCATTGGAGATTTGTGGATCGGTTGACGACAAAACCCAGCACTTAGCGGGCAGGCACCGGAAACTGACACTACGTTGCGGAGTGCGACCGCTACGTGGCTGGAGTCATAGCCTCCAGCTCTCAGAAAGAATCCAGTGCGGTATTATCAGTGAAATTGTCTCTTTTTTTTGAGTTCATTAGGAATACCTGAAGGATTGTCTCCATGTGGCTATTATGATATTAGCCGCAAAAAACAAAAAAAAAAATCTTTCCTTTCCTCGACCGTTGCATTGCTTGTAGCTGCAGATTATGAACTAAATCATGGCACTTGGAACTCAACTAAATAGGCTGCCGTCTTTTTAAACTATCGTTTAGTGAAACTTATTAATATTATAAGTTTTATTACGATTTAGTGGGCATCATTCAATTGTAAATTAAAATGTTTCACAAATTACATCTAATTCTGTTTGTTAAAAATATCTGTGCATTACGATATCTAAGAGGGAACGGCGTGGTCTAATGGATAAGCACTTGTCTATGTTCTCCGGGTCCTGGGTTCGAATCCTGGCTATGACAGAATATTATTTATTCTTTTAATTCTGCCGTAGGCGATCCTGGGGTAGGAGACCCTCCTGGGGTCACCCAGCCTTTATAAGTGGCTCATTATGATAACCATAGACTCGGCTGAATAATAGTTACGTAATGTCATCTATATTTACTGACCAGCACTTATGAGTTGTAGAGGTACCAGGTATTTTTTTTAATGATATCTGAGAATACCCTGCAATTGAGACTTTTATTACATTTCATTTTCAGCTTCACGTACCGTGTAAATTGGTTTTATCGATTTTCACCAAGAAACAATTGTTATTGATATTTAAATTTAATTTTGATCCTAAATCATGTAAAGATAATGAAAACAAAAATGTTGATATCAAATAAAAAGGTACTTTCTAGGCTTATTATACTCTAAATAAGATAAGATATTTCTGTGTAATTATTACAAAATTAAATCAATTTTAATTATTACAGAATTCAGTTCATAATAAATAGCTATTTATTTCTAGAACAAATTTATTCAGAAAAGCGAAGCATGTTGTGGTGGCAAGAAAGCAATTTTTAAGTTTCATTTTGAAACTACCTAATTTTTCGAAGACTGTCTAACAAACAACCGATCAATAGACTATTTTGATGTTTTTGGAATACTCCAACAAAAATTAAAAAAACAAAAACATAATTATATAAAATATCTTATTATAATCATTATATTACAATAAAATTATTATATTCAATCACAGCTGTGCTTAGGAACAGAATATACTGTATAGTAGGAATCATTTGTGTTATGTCTACTGTGGAAGCCTGACAAAGATAGGTCATCTCATTAAAATCCGACTGTGTCTGTACCTCACTTAAGTGACTGAACGTTTATATTAAAATTCAGAAAATAAATCTATTAATAAAAATACATAAAGATTATTTTTTAATTATAGCCTCTTTGTAAGGATAGATTGGTATTCTTAATTTAAGCTAAATGAAATGCTCTGCAATTTTAAATTGCCTGTTTGATCCCTCTATTTGTATATCTTTGCTTAATATTAATATTTAATTAGCGTTTGAGCAAATTCTTACCATCGCAATATATGTAAGTAGATTATTAGTACCTTAAGATCACCTGAGTATGACCTGTTTAATTAAGTCTTTAAAAGACGCTCAGAAAGACGATTTTTAAATTTTTAGGACAACGAAATTTTTAAATCGAAATTGGAAACTCCTGTTTTTTCTGATTCAATAGCTATCAGGAACTCCTTTACCTATAAAAATTTCCTGCTATTTTATAATTCTTGGGGCTACTGAAACATACATTCCATGGAATGACAAAAAGCAAACAAGTTATGAAAACAATTTTTATTTTCTGAGCCCATGAGATTTGGGGTTGAAAATCGGAAAAATAGAGAAAGAATCTGGGATCCTTTTTCTGCATTACATGCATTTTAAGAGGGACTAAGGGTACGAAAGTTTTCGGAATAGAGCGAATGGGTGTTTCTTCTATGTGGGCTCATATCTTGGTCTTCAAGAAAACTGTACTATGCTAATTTGTCGAGAAAAAAACACTCTAATACGAGCATACTAATTTAATATCGACCGCCATGGTACAAACACAACAAAACTATGCACAACTGCTTGACAGAAGTGCATCTAAAAAAAAATTAATACTTAAAAGTTATAAGAAAATAATTACTTTAATGAAAAATTGTTCCGTCTTAGGATAAAAAAATTTCAGATCTTCGCGATACCATATGACGAAATTTAATTTCTGACTGAAAACTTAATAATCTCAATTTACGAAATGACTGATGAGTATGCTTGTGAATCTAGATCGTAAATGTTGCATATTTCATTATTTACATATTAAGTAGCTTAAGTTTTAGATGTAAAAAAAATATTGGATTAAAGATGCTTTTAGTTGGTGGTGATCTCACTTATTGTATGTCTGGAAAAAAAGTGTTGAATCATGAATAATTTCTAGTTGTCCGAGTTTAATCAGAATTTACGAGTTTATGGAGATTGAATTAGGTCATATATGATTCAGAATATTAACTTAAATAAAAAGCCATACTAACTTCCCATTTCTGAATCTAGGGAAAGTATTCAAAGGTTTATTTCTTAATGATTAATTTATTTTCCTGAACATTTTATTGTTTGTTTGTTTATTTATTTAACGTCCCTTTATAGTGGGAATCCTAAATTTTGCCTATCCAGGTTTTATTTGGATAGGGATCCTTATACGATTACCTGACATCCCACAGGCCCGGAACCAACTATTAACGTCCCCTCCGAAGGATGGCATAACTAAGGATTTTTTACTCCCTTAAAAAATCCTAGGGCCACCTGCGGGTTTGAACCCTGTACTTTTGGTATAGGAGGCTATTATGCTTACCATTATGCTACAGGTGACCCCTGAAACATTTTTTTTTTATTTGTGGGATTTACTACTGTGTTAAACAAAGATAGTATCACATGACAGGATTGTATAAAAAGTATCCAATAGTAGCACTCCAGTAGCAATTATATTTGTTTAACCCCTAGATCATCTTGTCTGTCACCACTGAGAATCATAGGGAGTAAGATTTGTAAGATGGGATTAAGATGGCCAAATCAGCCATATATTGAACAGTAAGGACGATTTTCTTTGTTAAAAGTTTGGAGCATTGAAGATTTTGTACTGTAATGTAAGGATTAAACACGGGAGGAATATAATTTTTTAGTTGATCCTCCAAGTTCGTCTCCGGTCAAATAGATCTCATGGATAGTTTTTGTGAGGCTTTCGTAGTTAGTGGGAAGATTCAAGCCTTTGTTTACTGAATTTTGAAATCGGCAACGAAGAGTGATGTTTTGTCGTTTCAGTTTTTGAGGGATCAGATTGGTTTTTGGCCTACATGGCGTTCAGATCTGTTCAACAGAACAATGAGTAATTTTATTTAAGTAAACTGTATTTATGTTACCGAAAGAGATTCGATGTCATTATTTATTTTTGTTCTGAGGGGACAGAAACAATTACTTTCTTCTCAAAAAAACTTTGCTTTTCTCTTTGCAATTAGAATACGTTTGTCATGCCATAAGCAACCGAACCTGAAATTCTAATTCGCCAAGTGTGAATTTTTGCGATGATTGACGTTAGTGGAACATGAATATGGAAAGAAATAGGGCGTTATTGGGAGCAAGGTTGGTACGGGAACACCCCGGCGCAGAATTAGAAAAAGTCAAATACTAGAAGGAAGGTGCAAGAACTAGTTCTAACCTTTGTAATGGCAGGCAGAAAATAGTCTGGCTAGCGCTCAGAAATTCGCCATCTGAGGCCGTGCGTTCTAACTTCACCTTATTTGGGCTCTAATAAAATCCTGAGTACATTTAGATCTGAGTTCGCATTAATAAGTATAAATGAATCGTTTCTTATTCAGTATTTTTTTTTTTTGCTTTTAATTTCAGTCTAAAATGTATTTTCACGTATATCAGTTATGGATGGTCACTAATCCATGTACAATACATCAATACGATCAGGCTCGATTCCTCGGAAAAGAAGGTGGCCTTGGGACCTACTGCCTTAAAATAGATAGTGAAGTAGTTCTTTCTCAAGATTTTTTTGTTTTTCATTCTGCATGTTAACTCGTTGTGTTCTTTAATACAGTTGTAAACAATTAAATAAAAAATACAAAAATGATGTATTTTTTCTTATTGTATCAATAAATTTATCGATCTTATGTTAGTATATGATGTATTAGTTTGTTCTAATTCTGATCATTTTGGAGTTTTTGGTCTAATTTTATTTCTTATTATCATTCTTTTTCTCCATGATTTTCTAATTTTTTTTTTTTTTTTTTTTTTTGATTCTTATATTTTTAAAGAAATAAACCAAAAACAATTTATAACCTGAAAATTCAATAAAATCGAAGAGAAGCAACTTAATCAATGCGTCTCGTTCTTTGTTAGTAAACTCGCCAGTGAATCACGTAGTAAGTTGAACAAGTCCAAGATCTGTTAATCTGCTGTTTAAACAATTAATAGACCTGAAGTTATTATTAATCATAAATGTTATCATAGTATTTCTCACTCATTATTTTGTTATTGATGACGGTTAATTTTTAAATATTCGTCAATATAATTTGTTCTGTCATTATTAGGAAACCGTATAAGCATTTGTTCTGTTTTCGTTTTAAGAACCTATTATTATTTTGATGATGGTAGGAATGTTCTCATGGTGGAAAGGATGTGGAATAAATTAAAGAAACTCATTTTTTTCCTCCAGTGATATTCGTGCCGAATTCTTTCCAGCTATTTTTTGATCAGCATAATAAAAAGCATAAGAACAGAGTCAGTTTTTTAAAAGAAATAAAAAAATACCGTTCTATGACGAACCAATATTTTTCAGTGAGTTCCTATCGTTTCCTTGACATCGTTGAATATTTTTAAGCGTTTATATTTTATTTTTTGTTGCAACTTAACTAAAGCTATGTTTAACTATTTGCATAGAGATGATTAATTTTTACTTTCGCTACTTATATATGAAATATATATTAAGGAAAAGTATTGGGATAGTAACATTTTTGAAGTTTATGTACCATATACCTGAGATGTTACAGCAACGATTTTTCATCAAAATAGGCGAACTAGAAGAGTACTTGTACCATCCATTTTGTACCTTTTTATGGTTTTCTCAAAAACTGCTCTAACGATTTTGACTAAACTTTAATGAGCTTAAATACCATGTTTCGTTCTGACTGAAATAGTATTACAGGACTTAAATACTGATTTTCTGAAATTTCCTTCTCTAAAATACCTTTAATTTTGCAGATTATCAAAGATTAACCATATAGTTTTGTTTGCATTGGTAAAAAACGGGTAAATATACAAGTTGTGCGAATTCGATAACCAACTATAACAATATACAGCAATATATATTTTCTTTCTGAACATAAAAACAGTAATATAGACGTATAATATCCCGTTGGAAAGCTAAAGATTTTAGAAACAATATTAACTAATTCACAAAATTGTAAAAGTTAATGTAAAGTGACATCTAGAGCATGAAACTAAATGATTATTGTGCATAAAAGTTTTATATTTTTAAATTATTTCGTCTAAAACATATGTTTCCAACAAAACTGAATATAATTCTTTAAACTTTTTTCAAATCTAACTTTATTTCATAGTTCTTCCATTGATCATAACAATTGATGCAAGTGAAAGTCGTGTGTTGACCTTATCAGATTTTTTCAATTAATTTTGAGCATTTAAATCTATTTCACTTGACATTTTTTCTACACCTCTTCATTTAATAAATAACATTAATTATCTAAATGAGACGTATTAATGTAAATTTTCAAGTACTTTAATTTCGAATTTTAATGAGTAATAAATAAGCAATGTCGCTCTGCTTCGAGAATTTTTTTTTGTGTATTATGCAAATGAGATTGAATCTCTCCAGAATGAAGGCATTTATTTGAAGGAGAACCGGGTTTCCACATTTTTTTAAATCATTTGATTGTTCCCCGGTGCATTTAGAACGGGCATTAGCTTTCTAAAGAAAGGAAGGATTTGCCTGACCTCCAGGTGAAGCCGGAATTGAAAGGCACAGTTTTGAAAAGGCGGTCAGAGGATCCAGTATTCTGGCTCGGGTGAAGGTTGTGTCTTCCCGCTCGGATTCGAAAACTGGCAGCGGTCACCGGAAAGGTTCGAACTAACTGAGCGACCGGTTTTGGAAATAATTATCTCGGTCAATTAGTCCCATCTCTTATAGGATTCCTTCCTCAGCAATTAACCGTGTGAAAAGGCCTATTTGAGCTTAGGAATGATAGTTGATCAGAGCATAATGAATTCGCAATGTGAGAAACATCGGTTCTCAACAGGTATTTTGAATAAATTAAAAAAAAAAAAAAAAAAAAAAAAAAAAAAAAAATATATATATATATATATATATATATATATATATATATATATATATATTGTGTGTGGATATTTACAACTGTATATTAAAATACATCTATTAAATGTGATACAATATTAAACTGTCAAGATTCACATTTAGGGTTACTACCCATTGGCAGCTCTCCAAAAACTATGCTATAATAGAAAGTCTGGACCGGGGGGCCATCTTTTTTTCAGATGCCTTGGAGGATTATGAGGGATTGTAGAGGAAGCAAGGATTGAAACGAGTGGGAATTAAGTTTATCATGAAAGGAATGGTGTTAGTTTCGGGCTAAGTCAGCAACATAGCGTTCTTCATGGGTGAGTTTATTCGTGACAAAATAAGAAACATTGAAGATTTTTCGAAGGATTTTGGATTGGAGATTGGAAGAATTTGAAGGTTTAGTGGAAAAGTCTATTGCAGTTAATTGGTCGGTTTGAGCGTTTGTCCAGCAAGTGTTGCAGCAGTCGAAAACGTCGAGCAGTTTTTTGCGATTTGAAAATTTAACAGTTTAAAAGTAACAGGTTACCATTATTCTAAAATAAATTTTGATGTGATCTTGTGTTGACTCTCCTCAAAGCAACGTTTTCTTATGAGAAGTTAAACACAGTAATGTTACTCTTTATAGAACTTAAGAGAAGTTTGAGTTGCAAGAAATAAATTCATTTACATTAATTATAATTCATTTTATACACCATTTATATTAATTTTTACGTATTTGAAAATGTATGTGGTACATCAGTTTGTCCGAACTGTGTATGAAATATAAATGGGTGGTTGTAAAAAGATAACATAGATAGATATGTAAGAAATTACGAAAAAATAAAGAATAATTTTACAGCAATGAGGAACAAAACCACGCCACTAAAATGATTATGGGATAGCTTACACAATCAAATAGCGCAAGTATCATCATAAACTATTATGATTATTCAAATTGAGCTCTATTAACTTTCAAAATTGTTTTATTTCATTTAAAATATTTAGTTAAATTTGACGCCATTATTAAAATTAATTTATAAATAAATAAATTATAACAAATAAAATTAATAACAAGATATAAAACGATGTACATGTTGTTGGTTTATTTTTGCATTCTTGATTATGACACCCTAGAAACGTTGAGAAATGTAACAACATGTTTGATTTAAAATATATCAATCTTGGAAGTTAATAATGCTTAATTTAAGTAATATTGAAACTTCATAAGTTGAGTGAAACTTGAATAAAACTATATTATTATTTTATAATTACTTTTTAAATGTTTTTACCACGTAGTAATATTAAAATCGTCACAGTTTTAATAAAAAACTTTTCAAAATCTACAAAAAATGTGCGAAGTGTTGAATTGTTGAATGTTTACATAGCAGATCAAAACTTCAGCAATTCAACAAGCAGCAATCAACTTAATTTGTTAATAGCCACTTTAACGATCTCCGGTAAAGCCAATGACTTACTTTGCTAATAACAATTAATAATTAATTAATAACAACCTTTTAAATGGGAGTCACCTATACTGCAGTGACTGGCATAACGGCTTTATACTGTCTCAAGATATGTTGTCAAGAGCAAATTTATGTATTTAAAAAAAAAATAAATAAAGACGTTTTAACTACTTAAGTATTTGTGAAATATCTCCGCAGCTGAAATTCATCAATGAATATAAAGTAAGGTCATACGCAAGTAATGCACCGCTATCGTTACTTTAACTCACACTCTTTATTCACGAAAGTAACAATCTACAGATTTTTTTTATATTCTCAGAATTAAGTAATGGGGAAAATGACTGCTTCCTTCTAATTTAAGTTTTAGCTAAGAAATAGTTGGAGTTTTGAAAAATTAATCAAATAAATGAATTAGATACAATACATATTTGCTAAATCTGCTTCCGCAAAATCCAATGGAACCTTCTCGTTGTCGACAATAGGCATGTTCTTGAGGTTAAAACGGTCATCTGTGGTGTATTGGTTAGCAACGTAGCCTTCTATGTAGCGGATTCAAACCTGCTAGGTGGGTGGCCCTAGAATTTTTTAATAGAAGTGAAAAAACTATGCCGTTTTTCGGAGGGGACGTAAAAAGGTGGTTCCGTGCCTGTGCGATGCCAGGTACTCGTTAAAATTCCCTATCCTAATTACACATGAATACCATCGTACGATACTGTAGAGTGAAAATAGGCATGTTTTTCTGTGACTTTATTGATTAAACGGGGATATCAGTTTCCCTGTTTACGAAAAAAAGTAAGTTCTGGATCGTTAGTTTTTATTAATTTTTTTTTCTATATCTGCAGTTTTGCCAAGTTTACGTGTTGGAACGAAAAATAATAATGGTTTAAAGATTATAGATAAAAACTTTCGTAAGAAAGGGGACAATGCAATTGGCTGGTATGAATTCCCTAAGCTGTCCTTGAACGCTCCATTTCCCCTGGAGGCATGATTGTTTCATATCGAATCCTTTGTCTGCGAAATTGTTAATTAATTATTTAATTAAACTATATTGTCTTACAATTCTGTAACGTATCATAATAGCTTGTGCAATATCGTATTCCTTATGATCAACTTTTCTAAGGATATTTCATTTAGTATTTAATGACAGAAATTAAACATTAAATAAGTAATTAATAGATTAAATAAATAAAAATTTTTTTTATTTATTTTTTTATATTATTTTATTTATTTTTTTAAGGAACGGACTTATAAAACACGGTGATATCACTTCTGTTACTTCCCTTCATACTCCTCTCCTTTCTTTCTTCCCATATTTTCCTCGTTCTCAGGAGGATGACAAATGGACCGGGATTCTAGAGATCCTGTCACTTCTCGTTTAGTTCGATAAAATGTAGTTTAAAAATTTACGAATTCATTTTTTTCAATGTGTGGGGTTTTAAACTCTTCTATTAAACATGATATTTATTTTTTCTTCGGTCTTTCTCTTTCCCACTAGGACCCCCATTTCTCTTAGTATTTTCCTATCATATCTATCTAACAATCTTGGTCTATTATTTTCAGTTTCTCAGGTTCTTCCCTCATCTGTTTGATGTACTCTATTTAATTTCGTTGGAAGTATCCTCACCATACACGTCCGTAAAATTCATATCTTATTAATGTTATGTCCGTTTATTAAATCATTTATTTATTTGTATATTTCCGTATAAGGTCACATCCTATAGCCTTCCTGTCGATTCTTTGGGCTGTTGAATCTTCTTAGTTTTATCTTTTATTGAAATGAAAATTAATACGAATTTTTCACAATAAAGTTCTATAGCTATTAGTATACACACCCCTTAGCTATTAGTGTACACACCGTTAAGACAGGAAAAAAATATATAGTAATCACAACGTTAAATTAGATGTAGATGTAATTTATGTTTATTAACAATAAAAAAATAAGCAATCCAAAAAAACGAAATTAATAAAAGGTATATTTAACAAATAAATTATTTAAAAAATATTCCTGTCTATTGTATATTGAGTATTTACATTCTGACCTCGGCCAATACGAGCTAAGTCTTGCATTGATATCCACATGAGAATGATAAAAAAAAGACTCCTAGAAATCCCGGCACTTTGAGTAAATCTAGTTTTGAATTTAGGAACTCATTTTCTTCGTGTGGGTGTTTAACCTTTCTTGCAAACATACTATTCACACTCAGAACTATTTATTTTTATTAGCTCGTTTCACTGGACAGTCATAACATAGTGATGTGTTTAACTACAAACAAAGTTATTTTGATTTTAAAGTATGGTTAGTATCTTCAAGAATTTTAAGAAGTATTTTTTTTAAAATGCCGCCAAGCAACGCTGTCCATGTGATGACAGCTGCAGTGCATTAAGACAGCTGTGGTTGTTTACGCGGAAGCATTTATGTATATAATATGCAATAAATAGTATGCAAGCATGTGAAGGAAATTTTAAATATAATCTTAATAGAAGTGTTAAAACAAAAAGCATTGGTCAAAGTGTGAAACCTTGGGAATCTTTTGATTTCGCAGTTTTACAATCCCCTTTTTTTATTTTTTATTGTTAATCTGTTTAAACTGTTTTCTTGTAATTTAAAAAGGACTGTATTTTTTATGCAAATTTAAATTTATGCAGTTTAATTATAGGTTTAACTTTTTGGCATCATAGAAATTGTTGATGTTGATAAATGTTCTTCTACTATAGTCTGACAAATTTGCTAATTCAACTATTAGTTCTATAGTTTAATTTTGTCTATGTGCATATTATGACTATTACTAAGAGACTTCCGTTGGCTTGTCTCGCTAATGCGATTAACAAGACTTCAACGGTTCGTTGTCAGACTAGAACGGAAACTTACCATGTATGGAGGGACCTTTTCAGGGATGTGGGACGGACGTATTATATATATTTCGAAGTCCGACGTTAAGTGTCGTATAAATAAGGAGAGAACACCGTAACTAGATATCTTGACAAATATTTTCCTTTTTGCCTTGCAAATTAATGAAAAATGGACTATCCTTGTTTCTTCCTGCAACGTGCATGTATAACGATTTTTAATTCACCTCACATAATAATGTAGTATTTTTATTTAGTTTAATGCTGAATATGGGAGCGATGAGGTCTAGTGGATAGATTATCATGTTCTCTAATGTTATCCGGGTTCCGGGTTCGAATCCTGGCCGTGGGAGAATTATTCTGTCATTTCAGCCGCGGGGCAAGCCTACGAAATGGAGACCCTCTTAAGGCACACTCAGTCTATATACAGTGGGTTCCCAAAAATTGGAGAAAAAGCCTGCAGACTAAGCGTGATCTTGAACCAATCGTCTAATAGTTCCTTTGGCATAGAAACAATACGAATTTATATTTTTACAGAATCCAAGACCTTCATGGGTTGTAGAGATACAGGATTTTTTAAAAGTAAATTTTATTGCTGGGTATGGGTATGATGATAGGGTGTATCTGGGTATGTGGTATGGGTATGTGGGTATTTAAATTATTTTTATGTTTATCTGAGATTCCTATAATTTTCACATTTCTTATTTTATATTTTCCTACCTATGGTTATGAGATCTTTTTTTATTTCCTCAATATCTCACACAATTTTGTTATAGCGGGCCTGTGAGTTTGAGATAAGGCGATTTCCAATGGATGAGAAAAGTGATGTGTTAAAAAATATCGCTTCATTTTCCTCTCCGAGTTCTAAGCACATTATACTATCCTAAGTTACTGATCCATTTTGAAGAGCCATTAGAAAACTTTTGGATGTTTTTATGTGGTGGTAAATTGAGGTATATTGAAATTAAAAAGGTCAGTTTGATTTTGATAGGTGGTTTAAACTATATTCGCAATAGTAACCATTAGTTTTATGAGACTATTTGATAGTTTTATTGTGGTATGCATTTGGTCGTTTAAAAAAAAATAAATGGACAGGAGGAGATAATTAGGACACGAAGAAGACATTAATTTAATAAATTTATGCTAATTCTTTAAATTCTACTCGTTATTGATGTTTTCCTGCACATAATAAACCAGGATCTGATAATTAAATGAAATCTAATCGTAGTTACGTCTCGGTATAAGGGTCTTAAATTTAACATAAATCTTAAATCTCAGTAATAACCATTCTTCCTGTTTTTCTTAAATAAGTTGTGTTCAAACTCCAATTTATCTATCTAATACTTTGTTTAAATGAACTTTCTTGGATTATTTTAAGCCATATAGACCTAACTTGATATCTTTCTATTTTATCCTCATCTTCTTAACAATTGAAGATAATCTTCCTAGATGAAAGGAGAGAAAACACATTGTTGCTTTCTTCGTTAAATCGGAGTTGTTAAGAGTTCTGGATTGCTTTCCCTGTGAATAATAGTATCTCTTTAATAGGTTTGTAGAGAGTTGTAAAATTTATCACGATTAATTTTATACTCTTGATAATTCTAGCCTTAAAATTGTTAATAGTTTCCTATGTATATTACCATAAACTTATTAACTCGCTGATTTGTCCTGAAAGTCTAGTGGATAGAGCACTAGTCTACTGTTCTCCGAGTCCCGGGTTCAAATCTCGGCTTTGGCAGAATATTATTTTTTCTGTTGTATCAGGCGTAGGGATCGATCCTGTGACATAAAGAGCCTCTTGGGACACACCCAACCTTTATGAATCGGGAACCCAAAAATTAGGAATGAAACCTGTCGTCTGAGGGTACTTTCAAACCAATTACCTCAATTGTAACAGCCGTTGGCCTAGAAATAGTACGAATCTCCTCTATATTTTCTAAACTCACGACCCTTCTTGGTGGGTAGAGTTACAAGTTATTTTTTTTTCTTCTTCTTATTATTTTTTCTTTTGTTAAGAGTATCTTGTGAGTATGAGATCCTAAAAAATCGATTATTTTTATAAAAATGTCTGGCGATTACTTAATATTGGCCTTTAATACCGATACTTTTGATTATTTATAAGTAATCGAAGGCTTGTTTCGGAAAGACAAGACTGACAGAATGTGTCCTTGCCATAATTTTGATATTACTGGTGTATTTAATTATTAATTTTTTTTATTGAGGATAACAGTAATCGTGATATCCTGTTATCATTCATTTGATCCTGTTACATTTATAAAACAAAAGAGAAAAAAACCTTTTCTTACTCTTTAAATAATGTAATTTACAGTAAGTATAATTGAATAGCTTGCGACAATAATTGAGATAAGTCACTTTGTTAAAATTAAAAAAAAGGATTTATTTAAATAAAAAAGATTGTATTAGAACTAAAAAAAAAAGTTGATCTAATTTTTTTAAAAATTAAAGAAGACTTGTAAATAATTTTTTCCAGTCTTAATATTTAAAAATATTTGAATTATTATTAGCTGTTTTGTTAGTTTATAATGTAAAATGTTCTTTATATGATGGGGCTAAATAGAGGAGCCTGTATTTCTTTTGAGGTCGTTGGATACGAGATGTTGGATGCCTCAGCAGTTGAGGTCGATACCTGTTTTTCACCTCCTTCAAGTCCTTGTTTCTTAACCTTCAGGTGTGCAAATGACTCTTCCGCGATCGCTGATTCACGAATGCATTTCTTAAGAAATACGTGATTCATTCCTGTCGCAGTGATTGATAGATTATTTTTTCCGTCTTTAGGTTGCGTTTCAAAAAGATAATTTGAATCCTACAAATACCTCCTCTATTATGGATGTATTTAATAGATACAAATACCTTTCTATATTTTCCTATTATGGTAGCAATCTTATCGAATGTATGATTATTCATAATATTCTGTGCTATAACGATAGAGACCGACCAAAAAAAGTAGTTTATTTTAAAGACTAAAGGATTAAGAAAAAAAAAATTATAATATCAATTGAGCTCTAAAATAGTAAGTAGCTCTAATGTTTCGCATGGGTTTCAATTTGAATGTTGTGTCAAGCATGTTTAAGAAAGCGCTGTTGGACCAATTTAGAGTTTATAGTTTTGAGGATTATCAGTTAATTTCCAAATAACCTCCCTAGAAGATTTTGTTCAGAATTTTATAGGCTTATAACAATTTTCTATGAACGTGTATGTCTTCTTTTATTGCATACTGATTTTTCTAAAGTCATGTGCTTTTAACGATATACTACTATTCATATTTTAAGAAAGATTGTTTATTGTCATGATTACTGGAAATTTAATTTTCCATATGAAACAAAACAATTCAAGTTTAGTGTACATATAAAGAAAGGGATGTCCTAAATGATACTGGAAATCTAATCAAAATCTGTCCGTGGTTTAGAAGAATTGCGACATCATTTTATACACCTAGAGATAACGTATGAACAGTACTAATGAAGGGTTAGAGAAAAGAATTTTATTTATTTATTTTTAATTAGAAAGAAAATGTTTTTTATTTCCAAATAAGAATTTGATAAACAATCCAAATTAATTAAATTAAAAAAATAAATAACGGTAAAACAATAAACATTTTTTTTTTGTTTTTTTTTACAAATTTTTAAGCTCTGGAAGAATCCATTGTCTAAACTGTACCATTTGTGAAAATAAATTAAAATTCCTTACTCTTAAATTAATATAACAACAAGTACAATTGAAGTGTAAGGAAATATTTTAAATAATTATTTCATCGTTTTTATTATCCTTTTTTTATTATTTTTATTGTTTTTTCGAATTATTCGATTCTTGTAATATTTTTTATTTTACCTTATTTCAGATATCTTTTCTCTAAAAACAGTTATGGGAATGATTTATATGATTAAAAAAAATCTTCAGCATGTCGTTCTATAATAAAAAGCAGATTTAATGGGTTTCTTTAAAAACAAGATACGTTGTTCACAGAACTACTACAATGTATTTAATATGTGTTTTAATTAAAAATTCGTTATATAAGTGACATACGAAACATCATTTCGTACTCAGGAACATAGCGAATCCAAACTAATTACTATGAATAGTTTAGAGGATTTCATCAGCTGTATAGTTCTCGTAAGAATGGGGTCAACTAACAATTGACGTTTTAACTTTAAAGGCATCTAAAAGTGTCTTAGAGGGAAAGTAGTTGCGTATTTAGGTTTATAATGGATACCTTCTTGCAGTTAAAAATGACATCCTAAAGGAACATAGATATGTTATAGTAATTTAGTGAGCTGCTGCATGATATATTACTCAAGTTGAAGTTAAGTTCCTTATGATTATCCTGGTTTAATACATTTCTTTTTGTTTTTTACAGGTGAGTGTAACACTGCTTTGTGTAAATGCGTATACTACCAGTAGGTAAGAATGTTTCTTTTCATGTATGTATTTTTTTTTTTTTTTTTTTTTTTTTGCCATGTAAGTTTAAAGTTAACCTCATTTTTAAATGTACATAAAATATTCATTAGAAAAGCTGTTAAATACTTGTTTTCAAGGACTTGTGCTAATTGAGTATAGCTTGATACTAGTTTGACTTTCTCCTGTCGTGAAATGTGCTACTTACTAGTGCAGGTTTTGTAATTCGCATGTCAATATGTCCTTATTTGCGTCTGTTATCACATTTCTTTGCGTTTATTGTTCAAATTATAAATAATTGTTAATTGTTAGTGGTTGTTTATAATTGTTAATTCTTAATAATTGTTTTGGTTTATCATTTTCAAAAATCAACCTTTATAGTCGACCAAAAAAAAAAAATAATTACCCCTTCTCAAAATTTGAGGGTTTACGTTTCAAGATGCGTAGAATCCAAATAACGAATAAAAAAAAAATCCGTCTGCCGTTCGCGGCAAATCTCCGAAACTGCTCGACCAATATTTTTTTAAATTCGCCTCAAAAATACTAGTCCTAACACCTGGTATGATATCAACTGGTTAGTTTTAAAATGGCGGCCGATCAATAGGATTTTATTCAATAACTCAGTTATTTTTGAAGATAAAAAAAAAAAAATTGATTAGTGTATTTTAATCAACAAAACGCGAATAATTATATAAAGGAGAAAGAAGAAAAGAAAAAAAATTGATATTTTTTTACATAAATACGCTCATAACTCAGTTATTTTTGACGATAGAGAAAAGTATGTAGGGAAGGGAGAAGCACAGCTAGAGTATTCGCATGTACTGGGCAAAAAAAGTTGAATGATGTGATCTTTAGTAAAATAATAATAGTAATATCTATCAACTATGAATAGAAGTTCAGAATTTGGGAAAACTTCCTGGGAAATATTTTTTTTTTTTTTTTTTTTTAAAGTAGACACCTAATCCTTCAGGAAACGTACTAGTGATTGACGGTTCTATTTACTCCAACTTGGCGGTATGCGAGGTTACAGAGTGCTTCCTTTCAAGATAATATTCCAGAAGTATTATGTGGGTTCTTTACGAAACAGCCCGAACCACAATCCACCAGGTTCTGGAGTAGGTGACGTACTAAAGAAACGATCTCGAGTTAGTTATTAAGTAATGGATTAAGTAATATATTTAGTTTACTTAACAATTTTAGGCGAAGTTTAAAATATTAATTTAAATTAAATAGACTGAATATTTGTTCATCATCTTTATTATTGTGTATTACAAAACTTCGGTTTAGTCCTCAGCACATTGGTGATTTTATTGAAGCACCATTTGTTGGTCGGTAAGTAGTGTCTGGTTAAGTGTAGAAGAAACGTTGTGATACAAATTAAAGGAGGTTGTGAAGAAATAATTAAATACATTCATCAATTAATCCTGAAGATTAAAATATAGGTTTCTTAAAAACAAATCGACTTTTAACTGTTAATCATGCTACGCAGACAAGTTATAGTTATAATACATACATCTAAATACACCTCAGGAACATTAATTAAATTTAAGAGCTATCAGGTATCAGAAAGTTGATATGTATTTGTTATCCACTCAGTCTACATGCAATATATTATACTCATCGAATTTCGTCAGGAGGCCTTGTACCCAGGATGGATGTAGAATCATCAACGTATGTATGCATTGAATTTTGTTGAGCTTACTCTGTTGAGATCTGAGATTGCCTCAATGCTCTCCAGTGTCTTCCAATATCAACAGCTCCGTTTTGAAGGGCCCGGAATGCCAGCTATTTTCGCCTGGTATTTCATCCGTTCTATTCTGAAAGCTATCCAAGACTGATGCAGTGCATCTGCTACTCCTTATAGATTCGCTTCGTAGCCTTTCCTCTGATCGATGTTGATTTTTAATCAATCAGATACCATCGTGAGTTGGCTTACTTCCTAGTTCTATTATGGCTGTCCACAATTGCTGATAGTTGTGAATGAACTAGTAAATGAGAATACATCGAATAGATCATCTAAACTCGCATTATATGCTTGTAAAATTGAACTTATGCTATTATTGCTTTCAACATACTAAATAATTTCTCATTCAATTAGATTTTCCACTGATCCGCCATGTCGTTGCTTCAAGACTGCAATCCATTATTGTTCTTTTGTTGCAATTTTAATAGTTTTTTATCTCATACCTGTATTGTTACTTCATCTCTTTATATTGCTTGCTCCAAATGGAATAAGAAAACTATCTTACCTACTACAATTTAAATTTTCATTCAGTTACCTATATATGAAATATATATTAAGGGATTGCGATCGTGAAAATTTATGAATTGAATATAAAATTGGAGGCTGATAATTTTGAAATCGAGTTTTCATTGTAGATATACGTAATAAACGTTTTATCATCCTTAAGTCCAAATGACGAAGTCCCGCAAAAAGTTCTGTGTGCACGTCTAGCGCAAAAACGAAACACCTATGAAACTAAAATTTTATATTTTATAAGTGTTTATACCTGAGATGATACAGCAACTTTTCATTAAATTAGCCCAACCAGAAGAGCCACTTTCTGCCATGCATTTTGCTCAAATTTAAGACTTTCTCAAAAACGGCTTTAACGATTTTGATTAAACTCGCTTTATCGATGTAAACTTCAATATCATGTAGCGTTTTATTTTATTCAAATAGTCTGACAGGGCTTAAGTGGCGAAATTTTTTAATATTCATCTAAAGTATCTTACATTTTGTAGATCCAACCAACCCAGAACAATCCCCTTCTCCTCCAAAAAAAAAGAAAAAAAGAATATATATATATATATATATATATATATATTATATATATATATATATATATATATATATATATATATATATAGTTATTATTAGCATTAATAAAAAAACAGATAAATATACAGGTTGAGCTAAATTGATGACCAATAAAGGAGAAAAAAATTTTTTGTATATTTTTTTTCCGAACATAAGAATATTGATATGGATGTATAATATACCGATGTAAAGCTAAATATTTACAAAAAAAAAAAAAAAGAAAAAAAGAAAATGTATCTATATAAAATGTTGTAGAAGGTAATGTAAAGTAACGATTAGGGCATAAACGTAAGCGATTATTGTTAATAACTATTTATATTATCTAAAACAGATGTTTCCAACAAAATTAATCATAAATCTTTTAAAAAATTTAACTAACTTTGTTTAATAGTTTTTAAATTGATTTTGACAACCGAGGTAAGTGAAAGTCGTGTGTTTGGACAATTTCTTTGCAATGGTTGTTACTTTCCTAACAATTGTTAATTCTTAATGTCATGAAAGTTTTGTCTTTTAGTCAAACTCTCATCATCCAAGAATAGCATGATGGGACCAACTGCCATTGATATCAAGTGGCTCTTCCAGTTTTCCTTATTTAATTAAGCTGATTTGTTGTTTACTTCAGTGATTCATACTTACCTGAGGTATTTAAATAAAAACAACAACGACTAAAAACAACTTATCTTTTTTTTTATTCTAGCTTATGTAAATTGATTTGAGAGTAAGTTTAAAGCAATTTAATTTGAACAGAATCAGTTTTCAGTGTCATCGAATCGAATCTTTTTCTTGGGACATTTATAGCTTAGATAAAATTCTCAGGAATCAGGAGTTTTATCTGACTATATAATTCTAAACTCTCTGAATTTATTTTATAATAAAGTTAAATTGAATGATACTTTCTCCATCTTTTTTAATTTCCTCCCTCAAAAAAAAATTACATTGTGTATTTTAAAACGTTGTTTCAATTGTAAAAAAATTAAAATAAGGATGCTACTGATCGGTTGAACAAAGTAGATAAGCACTATATCTCATTTTTGGTTATGTGAGAGCATCTGTAATTTTTTTTTTTTAATTTCACTTTTAATAGAAGTTTGTCGATAACTCATAATTTATATATTATTAATTTTATATTTATCAATCCTAGGATTTTACTAATATTTGCGAAATGCGATTTTAAAAAAACTCATGAGGGTCATCCATATAGAAAGTTACACTATTTTTATAGGGTGCTGTCTTATTATTGGTTGTTGAAACGTATAGCATAGTATTATTGGTTACATAATAAATAAATAAATATTGTTGTTCCAATTATCTGTCTATTCATTGAGTTATTTTTGCTTTGTTTGCGATGTTTGAAAACGAAATTTTTATTTTATATGTGTACAGTATAACTTCAGTTTAAGAACTGACTAATCCTTACAGTTTGATCAAATTCACTAAGGCAGAAGGTCTGTATTAACAGGATAATTGGACAGCGCACAATAAACCTAGTTTAGTTGCGGCTGCAGTGCTAAGTATAAGCCGGAAAACCAAAAAAATAAAACTGTATATTATAACTTGTAGAATTATTTAGAAATAAGCTGGTAGTAGTTAAGCTCTCAGAAATTTCTATTAGTTTCATTAAATCTTTTTTATCTCTTGGTTATTATATAATCTTGGAAGAAATTGAGTTTCCTTCGTACCAACCTCAGTAGGTGTTTCGGGCGGTAGGCAAATAGGGCAAACTCCGATGATATAAGGTTTCAAAACCTTTCATATTGCACATCCTGCATATTCCGCCGAGATGTCTTATGTAAACAGTGTATTTACTATGAATTTATTCTATCTAGTTACTTATTTCAAATGTCGACACAGATATCTATAATACCTGGGGTTATTTTAAGGAATTGGTCACATAACTACGATATAGTATGTATTGTCACGTTTTTTATTTCTCTTTTTCTTAACGGATCTCGATCGCATGACATATTGCTAACTTGACATTTTAATGGTTATTTCTATAACAAGCTGACAGCATGTTGTTTAGGCTAAACATCAGCCTTTTTGCTAAGTGCAGAATGATGTTTACGTTAGAATCAATTGGTTTTTATTTATTGGGAGATAGATATCTTGGTGTCAGTGCGGTGAGTGACACCTTTCCATTTTTATTCTCCAGGAGTCAACCACTTATAATTATATGATATGAATATACATAAAATTATATGATCGTGATTATTTAACTAAAAACCGATTTTTATTAGCTGAGTGAAAAAAAATATTATATTTTTAACTTGTTTGAAAGATGTCACTCACCGAGTTTTGTCAGAAAATTGCTTTTATGCTCCTCCGTACTGAAGATTTTTTTCCGAATTTTTCGAAGTGGTGGAACAATATGAAAGAAATTAAAAACTAATTATTCCCCTGAAATCTTGCGTTTTAGGAAACTTATAGTTTTTAGATTATCGAAAAATGTGTAGGAAATTATTTTTTTAGTGTCCCAATAGACGGTGTTGTAGAGCGCTAGTAGCCTGGCGCTCGTTTTGAAAAACAGAGGTTTTATCCAATTATTTTGTTGTAAAATTATTAAAAATGTTTTAGAAGTAATGTTTTTCTGAATTTTGGTGAGAAATTATTGTTCACAGATTTTCAATAATAATAAGAAATATATGTTAAATGCAAGATTTCAGAAAAAAATAAGTTTTTATTTTATTTTTTTATATTGTTCCATCTCTTCAAAAAATTATCTGTGTATAGAGGAGTTATAAGACATTTCCTGAAAAAAAAAATCGGAGATTGACACTTTCCAAAAATGTTAAATCAAAAATACACATTTTAGTTTTCTTTCTTCCGCTAAGAATTAGCTTTTGGTTTAAGAATCATGGTCATATAATTTTTTCATGTCTTTGACTCCTATGAATCAGAGAAAAAAAATCATCATTAATTAATCACAAATTTTACTATTAAAAAAACCTTTGAAAACAGAGGCTTTAAAAAAATCTCGAAAACAGTTTGAATTAAAAAAGCTACAAATTTTAATTATTTTTATTCGACACCGAACTGATCCCCCAAGTTTGAGTCAAAAAAGCCGCGGGGGCAGATTTACCATCCTAGCCAGACTATTATACCCTTTACTTGCAAAGCAATTTTAGTAACTTTCGGAACAATGGATCGGAGCGTTGCCACAGAGCCATTCATTTTTACTTTCACTTACCCATATATGAAATATGTAGTAAGGGAAAGTATTGCGATCGTGAAAATTTTAGAATTCCAGTTCAAACATGTATTCGAACAGAAATACACGTTTTATTGCCTTCTGAGTCCAAATGACCAAGTCCCGAAAAAAGGTCTTTGTGTCTGTGTGTCCGTCCGTCCGTGTGTGTGTGGTAAGCCTAGCGCAAAAACCATAAGTCGTACGAAACTGAAATTTCATAGTTAAGACAACTAAACACACGGGATGTTACAGCAACTTTTTTACTGAAATCGGCTGACCGGAAGTCCTACTTTATCCCATGCATTTAGCACCTTTTTACGATTTTCTCAAAAACGGCTCCAACGATTTTGATTTACCTTTAGTATCATGTAAGTTTAATTTAACAGGGCTTTATTGCTGATATTTTAAATTTTCTTCCTTTAAACTACCTTAATTTTGTACATTCCAAAAGATTAACCATATCATCTTTATGGCACTGATGACGGCTAAATATGCAAGTTGAGCGTATTTGATAAATAACTTTTTTTTTTTTTTTTTTTTATTATTATTTTTATTGAGATATATTACAATTTGTTACAAAATGAACAATAATAATATTGATAAGAGACCACATTCATACTATATATACAGAAAATAATAATAATGGTCAAATTACATAAAATAGAACATAAATAAATTCATATATATATACAATAAAATAATAATAATAAATAAAAAACAAAACAAATCGAAACAAAAACCTATTATTGAGATAAATAAAAAGTTGGCAAATAAATAAACATCTTACACACAATCATAACTATATACAATGTATACAATTGCTAAAGGGACCCCAGCAAGCGCTTTTCCCTCCACTTGTGGAGGAAAAAGCGGAACCCAAGAGATCCCAGCGCCTCTATCTCAGCCGCATCACTGGTCTGAGCCAGTGGAGGCTGAGTTAGGGCGCTGTAGCCACAAACATACCGTACATGAGTGGAGGATCTGACCATTGTCAGAACTCCAGTTTAAATGTTTACAATAGGTCTCGTGGCCACTGCCGTTTCAATCTTCGAGGAGGATTGTAGGGATGGGTGGTGCTGGATAGGGATTGCGCTAGAGGGTTAGGATGATGACTAAGGTTCTGATGAAATTTGGAAAATTTGGATGGTACCAGGTCTAAAACAAACGGAATATTAAGGTCATGGTGTAGGGTACAGTTGGTAACGTAATAAGGAGCATTAACTATTGTTCGGAGGACTTTGGATTGGAAGGATTGGATGCGTTTGATGTTAGAATGTTTAGCTGTTCCCCACAGTTCAAGTCCGTAGGTCCATATAGGTTTCAGTACTGTCTTGTATATTAGTAATTTGTTGTCAACTGTAAGATGAGATTTTCTGTTTAGTAGTCTGTATAACTGGCCGAATCTGCGGTTGAGTTCTTTTCTTTTTAGTCTTGTATGTGGGTTCCACGTCAGTCTTTTGTCTAGTAAAAAGCCGAGATACCGGACTGTGTCTGAGGAAGGAAGCGGTATGGAATTGAAATTAATCGTTGGACAGGATTTGCGTCGAAGGGTGAATGTGACGTGAGTGCATTTGCTTTCGTTCACCTTAATGCGGCAAGCATTGCACCAGTCTTCGACAAGGGAAAGGTGCTTTTGGAGATTTAGCGATGCTGCTTCAGGATCGGAATTGGATGATAAAATGGCTGTGTCATCAGCAAATGTTGCCAGAAAGGTATTGGGATCGGTAGGGATATCGGCGGTGAAGAGGATGTAGAGGACGGGTCCTAAGACGCTCCCTTGAGGAACACCGGCCTCAACAGTATATTGTTTGGAAAATTCGGAACCACAGCGAACTCGGAAGGAGCGGTTGGATAAATAGGATCGGAGGATTAGGTATGAGGATTGAGGTAAATGGGTTTTGAGCTTAAAGAGCAGTCCCGGGTGCCACACCCGGTCAAAAGCTTGAGCTATGTCCAGAAAGGCACCCGAACAATACTCCTTGCACTCAAGGGCGGAGGAAATGTGGTCTACAACTCGGAGTCCTTGCTGAACCGTGGAATGTTGAGGACGGAATCCAAACTGGTGTGAAGGAAAATTGTGAAATTTGGCTAGGATTCGTTTTAATAGGAGTTTTTCGAAGATTTTGGAGAGGATCGGAAGAAGGCTAATAGGTCTGTAGGATGACGTACAGTTGGATGGTTTGCCTGGTTTTAGGAAAAGGATGATAGTCGAGTGTTTCCACAACAGAGGGAAATAGGTAGTGCGTAGGAATACAGTTATAGATATATGTAAGGAATGTAATGGCTTTAGGTGGAAGTTGTCTTAGGATTTGAGGAGTAAGGAGATCGTATCCAGGGGATTTACGGAGAGGAAGCTTTTGAAGCAGATATTTGACCTCAGAGGGATTGATTGCTTTAGGCGGTAAGGAAATTGGTATCGGTGACGTAAGGAACTCTTCAACTATTGCAGTATGGGTTGGATTGAGATCAGAATGAGGAGTGAATACCTTGGAAAGGTGTAGTGCAAATTCCTGGGCCCTATCTTTGTCAGAAGCAGCCCAGGAATTATCACTACGCCGGAGAGGATGGGATATCAGGGGGGATTTTAGGATTCTCTTCGTGACATTCCACAGGGATTGTCACGAGTCGAGAGAGAGGAGAGGTAGGTAATTGTAGGATTGGGATCGGAAGATCGCCAACTCCCGCTTTAATTTTCTACAAAAAAAGTTATAGGAGCGGCGATCCTCTGGGTGGCGGGTGCGTTGCCATAATGTTCGGGCTCGGCGTTTGCTGTTGATGAGGTCTGTCAGGTGTTGTGGTAAATGGCTTTTATAAGGAATTGTTTGGGAGAGGAGGCAGTCCAGGCGGCTTGTTGAATAGCGGTTGTAAAGGAATATACGGCGTCGTCAAGGTCATTTGGGGTTTTGAGAATCACTCTGAGGTCAATATCATTAGTGAGGATTTCGCGGAAGAGGTTCCAGTTGACAGGGCCTCTAATGAATGATGGTGGGATAGGTTTAGGAATAGGTGTTATGGATACATTAGAATCAATGGACTATGATCAGAGGATAGTTCATCAAGGCGAGCTATGGAAAAATTAAGAGAGCCTAATCCGCTGTGGATGAAGAAGTCGAGGATGTCAGGATTACGGTTAGGATCTGTTGGCCAGTAGGTAGGAGAATCAGGAGGTAGGAGATGAAAGCGTCGGGAGTTGAGTGCAGACTGCAATGTCCGTCCACGAGAATTGGTGGTTCTAGAACCCCACTGTTGGTTCTTAGCGTTTAAGTCTGCACCCAAAATGAAGTGATTACCCAAGTAGTTGAGAAAGGATTCAAATTGGGCAGAGGAAATGGGATGTTTAGGAGGGCAGTATGCTGATGCGATGATAAGCGGAAAGGAAAAGGTTTTGATAACAATGGAAGTTGCTTGTAGGTAATCGTGGGCGGAAATTGGGTGTAAGTGATGGGTGAGGGATCGGCGGACTATGACAGCAGTACCGGCATGGGCTTTGCCGTCTGGATGGTCTGTCCGGTATGTCGTGTATCCTGGTATTTTAAAGTACTGTTTAGTGGTTAGTCTAGTTTCAGTAATGAGTGCAACATCAATGTTTTTGTCTTGCAGTAAGGCTGTAAGTTCGTCAGTGTGAGTTCTAACACCATTCGCATTCCAAAGGAGAATGGATAAGGAATTAGGTGAGGTCATTTATGGTTTTTTTAAGGCGGGAATGAGATTTGATACGAGATTCGTAAGGAGTGATATTAGGGGCATAACAAGGGATTTGATTTCGGAGATAAAGGATGTCATCAAACTGGTAAGGTCTGTGGCATTTGAAGGATGAGGGATATGAGAGATTTGTGGTTGATTAGGATTTTTAGGATTGGTTACATTTTGAGGAAGAGGTATATGTGGAATGGATTGAGGTACATTCTGTAGTTCCGGCAGGGCCACGGCTTCAGTACTTTGATTCCCACCTCCAAGTAGGTGGGCAAATGATACATTGGCATCAATAAGTTTTGAGGGTTCTCTTCTGTTTCTTACTTGTCTTGCTGTTTCATCCGGTACTTGAGGTTTTTGAAACCTGGTCCTCAGTTCCTTATAAATTTGGCATCCTTTATAGTTGGCTGGGTGGTCCTTGAGGCAATGAGCACATACAGCTGGTGTTGATTTTGGTTTTGTACACTCCACAGACTTGTGCTGTTCACCGCATTTCACGCATCGAGGTATGTGATGACAATAACTTTTAGTATGACCATATGCTTGACAGTTATGGCACTGAACTATCTCCTTCTTTATGTAAGGTTTTTCAACTCTTACGCTGGTATAGTACAATCTATTGAGGTCATAGATTTGTTCAACTCCTTCCGATGGCTCCAAGTCCACGAAAAAGAGAGGTAGTGGAATTTTGTCCTTTAGGACATTAGTGACTTGCCGCACTTTATAGCCTATCTCCGTTAATTCTTCTTTAATAGCTTCAACTGGTGTCGAGGGGTGTAAGTTTCTGATTACAACCCTTAAAGCTCTCTCTTGGCGTAGCTGGTAGGTATGGAAATCCGCTTTGGTATCAGTTAGATATTTCACTATTTTTCTATATGTCTCGGCAGTAGTAGGAGATATTTTGGTGTCATTAATTATACTCATACAGTAGTAGCTGGTAGAATCGGTAATTTTGTTCAATTGTGTACACAACAACTGGAAATTTTTAATATTTTTGACAAATATTGGAGGGGTCGTGGTTCACTAGGTATAGGAGCAGATTCCATGTTTTCTTTTTCGTTATGTAAAATCTGAAAAGGATTTGGGGTGAAAAACGGTGATTCGTCAGTCATCCCTTGTGACGATGTGCCAGGTTGTGGTTCAGATTCTGAATTAGTCCCCGAAGGGGTTGCTTGTAATCTTTTATTAGTATCACGGCGAGGTCTTTGTTTCGTAGGAGACGGGATTGAACCACTAGATCTAGATCTTTTAGTTGAAGCTTTGGAGGACATTACTTGGTGATAATATCGCATTTCATGTAAGGAAAATAATTAAATAATAACCAGATATTGGGGAAAAATAATAACTTAAGAAAGGTTAAGCAAGACCAGCCTTGCCTAGCTATTGGCAATCAGCTGATATGAAGAGGTGACTCAGCATTCACTTTACGGTGCAAATTGTAGCCCAACTTACCGTTGTTTGCTCCAATATTTACTGTTATTGTTATCCTGAAGCCTGGTGATGTTTTCAAGACTGTTCTGAAGTGATATCCAACTGAAAAAGCAAGAAATATAAGAGCCGACTTGAAAGATGACCGCTATACTCGTGCGCATGCGCAGAACCAATAAATAACTAAAGCAGAAAAGTGTAACCATATTTTTTAAAGTAATTTTTTTGTTTTTGAACACAAGAATTGTAATATGGATGTATAATTTTCTGTTGGATAGCTAAAGATTTTAGAAAAAATATTATTTGATACACGGAATTGTAAAGAGTAACGGAGAGTGATGAAAAGCCGATAAAACAAACAGTTTCTGGTTCCTGAAAAGAGAAAATCATGTTGACCGTGCTGCCACCTGGCGGCATATCAAGGAAGCAGAGCACCTAGCTGTGATCATCATGACATTTGAGTTGGAGGTGATTACCCCAAACACTAATTGATTGTTGTAGATAAAAATATGATAGATTATTTAGTATAACGCATGTTTCTATTGAAATTCAATTTAATTAATTCTTTAATAATTTATTTTTATCTCTACATGTATTTATAAAATCTTAAATTGATTTTAATAACGGAGGTAAGTGAAAGTCGTGTGTTGCGCGTACCATATTTTTTATATGGTGGTTCCAACTGCTGTCTTGAGGCGAAATCCTGATGTTGGAACAACCACATACAGTGGACTTAAGAATGTTCATCTTGAAATACCTCAAAGATAGTGTAAGTTTTGAGAGGCCTGCGCTTTTGCATTATTAATCTTTGCACTATTTTTTTATGTGTTATTTGATTGTTGAACAATAAAGGAGAAAAATAACAAAATTTAGTGCTGATTTTTTGTACATTTTATTTACATCACTAGAATGTTTTATTTATTTTTTTTCTGTATTTATCGATCCCAAAATTTATAATTATGAATATGGTCGACCAACATTTAAAATTTATGGAGAAATCAAAACAGGACTAAGCATACTTCCTATTAATCAAGCTTACTATCCGACAGTTGCTTTAGCTAATAATTAATCTGTATCATTGCTGTTGGCGAAGTGCTTATCTAGTCAGGGCCTTTCATCGCTTATCCAGCTCGTCAAATATTTTCCCTGATAAGATTATCTATCAGCTATCTTCACAGTTAGAGAGAAAGGATCCCGTGCCGTGATAGACGGACATGGCAGGAGGTATTGTAGAGCAGTTCCGTTGCTAATAGTAGGAATAAATCTAAGGGAGATGGTAGGCTGGCTATTAGGTGAGAGGGGACCGCTAGCTCTAACTGCTCTCTCTGTCTCTCTTCCCCGTTTGCTGGAAAATTAATTTTCTCTTTTATGCTTGCTCAGATCGCTGTCTTGATGAGTGGCTCCATCCTCCATCACAAAAGTTATATCAGACGTGATTTTCTTTTCAGGTTTCAGTTTCTGCAGGAATACGAGTGGTAAGTTTCGTACATGACGTCTTCTTAAAAGAGCAGATATTTCCTGGTTGATTTGTTTATTTATTTAACGTCACTTTATGTTGCTATGGCTGATCGGACGATGCTACAGTGGGTATTTTCTGGTTGAATTTATATTCTTTGTTCTATTCCTCCTAGGTCGTGATCGAACTTAATTTTTCTTTTTTATATCGTTCTGTAATTTAAACATCTGGTGCGCGCAACGCTACTTTCGCTTACCTCCGTTGTTAAAATTAATTCTCTTCTTCTTCCAGTGACAAGACAGATTGTGTAGGCTGTTGGCCACCCAGCAGAATACACTCGCGTTTCGCGATAACTTTTACAGGGCAGTGTCATCACTCTTTCATTTTAAAATTTTTAAATACAATTAGAGATGAGAATAAATTGTTAATAAATTCATTAGATTGAGTTTCAATTGAAACATATGTTTTATTAAATAATCTTTTATATTATTATCGACGATAATCATATAAATCATATTTATATTTGCATATATAAATATTTCATATATTTATATTAGCTTTTTTGTTTGTTTATTTATTTAACGTCCCTTTATGCTGCTGTGGCTAATCGGACGATGCGACAGTGAGAGTCCTAAATTTCGCCTATCCAATTTTAATTAGGATAGGGATCTTTAACGAGTACCTGACATCGCACATGCTCGGGACCACCTTTTAACGTCCCCTCCGAAGGACAGCAAAACTAAGTATGTTTTACTCTCATTAAAAAATCCTGGGCCTACCTGCGGTTTCGAACCCGAGATCTTGGGCATAGGAGTCTGTTATGCTAACCACCATGCTACAGGTAATCCCTTGTTGTTCTTATGTTCATAAAAACATTTGTCTTCTCTTTAAATTGTTTATCAAATTCTTTTATCTGATATATTTAGGAATTTGTAATCAATTCTTAAAAGATGAATAGCTTAATTTTTTACCCAATCTACAAAATTAAAGATTGTACATGTATATTACTGTTCTTATGTTCAAAAACAAAAGATTGGATTAAAAAAAATATGTTTTCAGTGTTTTCCTTTAGTTGTTTATTAAATTCGCTCAACTTGCATATTTAGCTGTTATTTATCAATGCCAACAAGATAATTGATTGAATTGAAGATAATATAGTTATTTTTATAGAATATACAAAATTAAAGGTAATTTAGAGGAAAAAATTAAAAATATCAGTATTTAAGCCTTGTCAGACTATTTCAATCAGAATGAAACTTATATGATTTTAAAACAAATTAAATTTTACATCGATATAGCGAGTTTAATCTAAATGGTTAGCGGCGTTTTCGAAAAAATCGTAAAAAGGTACAAAATATATGGTATAAAGTGACTCTACTGTTAGGCCGTATTTGATGAAAAGGCTATATCTCAGGCATATATGGTTCTAAAAGCTCGAATTTCTGTTCAATGCAACACACAGACTTTTTTTCGGGACTTGATCATTTGGACTGAGGGGACCTTAAAACGTGTATTTCCGTTCAAAACTTGAATTCCACAATTTTCAGGATCGCAGTAATATTCTAAATCGCCCTTATTATCTGCTTTATATATAGGTAAGTGAAAGTAAAAATTATAATAAAACCTCTTTCTTTTCTTTGGTCGGTTCACAGGATTATCACCTTATTAAATCCTAATTCTAATTTTTTTTTAACAAAAACAAAACTACCACTCAAAATTATATTTTCAATTGTAATGTTTGTTTGCTATTAGAGTATTTTTTTTTGTAATACATTTTTTATGTGTTTTTTTACCTAGGTGTTTTTATTTAATCATTTATTTTATTCCAAGAGTTGTATTATTTAAAAAAAGAATAATGTTAAATATAAAAATTTCATTAAAAAAATTATTTGCATAATATATTGTTTTGTTTGTTAGTATTTCTTGGGAGACTATTAATTTCTTAGGAATCTTACTCACTGTTTTTCGATGTTGTAATTTATAATGGCATTCTCCATGTTCAACCTATAATTTATTATTATTTGTAAACAAACAATTTGGCTTACCTAGAAACGTTTATATCTCTCAAGTTTAATCACTGGATTTGTTTTTTCTTTTCCTCTCTGGACGGGCGTGGCCAGGCGGCCTGCTAGCTGCGTCCTTTCTGGAACTTGCTATTTTTAACAGCAAAAAACCTTTAAGGGTGGGGTCATTTGTTTTTTCTTAATCACCTCCTGTAAACGATCTCCTGGCTTTCAAGTGGGTTGTAAATTTGTCTTCGCTCTAATCTGAAATAGGAATGTCAACTTTGACATAGTTTGAACGGGTAATTGGTCCAGAATAAACATAGAATTTTATTTTTAATTACCGCTTCTGAACTTTTTCAGTACCTATTTTTATTTTTAAAAAAAATCAAAAAAATCTGCTTTTCTTTCTAAGGCCTTATTGAGTGTAATATATTAGAAATATTTCTTGTTCTTTGTTTGTTGAAAATATTTTTAGATGAAAATAAAAATTTAGTATTAAATCTAGTTTACTTAAAAATTATTTTTTTGCTGGATCATTTCATTTATTCTACTTATTAGGTTGATGATTTTTTTTTCAAAAGGAAGTAAAAAAAAAAAGTGAATAATCAAATGATTGTGTTTTTATTTTTAATAACCAGGATTAAAATTATAAAAATATTGTGCGCGCAACACACGAAATTCACTTACCTTCCTTGTTAAAAGAAATTTAAAAATTTTTAAATAGAGATAAAAAAAAAATTAAAAGAATTAATTATACCTAGTTTCAATAGAAACATGTAGTTTATTTAATAATCTATTTTATCATACCTACGACAATCAGACATATTAATCGGTTTTTCATTACTTTTCAAATTTTAAAATTTTCTGTATAAGATAATATCTTTTTTTTAAATCTTAGGCTTTCCAAAGGTATATTATACACATCTATTACTGTTTTAATCTTCAAAAACAAAAATTGAATAAAAAATTATGTTTGCATTTCTCCTTTATTTGGATATCTAATTCGTTCAACTTAGATATTCACACGTTTTTATCAATGCTAAAAATATGATATGGTTATGATTATATAGAATTTACACGATTAAAGGCACTTTAAAGGAAGAAAATTTAAAATATTGGTATTTATCCATGTCAGATTACTTCAATAAAAATGGAAAATAAATTATATTAAAGTCTAATCAATTTTAGATCGATATGGCGAGCTTAATCAAAATCGTTAGAGCTCTTTTTGAGAAAATCGTTGAGATATAATCTGTATAATTTTCATAATTGTTTTTCTTAATAGCTTTTGCGAAATCTCGAATCTAATATTCCTGAGCTTGACAATAACCTTTATTTAAAAATTTATGTTTAAAAAAGACAATACTCGCAACTTCGAAATTTCTACAAGTAGTAAAATGAAAAGACTGTATATTATATTATTCAAGAAAAAATAGTTATTCTGGTAAAAAAAAATCATAGTGGTATGGTTTGGACGTTTTGCGAAAGGATTGACCCATATTTATAGTTATCCTAGCCGAATCCTTAAGTAATCTTTAGTTACTTTCTATATCTGTTTTTTATGAATATTATTATATATTATAAATGACATTTATTAAATGACTTTTTGTAGTGATTGAGTTAATAATATCACTGAATAGTTTTATATTATAAAATTTAAATGAGTTCTAGTTATTAAGTTGTATTTTTAAATTGATCAATTTAATAATTAAAACTGATTTATTTAAATTTATACTTTGGTGAAGAAAAAAACAATTCTTTATTAAATGTGTTCATAAGTGGCTACGTTGTAGGGCAAGCGGCCCATTTTTCTTGTCTATTCTGCATGCATAACATAAATGAATATTAATTACTCTATAAATAATTCGGTAATCATTACATTAATGAAAATAATAAATTTTTAATAGGATACCTTCAAATTAAATATTTTATACCATTTAATATTTGTTGGTAAAATCAATCAATATCAATTAATAAGATATATATTTTTTTTTTTATTATGCCATGATACTAATTCTAGCAGTTTAAGTTTATGGAAAGGAAAGCGAATACATAGTGAACTGTCATATATGATCTACTATGATAATCCTTATATTTTAAAAAGTGCATTATGTTATTAATTTTTTTTCTTTCGAAATATTGTTGGATATAATGCATTTCTTTTGAGTATTTTTTCCAAGACATGCACTCACAATCAGTTCGCTTCCTGCAGACAGAAATAGTTTCACGGAAGAACTATCCTACTACATAAGGGTTGGTTGGCGTGAGAGTTTTCCGTAGGCGTGATAGTGCACACATTGTAAGGCTTACACCGCCTCTCTTGACAATGGTCTTTTTTTCGTCATTCCTTCCTTCTTACGCTTATTGTATTACTTTTCCTTTATTGCTAGAAATAAAAATGTTCTTGACCCATATGGAGTTTCGGTGTTCTTGTAGGAATTTCGTCCGGGTGTCTGAATTTACCGTTAAGGTAATTTTCTTATGAATACAATGTTATTAAAGATACTAATAATTATATTGGTCAAAAGATAAATTATTATATCTTAATTCACCAACTAGCAACTTTTTTTAGAATTTTATATAACCGGCATCAACTAACTAGATGCATTCATTAATGAGTAAATGAAACAAAATCTGGTGCCGCACACACACGACTTACCCTTACCTCGGTTGTTAAAACCAATTTAAGAAGTTTTAAATCAAGTTAGAGTTAAAAAAATGTTCTGAATCTAATTATGTTTCGTTGGAAAATTTGTTTAGGTTAAATAATATAACCGTTATTAAAAATTGTTATGTACAACAATGACTTAAGTGTATGAGCCCTATTCGTCACCTTACTTAACCTTTCACAACTTTGTACATTATACATCTACATTACCATTTTTATGTTAAAAAACTAAAAAAAAAACTAGAGAAATGTTTTTGCTCTTTTCTCCTTTAGTTGGTTATCAAATTCATTCAAGTTTTATATTTAGCCATCTTTCATCAATTCTGATAAGATGATATGTCAATTTTTTTTAATTTACAAAAGAAAAGGTACTTTAGAGGAAGAAAATTTAAAATATCGGCATTTTAACCCTGTTAGACTGTTTCAATTAAAATCAAACCTACATCACATTAAAGCCTATTAAATTTTACTTATATAAAGGGAGTTAAATGAAAATCGTTCGAGCAGTTTTTTTAGAAATCCTAAAAAGGTGCAAAATGCATGGTACAAATTAGCTCTTCCAGTCAGCCGATTTTGGTGAAACAGTTATCGTAGAATATCGAGTGTACTAATATCTTAAATATACAATTCCAGTTTCATAATACTTATCGTTTTCGTCCTGGACTCACCACACTCTCACACGTAGACCTTTTCGAACGACTCAGTTATTTGGACTCAAGGACTTGAAAACTGGAAGTCGAAATTTTTCAGTATCTCAATACTTTCTTTACTATTTATTTCTTGTTTACAGACGTACTAAAACTTTGGTCCAAAGAATTTTAGATTTTCACTACGAAATTGGAGATTACTTATACAATCTGAAGTGAACTAGCAAAGATAATATCGATACTGATTTACACTTTATCATGAAGCCCAGATGCTCCTGTCTCTAAGACTTCGAAGATAATCATCTCTAAATACTTAACATATTATCATTTGCATTTTCTAACCCCTGCAACGGCTCTAGGGTAGATATTATATCCGTGATGGTCGTGAATAATCTTTCATTTTACAGGTGAGCGACTTAATGTTTTACGTAATACCAAAATAGAGTTATTAATTTCAGCTTTCATTAAACCTAATGTCTTCCACTAAGAAATTTCTTTAACCAATTTAACACGACGTAGGAGAAGGTCTGAGGGATTTTTTATATAACTCGAGTTATCTAGTTTTTCAGGACCGCCACAGATATCTGTTGTTTCAGTGTTTTTTTATGAAACGTATGTTGGTCCACTTTTTTTTTTTTGCTGTTGAGTATTTATTTATATGTATAATAGGTGTCAAACGTCCAAGTTAACTTTGTCTCTATGTTAGAAGTTGATCTGTGTTAGTTGAACAAAAATAAAGGTTCGTTGACTCAGTCCTGATTTTCTCATAACACAACTTTCCTCATTGCGGTTAAGAGAATTGAGTTGGCTACGTTATTATAGAGGTGGTTAATATCTATAATCTCCCAACAGGTTTTGCTACTCGTCCTACCGGTTATCTATTGTGTATGGGATATGAAATGATCTTCTCCCTTATCAGACAAAACCTAGTGTTGATATAGTTCCAATTTCTTATCAAATTTTATTAATAAATTTTAAATTATCTGTAGAATAAATGGTTCTGTGTTTAATAGACAACGTGTTTAGCATATAGATTTATGAGGAGCATTGATATTGCCTGATTTAATAAAACTAAAAATTTAGCAATTCAAACAAACATTTTATTATGAAGTTCTTTACTGAATGTTAAATGAGAGTCTAGCCGTAACGACCCGCAGATCAAGAATGTGGTGGTCAGATTAGGGCGCGAACGTTGCCAGGAATTCGGAATAATTGGATGCCAACCGCAAAGGACAAGGACGGAGATTGATTGAGGAATCTTAGAACCACAAGCGGTTGTCCGGTTAGTATAATACTATTATATAATGAAGAATATTCATATTCAGTAGAGATCCGTAATTAAATATTTCGTTCGAGAAATAATCTTCCCATTAGGAAAATAGCTCTATGTTAAAAAGACATTAAGCAAAGATAAAAGTATAACCTTCCTTAAAATCAATTTTTAAAATTTCAAATATACTATTTTTACTACTTCGTACAATCTGTCAAATTTTAATATTTTAAGGACTGTTATAATTTTTACTTAAGTTTTAAAAAAAAACAAGCACATTCAATGTAAATTAAAAAAAAATTATTTTGGATAAATGCATCAATATTAAGTAAAACAATCACTTCAATTCTTGCAGATTTTGGTCTGTCGAATTCATATGTTTATTATTATTTAAGATATATTATACATATACATTATTATTTGATTAATAATATCCTGCTTTCTTTGATTAACGTAGTGTTTTAATTTACTCCAAATCTTGAAATATGGCGAATAATTTAAAATAATTAAGTGAAATATATTATAAATATTCGTGAAATTAACCCTGTCAGACTATTTCATTGTAGCTAGTTTAATACAAATCGTTGGAGCCGTTGTCAAGGATATTGTAAACCAGGTGAAAAACGGAGGTGGTATTTCGATTACCAGATTTTATTTTAAAAGTTGCTGTGACATCACCTATGCATACTTACCTAATAAACATGTAATTTTATTTTCATACAAATTTTTGTTTTTGCGCTACAATTACCACTTAAATTGGGTTGTAAAATAAGTTTGTAAAATTTTTCAATATTTCAATTTATCCCCTCTGTGTTTATAAAATCATGTTTAATTGGTCAATAATGCTTACATATTCTAATAAAAAATTAGTTAAAGCACCTTTGAGCATCAGTTTCTACCGAGATTCCTTATCTTTAGTGGTAATTTGCTTGCTCAAAATGGATGGAAAGAAAAATCCCTTTTCTCATTTAATGATTTTTTATTTCCGAAAAGGAAAATCTGCCGCTCAGACTATTAATAATTTTTACAGTATGTTGCTATGATGCCTTAGGAGATATCACCGCCCGTAAATGGTTCCCTCGGTTGAGAACTGGAAATTTTGACCTAAAAGACGCAAAGCGCTCAGGTATTCCTTCAACTTTTGATAATTAAAAAATTCAAAAAAATACCTGAAGGATGGCAACATATCATTGATCAAAATAGGTTATATATAATTGATTGCATTGCATAGTCACTCTCGCTGCGTTTGATAGACTCAGGGGAACTTTAAACGTGTATTTTAGGTAAAAACTCGTATCTCCAAGTAATTTGGTATTTAGTTGATACTCGTGAATATTATTTTTGTGTGGTAACAAGCCACAAAACCTTATCGCTTAGCATTAAGTAGCAGGGACGAGCAGTGGAAGAAGTAAGAAGAACTGCCGCTTGAAGACTTTCTGACGTCAGCTCTTGCTTAGCTTTGCGCCTTATGCTGTTGAAGACCACACTTATCCCGTGGGAATAATCTTTAACAGCCAATCGGGCAGCGTAGCGCTGACAAGAGTTTTTGCCCCTATACGCGGCCATCTAACGATATGGGTGAACCATCGACTTCGACGGCCATGATAATGGAAGAGGCTAGAGGCGAGAAGCGCCCGTCAAGTGGAGCTGATGAAGCGGGATTTGTCCATGTTTCAAAGAAAAATTCCCAAAAACTGAGGACAGTCGCCGGGCCTCCACCGACACCTGTCTCTAACCAGTTTGCGCCAATTGCTCCCACTCAGTCAGGCAATGATCAGCCCAAGAAGAGGTTACCGCCACCAGTAATAATCAGACCACCACTGTCGCAACCCATTCTCAGAGCGACTCTCTTGGAAATGAAGATCACAAAGTTTATACTACAAATACCTCGGCAAAGGAGACGAGGTTATACTTGGATAATGATGCCGATCACTATGCCGTGGTAAAACTATTCCGTCGTGATGATAAGGTGCAATTCCACACCTATGCACCTCGCGGCACCAAGAGGACAAAGAAGTTTGTGGTTCACGGCTTCGATGTTGACAGTGATTTAAATATGTTCGCCACTGAAGTGAAACAAAGGCTGCCAGGATTCGTGATGGCCAAGCGCCTGACCAAACGACAAGGAGAAGTGACCTACCCGATTGAAGCCATCTTGCTCATCACTGAGCCTACGGTAAAAATCGAAAATGTACAGGCTCTTCGCCATGTGAACCAGGTTAGATTTAGGGTAACCCCCTTTAAAGAAGATAATTGCCCAGCACAGTGTCGAAACTGCTTAGAGTTTGGGCACACCATGAAATACTGCGGGAGGACAGTAAAATGCCCCCGGTGCGCCCAAACTCATGAAGAAAGAAGCTGCCCACGACTTGCACCAATCAAATGTGCCAACTGTAGTGGAGCCCATCATGCCTCCTCCAAAGAGTGTCCCCGCCGGCAAGAACTGCTCCAGATGAGAAAGAGGACAATTATAAATGTAGCAGCCCCTTCAAGTAAGACAAGTAGGCTAGTCAACCCTAACTTGGCTTTCACTGAACTACTTGGCGGACCCGCCGGGCAGCAACAGCAGCAGCAGCAGCTACAGAGAACATCCCCAACATCGCATCATGAAGAAGCTGAACCAATGACAGCACCCGCTCACTCCTCAACACCGCAATTCACATTAAATACACAAGCACATCCAAGCAATGCTCTATTCAACGCCCAATTCGCAGAGATGATGGCAACTGTTCGAGAAATGATGAAGATGCTGACGAAGATCATCGCTAAGCATTATGACTGAGCACTTAGTTATTTCCTATAATATTCGAGGCCTACTACTGAAGAAGGCTGAAATAGAACTCCTCCTGCAGCAGCACCGGCCATCGGTGGTGGCGCTGACCGACACTATACTACCCACCTCTGCTTCACTGTATTTTCAGGGGTATATTGCATACCGGGAGGCTTGTCAACCCGGGGCTAACGAGGCCGTAGTGATTCTGGTTCGAGGAGATATCCCATCGAGGTTGGTACCCAACCCAGTAGCTTCTACAGAGGGTACTCATATAGTCACAGTAGATGTTCGATTAAAACAACGTTTTACTTCTGTTGTGTCTATAGGAGACCCAAGGCTATATTAACATCTATGAAGCTATTGCTGCAGCACGCCCAGGATAAGAGTCGGTTTGTCATCTTAGGGGACTTCAACGCCCGGCACACTGCCTGGCTGTGCGGTAGCAACAATCCGATGGGTACCTATATCACCAAGACCAGGATGGCTGTCTTCCACCCCGGAGTGCACACCTTTAGGCATGCGGCCCGACCTGACTGGACATCCACACTTGACCTACTCCTGACCAGGGACCTTCACACTGTTACTGAGTGCCTAGCGCTCCCATACGGACCGTCGGACCACCGGCCTGTGCTATATGCCTTTGAGGGAACTCCAACAACACCACCCGCGAGCAAGTTCCTCTTCCACAAGGCCGACTGGAAAGGATATAGGGCTAGTGTGGATGATACCCTACCAAAGATACAGTACTTAAGAACTGTTAAAGAGGTGCAGAAGGCGATCTCGGATATCACCACCACCGTCCATGTATCAGCCAATCTTACCATACCAAGGTTTAGTCCTCAGCCAAACGCCTTCAGGAAACCACCGAGCCACATTCTTGCTCTCATTGCACAAAGGAACAACCTGAGGAATATTTTCCACCGAACTTGTGACTACGGCTTGAAACCGGCCATCAATGCGATGACCCGGCAGATAGCCAGCCTCATGCGTGAATGGAAGACTTTCCTATGGCACGAGCAACTCCGTAGGACTCATGATGATCATCGTCAGTTCTGGAGACTTGTGAGGTCACACGTCACTAAGAGGAAGAGTGTACACCTTACATCAGGTGGCACCCTATTATCCCCTGAGGAACAGGCTGAACTCTTGGCCGATTCTTATAAGGCGAGGGAAGATGATCGGCTGTTAAATGCTCCCACACTTCCTGCGGGAAGACCAACGTCCCCTAATGAAAAGAGGATATTCTCCACCTTCGGACAGCTTGAGTCGGTACTACGACGCACCAAGGGTAACAAGGCTTCGGGACTGGATGATATTCCGTATGTACTATTGAAGATGCTACCTCGGAGGGGTAAAGCCTTCTTATTAAACATTTTTAACTCCTGTATGCGGATCTCATACTTCCCCGATGACTGGAAGCAAGCGATCATAGTGCCGCTACTTAAGCCTGGGAAGAATGGAGACTCACCAGAGCATTATCGGCCTATCAGTCTCCTTTCGCATATGAGCAAGGTGTTCGAGAGGCTGATCCATCACCATCTGCTAGAACACTGCAGTGAGGAGTCCATCATTCCACCAGAACAGACCGGGTTCTCACGAGGCTTAGCCTGCGATCATCATTTAGTGAAACTTCAAAGGCACACCATAGAGCGTATGACGAAGAACAATGAAGCCACGGCGTTCATCTCGCTGGACTGCACACAGGCGTTTGATTGTGTATCCCACGAGTTACTGCTTCGCCAGTTGGAAGACTATCGTTTTCCAGCTTCATTATGCCGATTGATCAGAAGCTACTTAAGCGGGAGATCCTTCGTCGTAAGGGTAGGCGATAAATTGTCAACTTCAAAGGACACCATTTGTGGGGTTCCTCAAGGTCAGAACCTTAGTTATTGGGTTGTATGAGTACCAACAATAGATATTGGGACCACTATTGTTTGTGATCTTTACAGCAAAAGTGATCTCAATGAAGCACCCGATGGCACTGGTAGCAGCCTACGCCGATGACATTGGCATCTATGCTTCTAGTATGAGACCGAAAAGGGCTCTCACCCTGGCACAAGGAGCATCGACCACTATTGTAGATGAGCTGAAGGAGATTGGCATTAGGGTGAACCCGAAGAAGACAGATGCTATTGTCATGTCGTTCCAGAAGGGGAAGAGCGCTTTGCCCACTGATTTTAAAGTGAACGGAGAAACACTGCCAGTCTCTAATTCAATCCTCTACCTGGGCGTCACTCTAGATAGGCACCTCACCTTATCTAGTCACGTCCGGGAAGGACTCAAACTGGCCAGGAGAAAGAGCTATAGACTTAATCATCTACTCACGTCACCTCAGCTCTCACTGAGGCTGAAACTACAGATCTACAAGGCTATAATACGTCCGACTATGCTCTATGGTGCGCCCTTGATGCGGCATCTGTTTAAGTCCACTCTCAAACAATTACAGACGTTCCAGAACTCCATCCTTCGGCGGATTGTCAGAGTAATTCCTTAGAAGTTCTTCCAAACCCGGTTTTTAGTAAGCTTAAGATTCCGCCAGCTCCTCAGAGGTGGCAATATAGTGTAAGCTAGAGTTTAAGATTAGCCTAAGACTGGAAGTGTCAAGATTGAAGTGATCTCCATCACCAAGAGGAATAGCAAATCAGTGATAGCACAAAAACATAATCTCTAACAGAAATATCCTTAAAATGTATCTAGATTTAGTAAAAGGAAATTATTCAGAAAATATTTTAGCAAAACATGCAACTAAATTGGGGTTAAGGAAAAAAAAAACAACTCAGATTAGAAAATTTTCAGGTCTGCGATGCTTTTCCTTGCTCTATATTTGATTTATAGATGAACGTGAGTATTGAAAAATAGGTTTTTCTTTTCATAAGTTTTAGAAACTAGTATTAATTTGTTTAAAGTCACCATGATTTATTGAGAGAAACTTAATTTGACTAAAGTTGCAATGCCAACGGATGCATGCTCTGCTGCTTCTTGATTCTTACGATATATCCGCTCTTTAAAAGAAAACTTTCTTTTCTATTCTACATTATTGTTGTGAAACTTAATTAAATAAAGTGACGATGCAGCTTACGATAATTTCGAAACAAAGTTTTTTTTGCGCCCATATTTTGAATTATGATAATAGGTATATTAGGTAGGTACTACATATGATTAATTATTTTGATTAAGTATATTTTTTTTTATTTATTGAGATATATTACAATTTAAGCAAAAGGCCTGAAATTTTGGCCGAATCGTCTGCACACAAACATGATAAATATACTCATAATGTATGATTTATTTGACGGTCGCAATCCCAATCAACTTGTTCAGCAATTTATTCTACGGTCATCAATACGTTTTAATTGATTGAAAGAAATTATTATAATCCCAACATTATATTCTATTCCAGAAGCTAAGATTTTGGGTATACTTATATGTAAATGTATTCAGTTGCTTGAAAGATAATGCAACATTTTGGTTTAAAAGAAAAATGTCCAACCGTTTTATTTAATCAAAGTATTCTCCTCTACTATCAAGACATTTCTGCCAACGTGTTGGCGTCTTTTCTATTTCCTAGGAATAGAATTTATCTTCTTTTAAAATTGGTAAACTCCAGAAACGTATTTTCATTTTGTCCATTCAAATTTTAATAACGAATGTACTGGCCCAGGTGTCCGAGAAACTGATAATCCGTAGGTGCGAGGTCCGAAGAGTCGGGCGGAGGTGGCAAAATTTCCTATTCCAGTTCCAAAATTGTTTTGTGACATCACAGATGAGACATGTGACCAGGTGTTGTCATGCAAGAAAATGTGCTTCTTGGGGATTGACCAATGATGGCTTCATTATTGCCAATTTAACGACCAAATTATTGCCCATCAAATAATAACTATCACCTTTTTTTTAATTAGTTGGACGCATTGAAACATTGTGCGTTGCCTCTCCATTGTAGAGTCATCGTCCAGAACATCAACTGTTAGTGCGAAGTATCCACTTTCACAATGTAAAAGTATCTTAGTAACAATCCTGGAGAGAAAAGGGACCGTTTTGTTTCGGCAGACAGGTGTTTTTTTTTTTTTTTTTTTTTTTTTTTTTTTTTATTGAGATATATTACAATTTGTTACAAAATGAACAATAATAATATTGATAAGAGACCACATTCATACTATATATACAGAAAATAATAATAATGGTCAAATTTCATAAAATATAACATAAATTCAAATATATACAATAAAATAATAATAATAAATAAAAAACAAAACAAATCGAAACATAAACCTATTATTGAGATAAATAAAAAGTTGGCAAATAAATAAACATCTTACACACAATCATAACTATATACAATATATACAATTGCTAAAGGGACCCCAGCAAGCGCTTTTCCCTCCACTTGTGGAGGAAAAAGCGGAATCCAAGAGATCCCAGCACCTCTATCTCAGCCACATCACTGGTCTGAGCCAGTGGAGGCTGAGTTAGGGCGCTGTAGCCACAAACATACCGTACATGAGTGGAGGATCTGACCATTGTCAGAACTCCAGTTTAAATGTTTACAATAGGTCTCGTGGCCACTGCCGTTTCAATCTTCGAGGAGGATTGTAGGGATGGGTGGTGCTGGATAGGGATTGTGCTAGAGGGTTAGGATGATGACTAAGGTTCTGATGAAATTTGGAAAATTTGGATGGTACCAGGTCTAAAACAAACGGAATATTAAGGTCATGGTGTAGGGTACAGTTGGTAACGTAATAAGGAGCATTAACTATTGTTCGGAGGACTTTGGATTGGAAGGATTGGATGCGTTTAATGTTAGAATGTTTAGCTGTCCCCCACAGTTCAAGTCCATAGGTCCATATAGGTTTCAGTACTGTCTTGTATATTAGTAATTTGTTGTCAACTGTAAGATGAGATTTTCTGTTTAGTAGTCTGTATAACTGGCCGAATCTGCGGTTGAGTTCTTTTCTTTTTAGTCTTGTATGTGGGTTCCACGTCAGTCTTTTGTCTAGTAAAAAGCCGAGATACCGGACTGTGTCTGAGGAAGGAAGCGGTATAGAATTGAAATAAACCGTTGGACAGGATTTGCGTCGAAGGGTGAATGTGACGTGAGTGCATTTGCTTTCGTTCACCTTAATGCGCCCAAGCATTGCACCAGTCTTCGACAAGGGAAAGGTGCTTTTGGAGATTTAGCGATGCTGCTTCAGGATCGGAATTGGATGATAAAATGGCTGTGTCATCAGCAAATGTTGCCAGAAAGGTATTGGGGTCGGTAGGGATATCGGCGGTGAAGAGGATGTAGAGGACGGGTCCTAAGACGCTGCCTTGAGGAACACCGGCCTCAACAGTATATTGTTCGGAAAATTCGGAACCACAGCGAACTCGGAAGGAGCGGTTGGATAAATAGGATCGGAGGATTAGGTATAAGGATTGAGGTAAATGGGTTTTGAGCTTAAAGAGCAGTCCCGGGTGCCACACCCGATCAAAAGCTTGAGCTATGTCCAGAAAGGCACCCGAACAATACTCCTTGCACTCAAGGGCGGAGGAAATGTGGTCTACAACTCGGAGTCCTTGCTGAACCGTGGAATGTTGAGGACGAAATCCGAACTGATGTGAAGGAAAATTTTGAAATTTGGCTAGGATTCGTTTTAGTAGGAGCTTTTCGAAAATTTTTGAGAGGATCGGAAGTAGGCTGATAGGTCTGTAAGATGACGTGTTGTTAGAAGGTTTGCCTGGTTTTAGGAAAAGGATCATAGTTGAATGTTTCCATAAGAGAGGAAAATAGGTAGTGCGTAGGATACAGTTATAGAGATATGTAAGGAATGTAATGGCTTTAGGTGGAAGTTGTCTTAAGATTTGGGGAGTAAGGAGATCGTATCCAGGAGATTTGCGGAGAGGAAGCTTTTTAAGAAGATATCTGACCTCAGAGGGATTAACTGCTTTAGGTGGTAAGGATAGTGGTATTGGTGACGTGAGGAACTCTTCAACTGCTGCAGTATGGGTTGGATTAAGCTCTGGATGAGGAGTAAAAACTTTGGAAAGGTGCTGTGCGAATTCCTCGGCCTTATGCTTGTCAGAAGCAGCCCAGGAACCATCACAGCGCCGGAGAGGATGGGAAATGGTGTGGGATTTTAGGATTCTCTTCGTGACATTCCACAGGGAATTGTCACGAGTCGAGAGAGAGGAGAGGTAGGTATTGTAGGATTGGGAACGGAAGATCGCCAACTCCCGCTTTAATTTTCTACAAAAAAAATTATAGGAGCGGCGATCTTCTGGGTGGCGGGTGCGTTGCCATAATGTTCTAGCTCGACGTTTGCTGTTGATGAGGTCTGTCAGGTGTTGTGGTAAATGGCTTTTGTAAGGAATTATTTGGGATTGTTTGGGAGAGGAGGCAGTCCAGGCGGCTTGTTGAATAGCGGTTGTAAAGGAATATACGGCGTCGTCAAGGTCATTTGGGGTTTTGAGAATCACTCTGAGGTCAATATCATTAGTGAGAATTTCGCGGAAGAGGTTCCAGTTGACAGGGCCCCTAATGAATGACGGTGGGATAGGTTTAGGAATAGGTGTTATGGATACATTTAGAATCAATGGACTATGATCAGAGGATAGTTCATCAAGGCGAGCTATGGAAAAATTCAGAGAGCCTAATCCGCTGTGGATGAAGAAGTCGAGGATGTCAGGTTTACGGTTAGGATCTGTTGGCCAGTAGGTAGGAGAATCGGGAGGTAGGAGATGAAAGCGTCGGGAGTTGAGTGCAGACTGCAATGTCCGTCCACGAGAATTGGTGGTTCTAGAACCCCACTGTTGGTTCTTAGCGTTTAAGTCTGCACCCAAAATGAAGTGATTACCCAAGGAGTTGAGGAAGGATCCAAATTGGGCAGAGGAAATGGGATGTTTAGGAGGGCAGTATGCTGATGCGATGATAAGCGGAAAGGAAAAGGTTTTGATAACGATGGAAGTTGCTTGTAGGTAATCGTGGGCGGAAATTGGGTGTAAGTGATGGGTGAGGGATCGGCGGACTATGACAGCAGTACCGGCATGGGCTTTGCCGTCTGGATGGTCTGTCCGGTATGTCGTGTATCCTGGTATTTTAAAGTACTGTTTAGTGGTTAGTCTAGTTTCAGTAATGAGTGCAACATCAATGTTTTTGTCCTGCAGTACGGCTGTAAGTTCGTCAGTGTGAGTTCTAACACCATTCGCATTCCAAAGGAGAATGGATAAGGAATTAGGTGAGGTCATTTATGTTTTTTTTTAAGGCAGGAATGAGATTTGTTACGAGATTCGTAAGGAGTGATATTAGGGGCATAACAAGGGATTTAATTTCGGAAATAAAGGATGTCATCAAACTGGTAAGGTCTGTGGCGTTTGAAGGAGGAGGAATATGAGAGATTTGTGGTGGATTAGGATTCTTAGGATTGGTTACATTTTGAGAAAGAGGTATATGTGGAATGGATTGAGGTACATTTTGTAGTTTCGGCAGGGCCACGGCTTCAGTACTTTGATTCCCACCTCCAAGTAAGTGGGCAAATGATAAATTGGCATCAATAAGTTTTGAGGGTTCTCTTCTGTTTCTTACTTGTCTTGCTGTTTCATCCAGTACTTGAGGTTTTTGAAACCTGGTCCTCAGCTCCTTATAGATTTGGCATCCTTTATAGTTGGCCGGGTGGTCCTTCAGGCAATGAGCACATACAGCTGGTGTTGATTTTGGTTTTGTACACTCCACAGACTTGTGCTGTTCACCGCATTTCACGCATCGAGGTATGTGATGACAATAACTTTTAGTATGACCATATGCTTGACAATTATGGCACTGAATTATCTCTCTCTTAGTGTAAGGTTTTTCAACTCTTACACTGGAATAGTACAATCTATTGAGGTCATAGATTTTTTCAACTCCTTCAGCTGGTTCCAAATCCACAAAAAAGAGAGGTAGAGGAATTTTATCCTTTAGGACGTTAGTGACTTGCCGCACTTTATAGCCCATCTCCGTTAGTTCTTCTTTAATAGCTTCAACTGGTGTCGAGGGGTGTAAGTTTCTGATTACAACCCTTAAAGCTCTCTCTTGGCGTAGCTGATAGGTATGGAAATCTGCTTTGGTTTCAGTTAGGTATTTCACTATTTTTCTATATGTCTCGGCAGTAGTAGGAGATATTTTGGTATCATTGATTCTACTCATACAGTAGTAGCTGGTAGATTCGGTAATTTTGTTCAATTGCGCACACAACAACTGGAAATTTCTAATATTTTTGACAAATATTGGAGGAGGCCGTGGTTCACTAGGTATAGGAGTAGATTCCATGTTTTCTTTTTCATTATGTAAAATCTGAAAAGGATTTGGGGTGAAAAACGGCGATTCGTCAGTCATCCCTTGTGACGATGTGCCAGGTTGTGGTTCAGATTCTGAATTAGTACCGGAAGGGGTTGCTTGTAGATTTAATCTTTTATTAGTATCACGGCGGGGTCTTTGTTTTGTAGGTGACGGGATTGAACCACTAGATCTAGATCTTTTAGTTGAAGCTTTGGAGGACATTACTTGATGATAATATCGCATTTCATGTATAGAAAGTAATTAAATAATAACCAGATGTGGGAAAAAAAAACAATAACTTAAAAAAGTTAAGCAAGACCAGCCTTGCCGGGCTATTGGCAATCAGCTGATATGAAGAGATGACTCAGCATTCACTTTACACTGTAAATTATATCACAACTTACCGCTGTTTGCTCCAATAATAACTGTTGTTGTTATCCTGAAGTCTGATGATGTTTTCAAGACTGTGCTGAAGTGAAATCCAACTGTAAAAGCAAGAAATCCGAGAGCCGACTTGAAATATGACTGCTATACTCACGCGCATGCGCAGAATTCGGCAGACAGGTGTAGCATAGATTTCATACGTTGTTGTTTGTTTGTTTCTTAGCCGTTTTTTAATGTATGTGAAACACAACTTTCAAGCCTTTTCAAGTATTGACATCTTAGTAAAGACTGAATTATTTTAACGCAGCGAAACGCTACAGAAGTAAACTAAAGTTGATTATTTGGAAGGGGATTAATAAGTGTTGCCTTCATACTTATACTCAATTAAAAATCCAGTAAACGTTAAAGGCATGTTATATATATATATATATATATATATATATATATATATATATATATATATATATATATATATATATATATATTTTAAAGTAATCTCAAAATCATGCATTATTTTTCTGGACAACCCAATACTACTAAAACAAAAGTTTAAATTTATATCAAATGTATGTGTAATAATAAATTTTTCAATAAATTTTAAAAACGGTATCATTTTATTTGTCTGTATACTATGTATATCTTAAATGAATGAATTAAAATTTAAATTTCAAGTGATCTATGCTTTTATTGGCGAATTCATTATTGAAACCATTATGCTTAAAATTTATTGAGAATAGTTATATATATTTGAATATATCCAACATAAACTTTTTTTTCTTATCTCCTTTATTGTTTAACTATCAAGTAACAAATAAAAAAATACTGCAAAAACAAAAAACACAATATGAATGACACACTTTATATACACCTTTCCACTGCCATTTTCTTGCTCGGCAATTAGAAATATATCGTTTTTAAGTTTGTAAGATCTTATTAAGTTTGTCTGATTTTTATTTCTTTTAAAATTACCATGTGCCCAGTAAATATAATGAAGATAATAACTTGATCGCTTTTTGCATAGTAATCGTCCGAATTTTGAAAATAAAATTAGAAACTAATACGGTTCTGTGGTATTTTTTATTGTTGTTGTTAGTGGTATGTTCCTAAGCTAGATCGATTGTTTTCTCCTAGTGTATTTTTATTTTCCAAGGACACAACAGGATATAGACCTTTGGAAAACCTCCTTAGTTGTAATAGACAACGGCGGTTTTCGTAAACATATTAAATAAAAAAAGATTAAAATATTAAAGAAAAACAGTGTCAACTTTGGAATATTGTAATGGTATGATGGGGTTAAATTCCTTGCTTATTTTTTTTATTATGTTTCGATGCCATAATTTAAGATAAGAGAAAAATTATAGCTCATATGGCTCCTTGTCGATAATATTTCAAGAAGATATAAATTATGACAGAGATAAGTACTGACTTGACTTGTACAAATGAGTTATCAGACAGATTTCTGATTAGTTGACAGGGATAATTAAAAATAGAATTTCATAGCTTTTCTCTGAAGAAATAAAAGCATTCCACCATCAAAGATACAATTATTTAACCAACCATTTACTTCATATTTCATATGTACAAAAGAATAATTTGAAACTATTATTTGTATGGACTTAAATATTTATTGCAAATTGTAAAAAGATAACTAGAAGTTTAGTAAATCCTAAAATATTTGAACAAATCTAAAATACATGATCTATATTGTAGCTCTAAAGGTTTACCCTACTTTTTTATTTAATAAATATCCGACTTTTCTTCCAGTGGTACTGGTGGTATGATAAATATATTTTTTTAATTTTCGACTGTTGATAATTTAAGGTTTAGATAGGCTCGAGGTCTATTCAATAAATAAGCAATGGTTTTAAGGCTATGTATCGAGAATTTATTTTCTCATATTCATTCTCTAACAGTGAACAAATAAAACAGAATAATAATATTTGCATAAAATAATTCGTTTATGACATCATTGTTATAGAGGAAGAACACATTTTTTTAATGTTAAGAATGCAGTGAATGGATATATAGATATATTTTTATTATTTATATAGATAATTGGAATATACATTTGTTCTAACGTTAGAAATATATAAAAAATAAATTATTGTTAATTAACTAACAATTTGAAAAAAAAAAGGTGTCTTACACATAAATGTATGGATAATAAAGATTTTAATACCTTGCACTAATCGTTGTACCTGTATTATTAAGAAACGCACTAATCTATTAATAACCTTAAAACTACAAATATTTGAACTGACAACTTCAAGGGAAAAATATCAAATGCGCACTACCTCAAGGTTAGAAAGAAATTTCGTCTCTTCTTGAGTAAAATTACGAATCTCAGTGTCAAATCCTCGAGATGTTGCATATAAAAGTAAACTTAGTATTGCTATAACATCTCTGTTTTTCAGATAAATTCGTACATTAATGTTTAACATTTACTTTGTATCTCAGGCATATGAAAACTATATATTTTCCCTTATTATGTAAAAAAAAAAAAATATATATATATATTATATATATTATATATATATATATATATATATATATATATATATAGATTACTAGTGCATAGTTAGCTATCGCTGATTTCGATAACATTTTTTGGAAGTGATACAAAATTGTAAAAAACTTAAACCATATTTTTCTATTTAATCTTGTACGTTATAGGTGCTGATAAAAAAAATTTCAATAAAAAAATAAATGTTATGTGAAATATATGTAGGTTTTGACAGATAAAAAAGTAATAAAATTGGATTTCTACCAATTCATAGATCTTTTGCTACTAATTATCGTGTATTAAGAACATACTATGAAACATATTTTGTTTTGGTGTATTAAATAATTATAAATGTATTGTATTATAAATAAAACTATATTTTGTTGTAAATATTTAATAAATTACCGAGGTAGATCATAATAAAATCATGTTGCAGTATCCCAAAGATATTCCATTGTTTCACTATTGCCTCCTTGTTTTATTCAGCAAAATTTACTTCTAGTTATGAAATCTACCTATTGTTTATTGTACTCTTTAGGACATGAAATAAGGCGGTTTGGTTATACCTGTTTCCCAACATTACCACAATGTCTTGATTCATGCCTATCTACCTGCACCAGTCCCGATGACATTGTCTAATTTTATGTTTTGTATGTTACAGGTGAGTTCAGTGTTATTTTATCTTCATACACCATCTCTCGGTAAGGATTTTGTTTAATATTACTTAATGTTTATCTTTTTTTTTTAAATTATGTATAAGAAAATGTTTTTACTCTTTATGCTTAAAACTTATATTTGTAATATAGATCATTTATTAACTATTGTATGACTTATTTATTTATTATTATTTAGTAAATATAATTATAATTATTTTAACGAAATGGGAGTCACCTGTACTGTACCTGGCATAATAGGTCGCAGGTTCAAACCTGGCAGATTGCACTAGATTTTTTTTATGGAAGTAAAAAATCATTAGTTATTGTCCATCTTAGGGAACATAAAAAGTTGGTTCCGAGTTTGTGTGAATACAGGTACTCGTTAAAGTCCCTATTCTAATTAAACCTGGATAGGCTAAATTTAGGACTCCCTCTGAAGCATCGTCCGATTACCCTTATTAAAATGAAGTAATGTTAAATGAATAAACTAACTAACGCAATGCATTGTACTTATGATATGAAGATTATGAACAATAGCCTCTAAACCACACAAAAAATGAGTAATAATTGTTTTCCCAACTGTTAATCATTCATAAATTATTAGGGTTATTTTCATGTAACAAAATTTATGTTTTGTGTTTGTTAGAATTCTTGTTTACTTCGCCGATAAACTTTTTTTTTGAAGAGGTTATTCAATTTTTTTAATATACATCAAGTTCATTTAACATATTCTCCGCATAATTATTCTGTAACAAACAATCAGTGTAGTGCATTAGATTTTAATTAACTTAAATAAATCTTATCTGACTAATTCATTTTTATTTGTGTGGAGTAGGATTTTCTAGGTCTGCTGTGTCTGTTTTGCATAACTGCTTCCATTTAGCACTTGAATTATTATTTTAAATTGAAATATAATGTTGCTTTATGAAAGCCACTATAATTGTCACGTTTAACGCTAGTTTGTTTCCTGAATTACCTTTGAAAAGGCTTTTATGTTAATTTAGAAAAATGAAACCAAGACATGACAGTGTTTTCAAGATATTCAATACTTTCAAGATATTTTGATTTATAGAAATGATTTAAAACATGTAAAGAAAATTTTTTTTTTTTTTTAATAATATCCTTTTCCATTTCTAATTTTCGTTTGTAAGTTATTTTTGTGAAGTTAACTTTTTTTATTCTAAATTATTTTTCTGAATTGTTTTTTTTTTTTTTTCATAACTCCTCTTCGGATGTTTAATTGAGTTACATGTATTATTTATTGAATAATATTATTATTATTTATATTTGCTACTGAGTTGCTGAGGACTAGCGAATGTGATGTACAGTATTGAGTTTTTCCTGAATAGGGTACTGCAAACGAATTTGTAATGTAATTCAAGTGATGATTATTTAAGTAGAACCTTCGGCCATCTTCTTTTAAGCCTTCTTCGGAGTTGGGCTGGTAACAAAGAGGAAGAAAGTGATGATACGAGTTATTTGGGGTGGTTATGTGTCGATGAATAAAGCATGTTATATTTGTCATGAATGTAAAAATTTACTATTAGAATGTTTGTGCTACTGTATATCTTGCGATTCAAAACATAAACCATTGTGCCTGAACAATTTTTAGTAAAATTGTGGATTGAGTTGTTTGTATTTTATTTTAGTGTACGTGTTTTGCAGAACCCTAAAGTCCTGTTCCATATGCCCAGATTGGTCACAGTAGAGTAGTGTATATTAGTCGCTTGTTTCGTAAAGGTGATGATCTGTAATGCAATAAATGTGAAAGTTGTTTGTAACGTCTGTGTATTTCTTGTCGCTTTCATTTCGTATGTTCCATGTTAGTATTTTATCCAAATATAGTCCGAGGTATCGTTCGTAGGTTTTTGAAGGTTCAGAACTCTTGTCGTTCTTCACGTTTCATAAACATAATTTTAGAAAAGAAGATAATATATTTTGAGGTTTATCCTTGACCTCGAAATCGGATTTTCCTTATAGCGATCATCCATCAAGTAGGATAGATTCGATAAGCGAAGAATAATGACATTTTGTCTATCGGAATCTGTATTAATTTGTTCAATATCCGATGATTTCAATTTCGCTTGGGAATCAAAGTTAACCTTTTTAGAGAACACTAGAGTTTTTACTTCTGAAATGTAATGGCGTCGTCACTAAAACTATGTGAATGCCCTACTTTATTTAATGATAATTATGCTATATTAAATTATTCCTGTTTTCAAACATTATGTCATTTAAATTGTATTCGTGCTGTAAGATTTTAAAAAATAAGAAAAGAATAAAATACTTTAGTGATATTAATTTTTCCAGAAGAAATTTATATTTATGATAAATAATTGGTTTTTAATTCTTCCAAATGTTTATTATTAAACAATAATTAATTTGAGTCTACGTTTAGAGGCTTTTCCTCATCCTCAGGGCTCATTAAAATATATTGAAATACATAATAATTATTATTAAAAGAAAATTAACAACACTGTTTAAAAAAATTAATACTATAACATTTAGCAGTGTTACATAAAAGTGTTTTTACCTAACCAGTGGTTTCTAGTAGCAGTCGTATTGGTATACGTTATATTAAGTTTTGTCAAATATAAATAAATAATTGCTAGTTGTTGGCAGGTAGAACACTTTAATGTAACACTGTTGCCCGCGATTTCATCCGCGTCAATTTCTGTTATTATGATCGCGATTAAGAAGTTTTTGACACAGTATATTTTAAAGTATTGCTGAGTTCAAGTTTAAAGTTTTGCGCAAATGATATTTTTAGTTTTATTTTCCTGTGACAGAAGAACATACTGATTTTTCTCTACAACCCGATCTTGACAACGCGACGTATAGTTGGCCGTGTGAAAAGCAGTCTTGACTTAATACGGTTCCCACGCATTTAAATGTTTTCCCTGTGATTTATTAATCGTAACGGCAAAAGATAACTTCGGAAAATTGAATTATTTTTAAATTAAAAGGTAAATCATTCGGAATCATTGACTTGCGAGATTAGTTTCCCCCGTTTTTTTCACATTTTCACTGATCTCCTATTGGTCGCAGTGTGGTGTTATGTAGCCTAAAGCCTTCCTCGATAACTGGAATATCCAACACAAAAAGAATTTTTCAATTTAAACCAGTAGTTCCTGATATTAGCGCGTTCAAACAAACAAACTCTTCAACTTTATAAAATTATTATAGATTGCTGGATGTTCTAATTTTAAATGTTTTTAATAGTGTTTATTTTCTTATCATAATGATAATTGTTTTTTAGTTTGATATATAGTCGAGAGCCTTTAAGATAAGGAAAAGATCCGAAACGTAGACTCAAAATAATTATTGTTATTTAATAATTCATTTAGAAAAATTAAGTACCAATTATTTATCATAAATAAAATACATTTTTTAGATAACTTACACTTCCTGAAAATAAAAAAAAAACAAAGCCCATAATTGGAGGAACGTAGAAACTATTAGTTATTAGAAACTCAATACTGATTGCCAAAAAAAAAAATAATAATAATAAATAAAAAAAATAATTGAACAGTATTGTTTATATTCCAGTAGCTTAGAAAAAAGAGTTTAAATGGTTAAATGAACTGTACAAGGCGAAGTCGGTTGTGAAATTTGAACTCCCTCTGTTGTATCGTCTTACGGTCAAACCTTTCAAACCTCTTTATAGAAGTTGAAGTGCTCTATCCTGAATTTACCTTATATCAGGCCAATACTTCTACCCGAATGTTTCAAATCTATTAAATTTTAAAATATGTGAAGTATCACTCTTTCCATATCTCGCTCGCTTTTGATTCCCATAATTTGGTTTTATAATTAGAAGCTTCCTGTTTCCATGTGATTTGTTGTACCAACTCATTCTCATGATTCTTATCATGCTTCAAAAGATATTCATTAAACTTTGTGATTAATTAATGCAATATATCAATGTAGAAGAAGATATTTAAGAAAATTAAAAAAATAATTACTGTTGCAATGGATAATTTATATTAATCGTTTTTTTTTTCACTTTTTATAGTTATATTCATACTATAAGAATTATAGTAAAACTAATAATTATATTAAGGTGCCCGTTTGTTCACCATTTTAAATCACGATTCCTCTTCGAGAAATGTCAATATCAGATATTTTTGATTCAATAGTTTAGTGTTGATCATACACATTTAATCTAACTTTAAACTTTAAAAAATTTGATTAGTTATTCTTAAGATTATATATAATACCAGAAAACCGGACTTATATTATTTTGAATAGTTAAAATCGTTTAAGGTATAGAAATTAATTATTCTTCGGCACTCACTATGGAATCTGATTCACCATTAGTTTTTATATGACAACTCGAAAACTATATATCTCCTCAATCGTATCAGATGTTAATTTAAAAAATAATTTTATTGCCTGAAAAATGGAGTGAATCTCTACTCCTTAGATTTTTTATAATATCATATTTACAAATAATAAACCGATTTCAATTAATAATTAATTAAAAAATTATTTTTTTAGCGGTTGTTTATAATACTTAGTTAAAATCACGTAATCATTTTTATGGTATTAACTTTGTATCACCATAATAACTTTTAAAAATTTATTTCTATAATCAACATATGGCCTTTAGTTTATTATGCTTTTTTTTGTAATTCTTCATATTTAAGAATACTTTTTTTCTAATTTAATATACGAAATAGGTAATTTTGATTTTTAATTATATCTCCATTTTTTTATTATTATTATTATTTATTTTTTTTTTTTTTTATGAAGTTCGTAAAACATTATTGCTTTTATTTTTTAATATAGTCCTGGCTCGGTTGCGGGCTGTAGATGATGATTCTATATAATAATAATAATAATAATCATAATAGGCTTACCGAACCCGAAGGTTCGATGCCGATACCACCAAACTTCGCCTGCACAGACTCGTCCAATGTTCGCCGGTCAAGCCCAAGCCCCCGAGAACAGCCCTAATGCAATCCTCCCATCGACGCTTCGGCCTACCTTTCGGACGCCTACCAGTCGGTTCAGCGATGATTATATATAGTAATATAAATATAAAATCACGATTATTTATGATATATATTAATTAAAATAAAATACTGAATTAAAGAAAAACTGAATTCAGTTCGTTTCTTTAAATGTTTTTATAAATCACTTTGGTATCCACTACTATATACAATAATTAACAATATTACTTTAATTTTTGTATATATTAATGTATCACGATAATGATTTAAAAAAATATATTTCTTTAATTATTTTGCCGCTTTTGGTTTACAAAACGAAACCGAAAGCGGCATGTTTTAAGATTAATTTAAAATAATTAACATACATAATTATCATCTTAATTATTGTATTAAATAATATACATTAATGTTATATTGATAGAAAAAAATATTCCTTTAATTAACATACCCTATTGGGTTTAAAAAACAAAACCAAAAGCTATGTGTTTTTAAGATTAATTAAAAAGAATCAAGAAGACATAATTATTTTTAACAGCAATTTATATCATTATGATTGATATAAACAATTATTCCTGTTAAAAATACTTGATATTTTTCAGGTAAAATTAAAGAAATATTGATTGAACCCTTGGCAATTATAAAAAGGAAATGGAAAACCATTGATTAAGCTTAGGACCCCTGATTGAGGTGGTGACGATTGAAATCTCGTTATTGCCCTGGGTGTAGTGACAGGAGTCATCTCCTCAGGCTATTCACTTATTCACCGAAGTCAACAGCGCTTTATTCAACATTTTCTTTATTCGGATATTTTCCTTTACATTTACTTTATTGAAAATATAATTAGTAATAAGGACCGTTGAAATTAGGCTCCAATAAATAACAAAAATTGATTTGAGTAAATGCGCAAATAAAAAAAAATGTTGGAAATACACTGATATTTTACTATTTTAAAACAAATGAAACTATCACGATTGTTTATAATATTTGTATCAGAAGTTTCATTTGATTTTTTTTTAATCAGTATGATATTCCTAAGAAATGGTTTTCTAAAATCTCGAACATAACCTTGTATGAGTATATTAAATTGGTCTCTTGCTCAACGCGAGGTTATGAATAAGTATACGTAACCTTTATTGTTTTACAGGCACAATATCAATTCAACCGAATATAGTTAATAATTGTTATTTTGTTATCCGAAGTTATATTTAAGTTTATATTTCTTATACTACAATATTATAAAATATTACTTCTTACGTCTTACTTTATTTCTTATTAATTTTTAAGCTACTGGCAATCTGAGGGATATAAATGCATTGATAGAATATAATTACATCAACATTTGGGACTAGATATCTTGTCCATTTCCCTTCAAAAGATGTACTAGGTAAGTTTGGGAAAATCTATAAGAATCTATTCTGACTCTTAACGTCAGAAGGAAAAATACTGTTTTGTTTATATATATATATATATATATATATATATATATATATATATTTTTTTTTTTTTTTTTTATATATTCATTATTAAAACATGTACTAAATTCTGTACCAAAGGCAAACTGTACAAAAACCGATAAGGTTACGCTGTGTTTTTGTTTTGTTTTTAAGATGAAGTTAATAAAATTAAAACTACTCAATATATAACTTTTTTACTTTCACTTACCTATATATGAAAAATATAGTCAGAGAAAGTATTGCGATCGTAAAAAAAAGTTTTCGACGGAAATACACGTTTTAGGTCCCCTGAGCCCAAATAACCAAGTCCCGAAAAAGGTTTGTGTGTGTGTGGTAAGTCAAGCGAAAAAACGAAAAGTCGTACTAAAATGAAATTTCATATTTAAGACTAAGTTACACCCGAGGTGTTACAACAATTTTTTCATCAAAATCGGCTAACCAATAGAGCCACCTTATATATACCATGCACCTTTTTACGATTTTTTCATAAATAGCTCTAACGATTTTGATAAAACTCCCTATATCGATATAAACTTTAATGACTTTAATATCAAATAGGTTTTATTCTGATTAAAATAGTCCGACATTGCTTAAATGCCGATGTTTTAACTTTTCATCGTCTAAACTACCTTTAATTTTGTATGTTCAAAAATTTTAACCACATCATCTTAATGACATTGATGAAGGAAAGCTTAATATACAGCTTGGACGAATTTGATGACCAACTAAAGGTTAAAAGAGAAAAACTGTTATTTTATGTCATTTTGTTTTTTCGATATTAAGAACATTAATGTGGACGTATATTATACCGTTGGGAAGAGAATGATTTTATAAAAAATATTATCTGATATACGATACAAAGTTTTAAAAAGTAATATAAAGGGACGAATAGGGTGTAAACTTATTACCGATTAATAATTTATATGTAGTTATTTTGTTTAATCTAAATCATATGTTTCCAACGAAAATTTTCCAAAACGTTTTATTAAAATCAACTTAAAATATTTTTCAAATCGAAGAATATTTAATAGTTTTTTAATTGATTTTATCATTCGAGGTAATGAAAGTCGTGTGTTGCCCGCACCAGATTTTAGCTTATGGTATACGTTGGAGACCGACTTGGATGTTTTTAGAGTTTTATACGACTTCTATCAGAGGAGATAGAAACGAAGATGGGAATTATAAATGCCATTTATTAAGTAATTATTATAGAAGCATAGGGAGCTGCTATAACATGGAGACATAATTATATTTACGAATTCCTTTGGAAATTCATCTATATTTTTATGAGCTTTTAAACTGACTTTGCCTGGAACCTTATTCCCTGGATAACGGACTATCCTCCGGTTCAGTATCAAGTATCAAGGAGTTAATGAAAGGAAATGCCGATGGACTTGTTTTTTCCACGCCATTGGCCTGATTGCTACCTGTCTTCTATATGTTAGCGTCTCAATTCCCTCCAATTTTTTTTAATGGATTATAAACAAAGTTCTGTTAATCTTGATAGTTTCTAATCTTAACATCGCAGTTTAGGTAAAATTACTCTCAAGTTTGCTTACCAGCTTAAAAAAAATTAATCTTGGCTTTCAAAATGTTTGCATTTTTATATGTTTGATTAATAGTATGTATTGTTACTTAAGTTACACACATTGACTTCTACTTTTCTAGGTAAAATAATACTTATAATATGCCTTTATAGGAGTGATTGATATAATTTCTTACTGAATTGCCACAAACGCAAAATCATTGTAATACTTTAGTATGCAACTTCTTCCATCTTTGAAAATAAAATAGCTAAGCGTCCATCTTGACGTAAGATGTCTATCATTAATTACATATTGTTTAATTATTCTGTAGTATAATTATAAAAAATATATTTGATGTAAACTTACATGTGTGCATAGAGGTCGACTGGTGAATTTCTATCGGTGAAACTTGACAATCATTCTTCAATTCCAGCAACCGCATCGTTTTTACTTTGTTGTGGTGCATATACCGTACTTAAACGAGAAAATAGAACTTAGCTAGAGATATCTATGAACTTTGTTGGTCTAACTGTTGATGGATGATGAAGCTTGATAGATGATTTTTTTGACGCCAAGGAAGTTTACTCTTGATTAGGCTGCTCTCTTATCTCTCTTATTTTTTCATTTTTTTGTCCCTTGAAAAATCATAACAATCCGATTTTTATAATTTAAAAATGATAGAACGATAGAAACAAACACTATTTTTATTTTGGATTGAAAAACACTTTTTTGTTTGTTTTGTGATGAACTGAGAAAAATATTTGTTTTTCATTTTTGTTACTTTAAACTGAGAACAAAAATAATTTATTTTTAACAATTTCTTTTTTAATTATGAGTTTCTATATTTTCTATAAACTATGTTTAATGCATTTCTAGAGCTATTTAGTCTTACGTTTTAGTTGTATATGTACAGTAAACTGCACTAAATTTAAAATTCCAAGATATTTCGAGTGTATATTTTTCAATACGAAAATTGGTTATGTTTACAGTTTGTCTGTTTTATTATAAATTGTCTTTAGTTTTAGTTATTAATTTGACTGATTGCAATTGTGTTATTTTTCATAATGCCAGTTCTTGTTTTTAGCTAATTTTGAGTTTTGTTCTTGAGTTGATAATTTTATACATTTATTACTAAATTTTCCTAAGAAAACTCAAGCCATTGTTATAGGTTCCAATTCTCTCCTCACATTTATACTACATCCCAGCCTAACCCACAAAAAAAATCTGACTGTTACATATAATGATGATATAAATTATTTGATAAAACTAAATTTAATAAATCCTTTAACAGCTTGTTTTCATCTCTAACTGTATTCAAAAATTCTTAAATTTATTTTAACAACGGAGTTAAGTGAAAGTCGCGTGTTGCGCGCAATTCTAGCTTTGTTCGACGCATTTATCAGAAGTTGTTTATTTATTTTAATCTTTTGTTTTAATGTATATATTTTTTCCTTCTTATATCATTGTAAATAAGAATAAATTTTGTACATATCACTTGTTCTTAGGGAGCGCTGTTTCAGAATCAAAATTATTATCTATTCTAAATGACGAATGCTATAATTACTAATGAAGTTATTTAACATTCTGTTTCAAAACGACTTTTAGATTCTCCTCTACAAACTTTCTGAAAAAGCCTCTATTGTCAGCCTTTAATAATACATTGTTTGCCTGAATCTCCGCTATTATATATTTTACTATCAAGCTGATAATAATTAAGGCAAACTTTCACTTGCCCTAATAGCATTAGCATCAAACCTGAGCATGAACATCTAGATGTTTTGAACAAGCAGTTAAGGTTAAGGCGATGATTGTACAAGTACGTGCATTGAATCTTATTTCAATTTGTTTTTCATCCAGTAAGCTGATCTCCATAAGGACTCACCCATCTTCCCTCGTTTCGATCTTGAAAGGAAATGTGACTCATTAGAGAAATACTTGGGATAATCTTGGATGTGATGTCATTCTTGTGAGATACGCAAGTTCGTTAGGAAGAGATTAATAGCAGAGTGCAATATATCAGTCATGCTTCATATAAAACTTCATATGTACAGGACATTATTTCGTTTTAAGTCAAGAATTGAATTAATATTTATAATTCATTACCGTGCCTTACTAAAATTATTTTATTTTAAAATCAATATTTAAAATAAATAAATAAAAATCTGATGCGGGAAACGTGTATTTTCCTTGAAAACTTGAATTTAAAAATTTTCACTTTCTCTTAATATATATTTCATATATAGGTAAGCGAAATTAAAAATGATTAGTTCTACTTAAGTACATAAAAAAAACTATAGCCTTCACTGTTTTCCAACATTTCTTTTTTTTTTTTTTATTATTATTTGAATATTGTACATAGGTATGAATGTGACATGTTTTTGTTTATTTATTTGTTAACTTCATTTATTTGTATTTATTTTGTCTACTTAATTTTGTTATTGTATACGTTTATTTATTTTGATTTTATTTTATGTAATTTGACTTTCCTTTTGTTTATATTGTAAATATTGTATGAATGAGATCCTGTAGCACTATTATTATTGTCTATTATGACAAATTGTAATATATACGAATAAAAGAAATAAAAAAAAAAATATTATTTGAAACGGTTGTAAATTCAGTAAATGTTAGTAATAACTGGTAATGAGCTTCATCAAATAAGTTAGTGGGTCAAGATAAAAAAAAAAAAAGAAGTCCTGTACCTCTGCAATCCCTGAAGGGTCTATAAAGAGATTCGTACTGTTTCTAGGGCAACGGCAGTTCAATGAAGTGATTAGTTCGCGATCACTCTTAGCGCCTAGGTTCTTGTCCCCATTCTTGAGTACCAACTTTATAAATGCTGTATGAGTCTCAGGAAGGTCCGCCACCCCTGTGTCGCCCCATGGCTGAAATAACAGATTAAAAGGTATTCTGCCGCAGCCGGGAATCTAAGCCGGGATATGGAGAACAGTAGACTAGTGCTTTATCCAATACAACGCGCCACTTCCAAGTCAAAATAGAAAATATACCAAAAAAAAAAAAGATGATGAAATATCTTCTTGTTTCTCTAACTGATTGTGCGAATAATTTTCAAGAATATTAATATTTAGTTTGGATACACTTGATAAACGTATCAGTGGCCTGATGCAAGAACATTCAATATCAATGCTTGAATAAAGTTATGCTTGAGTAGAATTTAAAAAAATATTGGTTTAGTTGATTTGATTACAAGATATTTCCATGCTTATTATTTACTTTGTTTTATTGTTGTTTATTAATAATAATATTTATGCTTATAACTAATGTAAGTAACAAACGTATACTATATAACGTATAATATAATCGTAGATAACTAACAAACTAGTGTGAAGAAACGTAGTTTAGGAATGAATTTGTTGAAACTAGGTATTGTTATACTTTTTTTAAGGGTTTTATATGTTCCTTAAATAATTATTCGATTATTATCTATTATTTCATACGGTGGTTGGCAAATTATTAATGTTTTATTGAGCTAAAAAGGTGATGAGAACCTAATGTTTTTTTCGTAATTCAAGTTTCTAAAGATTATTTGATTAAAAGTTATTATTTTAAAAGTTGTTGTGACTGAAACTGTTACTGTATTGGAAAAAAAAATCATTTTTTATAACTTTAAATTTGCAATTAACCCACAATTAGATAAATAAGAATATTTTTAAATAATAGGGATCTTTTAGATTTAGTGATTGAGTAAAATAGAAATTTGATGGTTTTTATTTATTCAACGCTTTACCCAAATACATTTGAAAGCGAATTGATCCATCTTCTGGTTTACATTTTTTGTTCGGGTTTGCTTTTAATTTTTTTAAACTTTAAATCATAAGCTATTTGATTAGGTATCATTTGCTTAGAAATAATGAAAAAGTTTTTTTATTAATCATTTATATTGGACATAACTGTCGTTTTAATGTCAAATATGTTATATAAATTAGCTTATTGATAATTTATAACAATCTAAAATCAATAATCAATTGAGAATTTCTAAAACTGAAATATATTGAAAAATAACATTCTAAAACTGTTATGTAAATATTTAACTATCTATCACTACAATGGTTCGCATGTCTGTGCTGATAGCCCAGCAGACATAGCATTTTGGTTTGAAAAAGTTGGAGTACTTTTGATTTTTAGGTTTGAATTTAAGTACTAAACCCCTCTTTAAAAACCAAGTTGTTTAACTCTTAAACCTTCTGCGTTTTCCGTCATCTTAAAAAACCGTTAAAAAAATGTATTATCTTTTTTAAATGACTAGGTGGTTGCTTATATAAAGATGATATTTCATTAAAAGAAACTAATTTTAAAAAAAAATTGGTATTATAAGTTTTATGCCCACATCCCCTTAAATTGATTCTTCTTAATATCCTTCCGGTTTTTTTTGGTATTTACTAATATTTTTTATGTTTCTTATAGGAAATTTGCTCTTCACAGATTGGTATTTATGCATTTAGCTGTTAATTGCACTGAATAAAAGTTAAAGTGGCTTGATTGCTTTAATAACTAAGCATTTTTTTTTTGTTTTTAATCGTTTTATCACATTTTGGCCGCTCCACACTTCAGTGGGTGTTTCAACCTGCAGAAAATTTAATGGTATTTAAAATAGCTTAGGACAATGTTTACATAAAATGCATAGGAAGCGCGTTATCTTATCTATGGGAAAAAAAGGCATAATATGTTACCGATTTTAAAAAATGGCTTAAAACTCACGAGGTATGCGATTGGGAAAACTTGGGTTATCTATATCTAAAAATCAAAACTACCTTATCTTTTTCCAGTCAACCCCCTTTTTTTGAGCTAATTCTACTGGACTATAAATAAAATATGAAAAATCCTTCTGGAATCGATTTAGGAAGATTATAAAATTAAAAAAAAACTATTTTAAAAATAAATTACACGAGTATTTCGTCCTCTAAATAGTAATAGAATTCAAAGGATCCGGATTTTTATCATTTAACAAATATACGATAGCCACTTAAAATCCAATTAAAATGTTTAGGCGTACAGTAGGAGATTTTTTTCGAGTACCTTTAAAATCAGTAAATAAGCTTTAGTGATGAAATGTTTTATTATCATTTCAAACACATTATTGACAAGTAGCCTAATCTACGAAAGGGCATTCAGTAGATGTTCGACACCATTGATGTGAGCTACTGCCTCTTTTTTATACCGGAATCCTTTTTGGCACCTGGTACCTACTGGAAGTTGGCATCGAAAAAAGTTTAAAACTTTAGTGAAATGGTTCAGTCATGCCAAAAATACCCGAGCCTTCTGGGCTGTGGTGGGGGGCCTGACTCACCCTATCTATTTCCTGAAAATTCAAGCTGGTCCACCGCTGAGTCAGTGTTGAAGGAACCCTCCGTCTGGATTGTGAGTTGTGTAGCTGCCGTTCTACTCATCACCATTTTAATTCGGTGAGTCCATCCTTGTTTCTTAAAAAAAAATAATTAACTCTAAGGAAAAATAAAATATAAATTTATTTCTAGCAAACACGTTTGATAAAATTTTTTTTTCTTCGTCTTATATCTGTTTCATAAAGAAATTCTAATTATTCTTGATTACTATTTTGTATTAGACCTAGCTGTTAATTTTCTCATACTTTACCAGTCTTATAAATCATTAAAAAAATTTAAACAAAATTGCAACTATGCCGGAAAACGTGTGTAATTTTGAAATTAGAATTATCAATTACAGTTATTTAACACTAATAATTTGCTAGTTATATAAATGGATAATTACGTGCAACATATGTATATTTATTCATGTTGTTACAGATAAAAGATTTATTCTGTTGCATAGTAACTAGAATGTGATATAAGATAGTTAATAAACTCGAATTGTATTAGTATTGAATGTAAACTTTTAAGAGGTAAATATTGCGGTCAGTATTGTTGTTTTATTTTTAATCGCATTTTAGAAGTATATTTTTTTTTGTTTTCTGTGGAAAATAATGCATTCTGAAAAAAAAAAGTTTTATCTATTCATTCAGTAGATAGATAATCTTTATTTTCAATAGATTTATAAAAAAATACATACCAATGTTCCTTCTGATGTTATTTTTGCCAAAAATTGTATAATTTTCTTTTTCTCGCTTATATTTATATTTCTTTATCAGTTGTAATTGAATTTGCGAAAGAGTTGAGAGTTTATCTATTGTGATAAATGGTAATAAAATTAATGAGGATATTGAAGTGCCTCCATTACCTTGCGTTTTTCATTTGCTTTTAAAATGTTTTCAATTCGCGCTTAATTATTAAAGAATTGTATTATTTTTTTAAAGTTTTTCCTTTTAAATTTTTGAACTTAATATTTAATTTGTTTATAAAAACAAAAAACACCCAAGATCATTATTTAACGCTCTAGTTTAATTATTAGGTCTTTTTTAATGTAATAATACACTTTTCTTACATTGTATTTTAATAATTAATTCTTAAGATAATTTAATCTTGTTCTGGTATAACTTTTTAATTTCTTGTACGTTGCTATTGAACAAAACACAGTTTTCATTTTTCTTATATAATAATGATCTTGAAATACGATTAATAATGTTTATCTAATCTTGCATAAAGTTTGCTCAAGCATGTACTTCATGTATGTATTTAAAATTTCAATTTTATTTTGATACTTTGTTTTATGTATATTTGTTGGATTTATGTACGAAATTTCACTTTTGGTGCTAAGCTGTATAAATTAATTATAAAGCTTAAAAGAAACATTAGCTGGCCGAAATTTCGTCTACTGTAGTTTGTTTTTTTCCGAACTGAACCTTAATTTTTTTTTTTTTTTTTCGTTATTCAAACCCTTCAAAGAAAACTATTAAAATTTACATTGAATTGTAAAAAAGGCCTGGTGCAAATCGGTAAAATATATTTAAATAATATAATTTTTTTTTTTGTAGTGGCTAGGATTTAAAATTAGAAAAAAATCGCATAATTTTCAAACTAATTCAATTTTTTCTTAACTACTAATATTTTAATCCTTTCAAAAGCGTTAAATTTTAGGAAAAACACAAATAATAAGTGCATCGTTACCAATGTTTTGTTCTACATATTTGTGTTTGTACAAACTTATTATATCTTTTATTAAGATTATATTCTTTAAATGCGTGACAGTATAAGTGATCTACATGGGAGCTATTATCGACTGAAATAAAGAGAAGGATGTCACTTTAGTGATAAGATACGAAGAAAGGCCGCAGGCTATAATAGGAGAAAGCACTAACTGTTGCTTGTAGCTGTTGGTCCATGAAACTAGGCTCGCGTGTATTCAATCGATGGGCTATCGCCATGAAATGAATTTATTTAATTACTCTCTCCTTTCAATAGTTGCTGGAAGGAATAAGTCCGGGTGGCGGTCAGTAAATGTAACAACTAAATAGTTTCAACTATTTATTGCTTGCCAACGTTTCGACCCCCATTGTGGGTCATCATCAGAGCTAAAAAGATACAATTTAAATAACATTAAATACAATATTATGTAAACTATTGAGCTAGAGAACTTAGCTAACTAGAGAAAAATTAAAATATATAAAAAAGAAAAGAAAAAAAAAAAAATATATATATATATATATATATATATATATATATATATATATATATATATATATAAATCAATTAATTAAATTAAAATAGCTCTGATATAATAATGAAAGGGTTCTAGATACAGAACAAATTATTGCTTAAGAAAATGTACAAAGATATCAATATTCACATGAAATAGGAAACATTTCCATGATTAGAGGCAACATAACCTACCCTACTTCCTACTGTTACCTTTAAGGCAATATTACCTATGGACTTCGTCCATGCAATATATAAATATTTGAATTACATTTTTTTATTTTCCTCTCTTTCCAATCAACTCTTGTTTAATGTAAAACTAATTTTCTTTTATATTTTAATTATAATTATTAATATATATATATATATTATATATATATATATATAATATATATATTATATATTTATATATATTATATATGTATGTGTGTGTGTGTGTGTGTGTGTGTGTGTGTGTATTCCTATAGCTCTAAAATACCTTTTTTTATTTTAAAAACAATGGCAGAATCACTTGTATTTTAAAATAAAATACCTTCCTTTTTTCAGACTTAGATATTTTTTTTTAAAGTTATATATACATTCGTTCAAATATCCATTATTCTTTTAAAAATTATTTTATCATTTGTATAACTTAAGTATGAGACGGTGTATAACTTTGTGTCATTTATATAACCAATGAACAAATGTTTTTTGTATTTGGAATTTCTCAAAAGACAAATAAAAAATAACAACATAAATATACCTTAAGGGTGATGTATATATATATATTTAATGAATGTAATTTTACATCACACAGGTAATTAAAAGCTTAATTATTTATTCTAAGTTTTAATTTCGGTCAGTAATGTTTAAAAGAAGAAACTATCTGTTCTGTGTCTTAATACTAATATCAATTAACTTATGTAGATGTTTATAACTTTTTAAGTTTTTGTTAGGCCAAATTTTGCTTAGATATATCTTATATTGTTAATACATGTTATTGTATCTCAAAATTTAATTCTAAGGATAGAACAACCCTAAGATATGTAAGAGAGGAATAAAATAAAACCTTATCATTATATTAATTATATATTAGTATTAATGAACTACTGAATAAATATATTAATATTGAACAATGTTTTTGATAAAGAGTAGCATATGATTCTGAATTGGTTCACTCCTAGGAAGGAGTCTAGTACTGTATAATTTAAGTGCGTTTTCGACTTGTCCTAAACTGATAGAACCAACAGAAGAATTAGACAAGGTCAAACAAGATTAGGATATCATATCTGGTTGACTTTGCGAAGAAGCAGATAGTAGCAAGTGGCCATTCGAAGACAAAAGAAAAAAAAATACGAGTTTGTTGTATTTTAAATTAAATTTTTGCTTAAAAGAAATTCCTTAATTATACAATATTATTTTGCATTATATTAACAAGAAAGAGATGGTAGGATTTTCCCGATTTTCTGTCCTTGACCTATTTTTATAATAAAAATAAATAATACTAAATTAAGCGAAGATAAAGCTCAGATTAAAATATAGTAATGAGTGGTCAGATTCCCAAAATACCCCTATAAATACATATACGTGATATGTATATGGATGACTTGGTCACCTCACTCTCTTCTGTACAGGAGGCTTTAGAAATCAGTCGAAGGACTCGTGATATGTTTCAAAGGGGTGGTTTCGAATTAACTAAATGGGGTTCTAATATAATCCTATTTCCTTCCTTAAAGTCCAATGAAGAGCCGCGAGAAATGCGTGAAAAAATTTCAGAGAAAAATTCGTCGTGCGTTTTGGGTTTGAAACGGGTTCCAAAGTGCGATTTCTTACAATTCTAAATAGATAATGAATTTAAGGAAGGCACAAAGCGCAACATTTTGTCCACTGTCTTCCGGATTTTGGATTCGATGGGACTGCTAGATCCAGTTATGCTTTATGCGGTTTTTATAAAATGGCTTTGGAAAAATGGGGTAGATTGGGATGAGCCACCGTTAAACTCAGTTGCTAAACAATGGCAACAGTTTCAGTCCGAATATAGTAGTTTGGAAGATGTGAGAATTCCACGGCATATAGGAATTTACCCTGAATCAAAAATAACTTTAATCGGGTTTTGAGATGCTTCGATGGTGGGTCAACATTTAGCATGTTGACATTTTTCATTATATAAATTATTATCAATTTTTGACGTTATTTGGTATTTATTTTCTTTATATTTCGGCTAAAATAAATTATTTTGGTTCTCGTAAATTAAAATATTTTTGATTCAATTTCTCAAATTCTATACATTTTGGTTTGAATCAGGAATGTAATAAATTTGCAATTATTTTTTTTTTTGTACGATCAATCGATTTGTATTTATTCACTCTTTTACACGCACTACATTTTATTGACATTTCATTCTCTATTTTGGACCTGTCTTCGGAAGCTATTTTACTGTTCTTTATCTTTTTTTAAATTTTTGATCATTGGATCGGCTGATTATACTGGTATATAATGACGGGTTGTGTATGTCTATTTATTTATTTACATTTGTAGTAATTCGGGTATGGTGTACGTAATAAAAATAAAAAATACAGTTTTTCAGTAAATATGAAAAAAAAGAAGAAATAATGATGAAATTATAACAATATGAACAAACAATAAATCCAAATTTATAACCTCAGAGCAAGAAGATTGTTTACTTTACTTTCAATTGATTACATTATTTAATTAAGGAAATAAATGTGCAACAAAAAATGTTCTATACTAATAGGCAAACCAGCCACGAGTATGTTATTAAATAAAATATATCAAAAAGTATAGCGGATGGTATTTTTTTTTTCTACATCACCTTTTTATTTTTCATACAAAACCTACACAATAAAATATGTACATAAATTAAACGTTTGTTTGTTATATGTTAAATGTGCAATATTTCGAGGTTATTAGTACCTTATAACAAAACATGCCATACATAAAACGTGATAATAGTTCCTTCTTTTTACCGAGGGTATTTTAAGATGAATAATAGTAAATACAAAAGTCGGCGAAAACTTAGACTTTTTGCACTCCCTCAATAAATGCTTCAAGAATATTCGAAAGAAAAATTCTCCGTAAAATTTATCGACCTGTGTTAGGAGAGGGTGAATGGAGAATCCGGAAGAATAGCGAACTACATGAGCCGTAAGGATCTGTTGACAATGTCCGCTTCATCGACTGGCTGGTTCATGTAATGAGGATGGATGACTAGGATGCGAAAAAGGATTCTGCTAGGAAAAATATTTGGTACCCAAAGAAGAGGACGACCTCGGAGACGTTGGGTACAGGAGGGGGAAAGGACTTGGAAGTGCTCGTTGTAAGGAAGTGGAGAGGAAGGTGTTGTGCAGAGAGGATTGGTTCAATATTTTCGAGGAAGCCAAGGCCCGCCTGAGGCTGTAGAGCTATGTCGTAAAGTAAAGTAAATACATAAAAAATAAACTGTATGTGCCAAAAAGCATTTTGGCTTTTGCGCTTTACAATTTGTTAATGGAGAGGAACCATTCTACTGGCTATAAATGTTGTGTGGGTTCAGACTGCAGATGGTCTTTGTGAGATTTCTAAGGTATTTTATATGTTGATCCGTAAATAATACCATTTTTGACAGGCAAAATTGTTTTTTGCTCTCTCGATCCACATATTTTATCCTTAATGGCACTGGATGCGATTCTATTGAAAAGACTGACAAGCTATTTCTTGAAAATGGGTCGAAAACTCGGATTCTTACTAAAGAGATACATTTTTTTTTGCTATTCGAAATATCTCTACTGAGCTCGTTTATTCAGCAAAGAAACACGATCTTCTAGGGTAGTGGTTTTTCACTGTCATCCGACCACTGTCATTGTCTCTAGAAATATGGACTGCGTTGTCAGCAGAACAGTTGTCCTGAATCCTTCACTGAGGAGAGACCAAAATAAAAACAATAATTTCACTTGCTGACCCATGTTCTACAATACGTTTTGTATTTTTACAAATTCTAGGATGATTTTAAATATTTCAAAGAGCACTTATTTAAATTAATGGCTGAATTCTACTGTGAAACAATAAATCTGTATTGTTATTTATGTTTATTTTTTCTAATCTGATATACAAAAAGGAATACCGGGTTAAATGTAAAATCGAAATTCCAACAAGAAAGAGTTGAATTAATGAAGTTATACCGGACACCGTGTGGAATGTGACTTCCCCGTTAATAAAACGAAATGGCCAGATGTGAACATAGCAGGTTTTTCGTTACAAAGAGCCTGCTGAATGTAAAAGTAAATCCCTAAATAAGTTAAAACTCGATGAAAACTAATAGGCTTCAATATCATGTAGGTTTCATTCTGGTTGATATACTTTTAAAGGGCTTGAAAGCCGACATTTTAAATTGTTTTCCTCTAAAGTACCTCTTATTTCGTAGATTTAAAAATATTGAGCATACCATTTTATTAGAACTGATAAAAAACGACTTACGAACGAAATTTTATTACCAACTAAAGGATAGAATTGCAAAAATATTTGTTTAGGTTTTTTTTTTTTTCTTTTCTTTTATGTAAACATTAGAATATTAATACAGATGAATAATATACCGCTGGAAAGCTAAAGATTTTAGAAAATGTGTCATAATTCATATAAAGTTGTGGAAGGCAATGTAAGTGGCGAATAAGGAATAAACTTAAGTGATTTTTTTAGTTCTACTTTCCTGTTTCTATTCCGACCCGTTTATTTGGAATATTTTGCAGAATATTCTTTTTACCTTGTCTTACTATAAACGAAAAGGTTTTCAAAATAATATATATATATATATTGAAGTTTATACTTCATTATATTATGTTTATAAAAGTGTTTATTTATTGACTGAAGCCTAAGGACAGTAGAAAACTTTGGTTTTAGTAAATAAATAAATACTTTTATTTATGCAACGTTTCGAGAATTTATTGTTCCCATAATCATGAAATTTTAGATAATATAGTGTCTTTCTTACATATGTTTTATTTATATATGTGCTGCATATGTACATGTTATTTATATATGTGCTACATATTTATATATGTGTTACATATGTGTATACTATAAACTCCAGTGTTCTTTCAAAGTATATATATATATATATAATATATGCTTGAAAAAGCAAGCTTTGCTGAAGTTTTGAACTAAGAAAAGATAAAGGATTGGTAAATTTTAGAAGGTATACCCTAAAATGGGAGTTTGAGGTTAAACGAAAGTCGTTTTGTGATCCTCTAACCCCCTCTCCCCCTCATAAAAAACTAAAAAAAAACTTCGTCCTTCACCATGCAGTATTATATTTGTACTTTAGGAAAATAATTTAAAATATGTCAAATAGCACCAAAATTTGTTAAAAATTCAGATAAATCCATAAATTATGCTTAGCTGTAACAGGTAACCGAATATTCCCCTAAATACACAAGGCTCCATTGTCTTATTTTTTCTTTAACCTTAAGAACGTTCGATATGTTTTGAGTAGGTAAATTCTGAGAGCATAGAGTAAAAAAAGAAAACCGTGGGTCTCTGTTTGGAGTAGTCCAAGAAAAAATTGTGGATGTAGCATGTTCTAGGATTTACGTAGCCATAAATACCTCGCCACTGACAGGGAGCGGGGGTAGTAGATTGGGCGGCTGATATTCATAGGAAACAGGAGTTCTATCCTAGCTCCTTTGTACTATCTATATTATCTATATACTATCTATTGCCTTTTTAATGACCAGTTCAAAAAGTTGATCGTTAATGTTCGGTTGGGCTTGAACATGTCTGGTATTCAGCATATCGACCTCCGATTTGAGCTAGTCGATAACTTATAAATTGTTCACGAAACCTGATTTTGTATAAAGCTTTTCCTGATTAAAAAAGTGTTCTTTTGGGTTGGCAACAGTGGTTTATTATCACTTGTCTATTATCACGGAAAAAGGACTAAAATAAAAAATATTTTATAGCGAAAAAATATATTTCCTCACTGACTTAATGTCGTTTTAAAAATTATATTTCTACATTGTAATGAACTCGGTCTACAAATACAGCGAACTTCGTAGAGTGTTGCTGGTAGTCAAACACCGAGAGGCTCTTAAAGTCTAATTATGCGGGCAATTAGTTTTTAAAGGTCTAAGCGTCATGCTAAAATGTTAAATCTTTACCTTTAAATAATATAAAATAATCTGTGGCTCAACTTACCGAAAAATATTATTTTTATTAATGATATATTGTTTGTATATTGCTTAATCAAAAAAAAAAAAATAATAATAAAAAAAAGAACCGGTACTTCTACAACTAGGAAGGGTCTTACCTCCGTTGTTAAAATCAACTTAAGAAGAGTATTGAATTGAGTTTAGAAAGAAAAATTCTTGTGGACAGTGTGTGTGTGTGTGTGTGTGTGTGTGTGTGTGTGTCGTCGTACGGTGCTACATTGGGAGTTCTAAATTTTGCCTATCCAGATTTTATTAGATAGGGATCTTTAACGAGTACTTGACATAAATCAATGTCGGGACCACCTTTTTACGTCCTCTCCGAAAGACGGCATAACTAAGGTTTTTAACTCCCATGGAACAATCCTACGGCCACCTTCAGGTTTGAACCCGTGACCTTTGGCGAATAAAGCTGTTATGCTAGCAATTAAACTATTGCTGATCTCCGTTTATAAGGTTTTTATTAGGAAATAAAGTTATTAATTTTAACGAAGATCGTTAAAGTGTTTATTACCAATTAAGTTAATTGTTTTAACGAAAATCGTTAAAGTTGATTGCTGCTTGTTGAAGTCTTGATTTGTTAATGACTTCATATTGTTCATTAAACTTTCAACAATCGAATGACGCAGAATTATTTTATCATTAGTTTCAAGCTTTTCGCATTCGGAGGTGATATGTTTTAAATATTTTTTTTTTTTGAGTTGTCTTAATTGCTCATGTAAGAGACGAAATAAGCTTTTTATTTCAGATGTTCTTAGCTGATTTACCAATCATCAATGACTTATTTTCATATTGATAGTGTCAAATTAAAATATTTAGATAAACTATGACACACTCGAAGTACATAAACTCATTTATTGTGCCGACGTTTTGGCCCAAATTTTAGGTCGTCTTCTTCGGTTGATTACAGGAGCTAATCCACAGTAAATAAGTTTGCATATTTGGAGTGTTTTAATGAATTCACCCCCTCTCCTCTCCAACCAGCTTCTCTTAATATTAAAAAATCTGGTGCGCCCAACTTTAACTTACCTCCATTTTAAAAATCAACTTAAGAATTTTAAATACATTGAAAGATACAAATAAATTGTTAACGAATTATTATTATTTTTTATTTCGGTAATGTGGTATCAGGAAGGTTATAGTGACTGTTACCAACTTATCTCGCGTTATATTCTTCCTAAAAGTACTATCTACATGTTATGTTGTTTAAAAGTGAATAAGGAAAAATTAAGTTGGCAACACACTTAAAAATCAACTTTAGGTTTTAATAAAATAGGAATCAAGTAAATTGGTCCATTAATAAATAAATGACAGATTTTTGCGTTTCCTGTAAAATTGTCTTAAGTGGATATAGTACCTTTTGGAAATCAACGTCTCGATTATTATGTAAAGTTTGGTATATTTCAAAAATTTTGTTTGACCCGTGAAACCTAAAAATGTATATTATCATATTAGTATTTTAAACAATTAACTAGTTTTAAAATATTGATAGCTAATTGGCAAAAATGGTTGGGTATCTCTGAAAATAATTTTAATCAGCACGTTCCTTCAAGTAATTTAGAAGATCGGACATACTTTTTTGTAAGATAGTTGCACCAAGCTGGTTTAATTTCCTCCATTTTATTAGGATATCTTATCTAGGCCAAGCAGGATTCTTGGTGCCAAAATGCAACTATTGTTTACAGATGTCGTCATTTACCGTTGTTGATGTTTATCAACATCTCAACTTTCGGTTACTATCGGTCACTTACCTTTCAGTTTGTTCCTGTATATTTTTATCTGATGTAAGTTATTCCTACCTATAAACGAAGTATATTTATTTGCCATACAAATTTAGCTATGCAAACTAAAATACTTAAGGTTACCTATTAATTTTATGCTAATGCTATTCGAAAAAAATATTTAATAAAATTTAGTTATTCATAATGAGTCATCTAATCTTAAATGACTTTAATTTTGGTAATATTAGTGCTAATATTCATTTATTTCTTAAAATTTTCCATAAACGTTTCTTTCAATGGGTTTTTAATATTTTTGTATTTTTTCAATATCATGTAAGCGTTTATTCTATCTTGTGCTATGTGTACATCCTTTAGACGTATTATAAAATTGCTTAACTATATTATTAAGAAGCTTTGTGTCAAAGTTAAATCTTAATACTGCCAACCGCAATTTAGAAATAGATTGTATATTTTTAGATTTGGCAAAAAAATGATGTTATTCCTCTAGAATGAAAAGTGTTCGTTGCATGTTTTACGCCACAATCTTATAATAGCATCGGAGTTAATAAACTTTGATGTATTATTAATAAATTATTCGGAATAACTTAATTTTGAAATAAAAGGTTTTTGTTTAAAACTTACTTCATTCGTCATCATTAAAATATGTAACGTGCCAAACAGCTAACTCTCATTGTTGTGATGTTTCTTAAGGTAATAAATACTCTCTCTCTCTCTCTCTCTCTCTCTCTCTCTCTCTCTATATATATATATATATATATATATATATATATATATATATATATTGAAGGTGTATGGTCAACTGTTGAGCTGACAATAACAATGGATAATTGGAAGAATTTTTTTCACGTTGTCGTCGTCTCGGCTCAAATATGTGAGATATCATCAGGTCTAGAAACAATAAAAAACAAAAGATGTACAGACAATTTTTTTCTATTTGTGTATAAATTGTAAATTATAAACGACAAATCAGATAATTCCTCTTATTTTTTTTTACTGCTTATGGTTAACTTATGTCATATACTTCGGCAACATTAAATAAATACTGCAAATTACTACACAATGTTTTTTGTTTTGTCTTTCCTTCAAACTTTATATATGTTGTGGTAATTTCAACAGTTACATGTCAGTTTTACGTGATATTTACAGTTAATAAAAAAGGGGCTAATGGTTATTGTAGCCTATGTTACATTAGAACAGTAGGAAAAATCAGATTACAAAAACCTACAGAATAAAAAATAATTTAAGTATTGGGTTGATGCAAAATTAATGCAGGTTTTTAGTAGGTATTGTAAATACGCCATATCTTTACTTTAACCATATATATTTAATCAAAATAATTTCCATCTGAATCAATGCACTTTTGCCAACGTTCAACAAGCTTTCTTATTCCACCAGAAAAAAAATCCAAATCCCTGGACTCAATGAAATCACGAAAAGAATTTTCAATGTCGTCCTGGTTTTGAAAATTTTTCTCCCTCAAAAAGTTGTCCAGATGCCTGAAAAAGTGGAAGTCTGTAGGAGAGAGGTCAGGTGAATAAGGCGGATGTTGGAGAACTTCGTAGCCCAACTCGTGCAGTCGTCGAAGCGTTGGTTGTGCAACGTGTGGTCTGGCGTTATCGTGGAGCAGGATCGGCCCCTTCCGATTCATCAATGCTGGGCAAAGACCTTGCAATTTTTGAGTTCCGAGTTCCGCCGCCATTTCTCGTGTGGTTTTGGTTGGGTCTTCTTCCACTTTTGACCTCAGCTGGTCGTTGTCCAGAGCAAGATGATGGCCCCGACCTTCGAAATCTCCTCTGCGAAACTTCTGGAACCAACGCTGCACCGTGCACTCATTAATAGCCCCCTGACCCCACACTTCATTAATATTACGAGCCGTTTGCGCAGCGCTGCGCCCTAATTTAAATTCGTAAAAATAAATTTGACGAAAATCGCACTTTGACATTTTCGATTCAAGACCTTTGAACACACTGAACAAAACGATTTTACTAAACAAATTCATGGTGAAAGAGAGGGTATTAGATAAGGTTTGTTTTGGTATAATAATGATCAATGTTAGGATTAGCTTTGTTTACACAATTGGAATTAAGATATTGCAATAGAGGAAACCTGCATTAATTTTGCATCAACCCAATAAAAACAAAACAAATAATGCAATAAACACAATGGTTTATTATTTCCAAATAACTATTTTATTTATTGAGAAAAGCGATAAATTAATCAAAGGAAAATTGCTAATCACAATTACTAATTTCAAAACAACTGCTATATCTCTCATATTTCTTAACCGATTTAAATGATTTTTATTAAATTTTAGGCATTCATGAATTTGTAAGGTGGGCAGAAGGATTTTTTTTATTCCTCATTCTATGTATTTTAAACGTAAGAATTGAAATTTTGATAGGTTAATTTTTTTATTACAAGGTTTATTATTAAAAATAATAAACGAAAATCATTTACTGGACTGGCTTCTAATTATTTCTTCCTATTGCTCTAAATATATAATTTTGTATTAAAGTATTAACCTTAATAACTTCTAAATTAATATAAACATGTACCTCTACAACCCACGAAGGGTCTATATTAGTTAACAGTCGTGCAGTGAGGTGATTAGGCTGAGATCAGGTTTTCAACAATTTTTGGGTACCCACGTTATAGAGGCTGAATGTGCCCCAGGACGGTCTTAATACCCCAGAATCGCCTCACGGATTAAATAACAGATAAACAATATTCTGTCACACCCAGGATTCGAACTCAGGACCCGGAGAACAGTAGACAAGCGCTCCCTACACTAGACCATTCCGCTCCCTAAATAGTAAACAAATATAGAGAACTAAACAATATTTGTACCTTTCTGAAGCCTTTGGTGCCACAATTGGATGCATTACTGACCGAACCCTTGTAGGCCTCTCTCCTCATTTGAAGTATTTTCGTTAACAGTTGTTTTAATGTTAAATAAGTAATTAGAAGACAGAGACAAATATATAAATTTAAATATTTTTAAGTTAATCTCTGACCTTTCACTAAACCTTTCTAAGGATCCTAATCCTTGGCCCAATGGTTCTAGAGCTCAACTCGCCCTATAATCCTCCTCGAAGGCTGAAAAGTCAGTGGCTTCCAGACTTTTTGTAAAATATGACTATTTGAGTTCTGGAATCCTGCTAATGAGCCATTACTTAGGGTCCAGTGACTTTCATTACAAGGAACGTGTTTAAATTAGAAGTCTTGTTTCGCCCTCTAAATTTAAAAAGACACTTTGAGTTTGAATTCCTAGGGAAGATAATTATGTTTAGGTAATTTTAAATTTGTTTATTTAAAACAAAAAATGATGTCGAAAGTCAATTTTAATATTTTCATTAATTATTCCGGCGAAATCAAACTAACCCAGAGCTATATTACTAATCATAACGGTTGAGTGAGTATTTATTAACAGTGGGGAATATATCTGTTCTGAAAAGGCAAAGTACAAGTCGCTTTTCCTATATATCAGAGTTTTTACATTATGAATTCTCCATTCGTTTATGTTTAAAATTTGGTTCGTTTATTTTTCCAAGGTAGAGTGTTTTACTCATAAACTAAAAGAGAAATTCTTGTGACACATTGCCACCTTCCTAACATAAGAGAATAGCATTCCAGAATGTGAAACACTCTCATTTCTGGAAGATGTGACTTTTACCATTTTTCCATCTAGGCACAGATATGTTAAAGAAGTTAGTTTAGGGGTAAAGGCATAAACAAATAACATTCTAATTAGGAAAACTTTTTATATTTGCTTGCCAACGTTTCGGCCTAAATTGTAGGCCTTCATTGGGGCTTGGAAAAAAACACAAAAAAAACTAGATATCACCCAATGCAATTAAAAGAAGAAAACAATATAAAGTTAGCAGTAGAATAAAAGCTTACAGTTGTAGAATATAGAATTGTTTATTAATTTTATGTCGCTTTAAGCTACTTTAGGTAATCGGACGATGCTACAGAGAGTATCCTAAATTTTGCTGATCCTGGTTTGATCATAGTAGTCTTTAACGAGCACCTGACATCGGATAAACTCGAGACCAATTTTACTTCACTACCAAGGACAGCATTGCTTACATGAAAAAAATCCTAGGATTTCTGCCGGGTATGAACTCTCGACCTTAGGCATAGAAGTTATGCTAGCCACTACACATCAGGTGACCTCGAAAAAAAACCAGCAATAAAAGACATACATAAATACAATATTATATATATATATATATAATATATATATATATAAAATATCAAAGATATTTTGATATAAATGGTTTATATTATTTATTTTAATTGTTATCTTGTTTTCCTTAGCCCAGATGGTGGCCTAAAATTTAGTTCAAAACGTGGTTACACAAATATATTACGTTTTTCTTTCAAGTTGATTGTAACGACGACCAACTTCTTCATTATATATTACTAATCGTTATTCAGGATTAGGCAGAATATCATTGAAAATAAAGTATAAAAAAAACTTAACGAAAGTTTCTACTAATATTTTTGATTTACCGCAATTAAAAAAAATAAATAAAAAATCTGGTGCGGGCAACACACGACTTTTACTTACCTCCGTTTTTAAAGAATTAATTAATTAGAGTATTAAAGAATTTTCAAATACTGTAAGAGATAAAAATGAGTGAAACCATTAAAGAATTAGTTAAATGAAATTTCTATAGAAACATGTTTTATTAAAAAATGTATTATTTTATTATCTAAAATAATCACTTACTTTTATCGGCTTTTTATCACTCTCTATTAACTTTTAAAAGCTTGTGTATGAGATAATATTTTTTCTAAAATCTTTAGCTTTCCAACGGTATATTATACATGTATATTACTGTTCTTATGTTAAAAAAAAAAATTGCATTAAACAAATATTTTTTCAGTTTTTTCCTTCAGTTGGGTATCGAATTCTTTCAATTTATATATTAACCTATTTTTCATCATCAAGATAATATAGTTATTTTTATAGAATCAACAAAATCAAAGGTTCTTTATAAGAAGAAAATTTAAAATATCGGCATTTAAGCCATGTCAGACTATTTTAATCAGAATAAAACCTACATGATATAAAGCTCATTCAACGTTACATCGAGTTTAATCAAAATCGTTAAAGCTGTTTTTGAGTAAATCGTAAAAAGGTACAATATGAATAGTATAAAGTAGCTCTGCTGGTTAGCTGATTTTGATGAAAAAGTTTTTGTAACGTCTCGGGCGTATAGTTGTCTTAAATATGAAATTTCAGCTTCATAAGACTTTTCGTTTCCGCCCGAGAGTTACCACACACATACACACACAGACCTTTTTGCGGGACTTGGTTATTTGGACTTAGGGGACCATAAAACGTGTATTTTCGTTGAATAATATAATTAGAAAATTTTCACGATCGCAATACTTTCCCTTACTATATATAGTAAGTGATAGTAAAAAGCTTGAAATAAATATTACTAAATTGATGAAAAATAATAATCGAATTAAATAATTTGTTAATGCCCTTTATGCGTAGTGGATTTCAAACTTAATTTGTAAGATATTGTAATCGTTTCTATTATTACAATTAGTTTGTTTATTGTTTATTTATTTAACGTCACTTTATGCTACTGAGGCTAATTGGACGATGCTACAGCGGGAGTCCTAAATTTTGCCTATCCAGGTTTTATTAGGATAGGGATCTTTAACGAGTACCTGACATCGCACAGGCTCGGGACCACCTTTTAACGTCCACTCCGAAGGACGGCATAACTAAGAATTTTTTACTCCCATTAAAAAATCCTAGGACCACCAGCGGGTTTGAACCCGTGACCTTTGGCATAGGAGGCTGTTATGCTAGCCACCCTGATTATAATTAGTTTTTACTACAGGATGCATTAAATTATTGTATAAGGTACATTCCTTTGTCATATTATGCTACAGCCGTTAAATTATGTGATATTTATATACTTCCTCTTGTCAGAATTCCACAACACTATTCATTACCTATCTCAAAGGAAATAAAAGAGGGACGAAAGTTTCATAACAAAAGTGATACTCATATCAGCTTTCCCCCTTTGGATAACAGTAAACACTTTTCACTTAGGGTGACATTTAAGACCACAAAAGAAAGTTGATCATAATCAAATATTACTTTTAATAACGTATTAGAAGATAGATAGCGCCTAGTAGAAGTGATTAAAAATCCTGTATCAAAAAATTGAATTACTATTTATAATAGAAATATTTTTATTATTTGTGATTTTGTATATGTTTCTACTGTAACTATAAAACAACTAAAAATTTCGGGATCACTTGTAGCTGGGTGGCTAGCGTAACAGCCTCCCATGCCAAAGGTCACGGGTTCAAACCCGCAGGTGGTCCTAGGATTTTTTAATGGGAGTAAAAAATCCTTAGTTACGCCGTCCTTCGGAGGGGACGTTAAAAGGTGGTCCCGAGCCTGTGCGATGTCAGGTACTCGTTAAAGATCCCTATCCTAATAAAACATAGATAGGCAAAATTTAGGACTCCCACTGTAGCATCGTCCGATTAGCCATAGTAGCATAAAGTGACGTTAAATAAATAAACAAACAAACTAAAAATTTCGATTGATCTCGTTTTATTGATTTATAATTAAATTAACTTAACTGTTATCCCCTTTCCAAAATTTCGTCTTATAATACATTCAGCTTTATTCATTTGATATAGACATCTCTTGTCGTCAACTATATTAAAAAAATGTTTAAATAAAAATAAGAAAGATTTTGAAATTCGACTAAAGGAGACAAAATTTATTTTTTTTTTTTTTTTTTTTTTGTGCTTTCACTTACCTTTAAGGGTCCTGAAAATTTGTGAGATCGAGTTTTCACTGAAAATTCACGTTTTAGGTCCCCTAGTCCTAATATTCTGGTCTCGCACAAAGGTCACGGTGAATGCGGTCATTCTAGCTCGAAAAAGATTTGTCGTATAAAATTAAAATTTTAAATTCTTGAAACGTGGTGTCACAGGAGATGCCCGAGTTGTTACAGCATCTTTTTCTTCAAAATCGACGAACCATATACCTTGCGTTTTGCACCTTTTTTTTTTATTTACTTAAAAATCGGTTTTAATTAAAATCGCTATATCAATGCAAACTTTACTGGGCTTTAATATGATTTAGGTTTCATTCTGATTAAAATAGTCAGACAGGGCTTAAGTGTCGATATTTTAACTTTGATTCCAGTAAAGTACCTTTTATTTTGTACCATTTTTTTTTTTTTTTTTTACCAAACCAAACCAATTTTCATTAAATAATATTACAATATATCCTAATTAGGACATATTGTTTTTTTTTAATATTAGGTTTTTAATAATAGGACATATTATTTAATGAACACAAATATTTCTTTCGAAACTCAACGTAATTCCTTAATCTTTCTTTCGACTCTAACTTTGTTTAAAATTTCTCACATTTATTATAACAACGGAAGCAAGTGAGTCGTGTGTAGCGCTCATCAGATTTTTGAAATTGTGGATTTAAGAATAGTACTACATACCTATCATATTATGTTTTGGTGCTAAATTTGTTAGAGAAAAAAAAATGTAAAATGTAAACTTGATGGAGTGTCCTAATAGTAGATAAACTGATGTGATTGTTGTTCAAGATGTTATCTAGTCTTATATTGTTTTTTTTTTTAATAAGGAGGCCAGAGGAGGTTGTGTGTTGGGAGCACTAAATATTTTTGCAATTATTTTTAGATTAAATTTTTTATAAATTATTTACTTGATTTTAGGTTTATAACTTTACTAAACCCCCAGTTTTAACTGTGTCTGAACGTCTTGACTTATCGAAATATCAAGAAAAATATTAAATAAATAGTAGTTTTCATATCCTGGTAGTAAGTCGGAGAGAAGGAAATGTTTGGAGATCTTTGGCAAGGCTCTTGTTCCCGGTTGGCTGGCCTCCCATGGGAACTGCCGCACTTTCAGGAATACATTAACCGTCGTTCTGAAGTTGTCTTGAGGATAGAGTATACATTATTGATGGAAAGCAGAATGCGTTTGTTACAACTAATTCCGAAAGCTGGATATGCGTGTGTTAGAAAGTCATAAGTGTTACTACTTATAGAAAACTTATTTATGCAGTCGCTTTTCACTTTTAAGTTTCTATAATATTATTCCTTGCAGAAAGAAATTGTTCTTACTTCATCTCTTAAATGTCGCCTGTCACCGAATATTATTGGTATTGTACGAAATAAAAACAGTAAAGTTAAATTTGTTTTACGAAATACATCATTTCTCTTTTTACCATTTTTCTGTAAAGATCTTTTAATTAATATTTATTTATTAATAATACTAGTTGACCTGTCCCTGCATCGCATGAGGTGTCATTTATGTTTAAAATATCTCTGTCTGACCGATTTAGTGTTTATTGCTTTGTGAAAGTTGCTATGTCGTAAAGAAAATTGTAATTAGCAAGAAAATATGTTTATTTTTTAACGTATATTCGTTATTATATTTAATCATCGAAAGAAATAAAAAAAAAAAAAACATAAATAATTTTTTTTTTGTTTATTTGTTTGTTATGTTATAGTGAGGCACAGATAACGGAAAATTTAATTTTCCCATATAAAGAAAACTTGACTGCTATGTATGCATTCAAAAACCATTGAAATGACAAAGGTTCCTGTTGTATTAAGCTTATGGCTATTTTATATTTGTGATGAACTTTTTAAATAACATTTAAAAAGTTAAATTAAGTTTCCATAGAAATCCCATTTATTTTACTTTGAAATATCTGTTTTCATGAAATAGTATTAAATTTTAAATAATTCATACGAATGCTAGTTTATAGATTTATAACAACTTACCACTTACAATGTTAACAACTTAGTTACAACTCGGTCCATAATTTAAAATCTTCAGTACTAAATGGATGAATATAACTTTAACAATAACATATGTTCATAAGTTTATTGGCTGATAACAACTTTATATTAACGTGTACGATATATTTTATAGCATGTTAACTTTTCTTAAGTCTCTCGCTTTACAACGGTATATTACACGTCTATGTTACTACTTGTATTTCAGGAATAATTTTTTCCTCACTTGGTTACTGAAAATTTATTTTTCCCATTTAAAGAGAAGCTAAATTGCAATGTATTTTACTTATGAACCTTCAGGAAAGAATGCTCTAAACGATAATGAAAACCGTATCAATATCAGTCTTGTGGTTTAGAAGAAGTTAGTGGAAATAAAAATCGCGCTATCATTGTATATTTAAAGAGAGATTAATTTAAAATTATATAATAACTGTTGACAATTTTTGATCAGAGCAACACCTACATATCTAGAGCATTTAAAACATGATTCATTTTTTAGGGTGACAGTAATGTTACTCATCATATTAACAAAAAAAAAACAGAAAAAAAAACTCATTTTCCCTTATACCATTACAACTTCTAAACGGTTGGTGCTTGTGAGAAATTTTATATAACTACGTTTTCCATTTAACTGATCAGGAAACTGTCATCAAATGTTCGATCTGAGCAACATCAGCAGTGCTAGAGCCTGTCTCTGTATTTAGATTTTTGATAGTGAAAAACGTTCATGACCACGCCCAAAAACATATACATGTCAAACTGATTTTGGTGTAGAATTAATTTAATTATCTATTTATAACTAAGCTGTAGAATGAAAACTAAAATAGGTAGGATATCATCACTTTCCATCCCCATTCACAATCTCTTTTTTACTATTTCCCCTCTATTGTTTTTTTTATTTATTAAATTATAACTTGGTATTTTAATAATTGCTTATATGTAGAGTGTAAAAAAGCCCAACCGGCTTGAAAAACCATTATAACTTGGGAAACTAGAATTGACAATAAAATACTCACCTATTATCCTTATTCCCACGCTTAGTAGAAGATTCCAGTTGATTAATATAATTGTCTTACTTCTTGCTGGATGATTTCCTACTTAACTAGTTAATTTTCAGAAATAAATCGATTAATTATAAAAGGAAAGTTTTTATTAGACCATTAATTTTCGATTAAAGTTTCATACCAATTAGATGAATCAGTTTTCCTGAATCTAAACGTATGGTAATACTCCTTATTATTTGTACAGGGTACATTAATTATGAAAATTATATTTATTGGGCGTGTAATTAATTTTAACGGCTAATTGTCTTGAAGTGGACTTTTGTGAAATTTTGATTGTACTTATATTATTTGAAATATGATGTAAATGGAATCTCACAGGTATAATATTTCTTGCCTTAGAATGTGGTAGAGTGCATTATTTTCATGATTAAACAATGTATAATAATAAAATTAATTTAACTTCATGGTTTTGAATGATAATCTTGCATATGGTTTTGTATGATTAAAGTTCAAAATGGACATTCATCTCAATTATATAAAAATATATCTGTTTTGGATTATCCTGTAGGTAACCAACCTATCCTAACCAGAATGGTTTGGTCGTGTTTTATTCTATTGAAACCTCACGAAATAAAAGTCATCCGTTCTAGGCTAAAAGGACCGTTGGGTATCACAGGCTCTCTCTTGTTATATTCTATGTCCATCTTTTTATTTATAATCAATTAAAAAATAAAACTTAAATTATCAAATTTATATTTTAAACATAATTAATAGCTAACAGATTTCAATTTGTCTTATTCTTGCTGATTCTTGATTAACTAAAAATTTACCAACCGATTGGAAATTCTGTATTGAATATTTATCTGTAGTTACCATGGCAACACAGGTATTAGCACAGCTGCTTCATTAAACATTATCCTCGACTCTCATGATGTTGAGTGATTCTTCATTTACTGCGTTCATGATTCCTCAACAACCTCGCACGTGCATACTAATAATAGTACACAGTTATGTTGCTATTTTGCGGGGCTCTACGTCAGAAGATGTCCGAGAAATATTTCTGTAATTTATAACGCTCTTAAAGTTAAGAGAACCAAGGGTAGTTAGTATCTCTTTTCATTTATATAAATAAGGTTTTATTGGATTTTTTTATGAAGCTTTATTTACATTACAGATGCTAGAGTGAGAGGTGTTTTTTTTTTTTTTTAATCGGGATTCAAGATGGAAATAAATTTTTCTTGAGAACCTTTGGTTATTCAAAAGCTATAAATTAAACTATATTAACCATTTAATTTTTTTACATGCTGTAGAACACTACTTTTTTTACTTTCACTTACTATATATATGTAGTAAGGGGAAGTATTGCGATCGTGAAAATTTTCGAATTCCAGTTTTCAACGGAAATACACTTTTTAGGGTCCCCTGAGTCCAAATAACCAAGTCCCGCAAAAAGGTGTGTGTGTGTGTGTGTGTGTGTGTGTGTCTGTGTGTGTGTGTGTGTGTGTGGTGTGTGTGTGTGTGGTAACTCCCGGGCGGAAACGGTAAGTCCTATGAAACTGAAATTTCATATTTAAGACAACTATACGCCCGAGACGTGACAACACTTTTTTTTATCTAAATGAGCCTACCAGAAGAGGCACTTTATACCATGAATTTTGCACCTTTTTTTAATTTTCTCGAAAACGGTTCCGACGATTTTGATTAAACTCGCTATATCGATGTAAAAATTAATGGGCTTTAATATCATGTAGGTTTTATTTGGATAGAAATGGTCTGACAGGGCTTAAATGCCGACATTTTAAATTGTCTTCCCCTAAAATACCTTTAATTTTGTAGATTCAATAATAATAACTAGATTATCTTGTTAACGCTGATGAAAAACTGGTAAATATACAAATTCGAATAAATTCGATACCCAACTAAAGGAGAAAACAGAAAAAATATTTTTTTAATGCAATTTTTAGTTTTTGAACATAAGAGCATTAATATACATGTATGACATACTGTTGGAAAGCTAAAGATTTTAGAAAAAATATCATCTCATTTACAAGATTTTAAAAGTTAATAGAGAGTGATGAAATGAAAATAAAACTAACTAATAAAATAAAATAAAGATAATAATATAATAGATTTTTTAATTAAACAAATGTTTTTATAGAAATTTAATTTAATTAATTCCTTAAAAGTTTCACGTATTTTTATCTTTAACTGTATTTGAAAATTCTTTCATTGATTTTAAAAATGGAGGTAAGTGAAAGTCGTGTGTTGCCCGCACCATATTTTTTTACTTCTCTTTGCTTAAGTTATTTATGAAAGAAATTTTATATTTTAGGAGTGTATCTGCCTGATATGTTCCAGAAACATTTTAAACAAAATCGGCACTCCAAAAGAGCCACTTTATACAATGAATTTTTTATTCTATCAAAGATACCTTTAATGATTTTTATTAAACCTTATTTAGGTTTCATTCTGATTGAAATGGTCTGAAAGGTCTTGGATACCGATATTCTAAATTTTCTTACTTAAAGTACCTTTATAGGTGGAATAATGAGGAGTTAGTCTTTTTTTATATATTCTAATTTTGCCGACGTTTCGGCTCAAGCTTGTGAGTCATCATCAGAGCATTACTGAGCCATGTCCCAAGCATTAACCTAAGAGTTCAGTAATGCTCTGATGATGGCTCACAAGCTTGAGCCGAAACGTCGGCAAAATTAAAACATATAAAAAAAGACTCCTCATTATTCCACCTATAACAGTTTCTACAGTCGACTATACACCCTCAATAAAGTAACTTTATTTTATCGATTCGATTAAATCAACCGTATGATTAAATTCGTCCGATTAGCCATTGTAGCATAAAGTGACGTTGACTGAATAAACAAATAAACGTATGGTTAATTGCCAATGTGGTATCATATTGTTATCATTGATAAACAATGAGTATATATATATATAAGTTAAACTAATTTGACATCCTACTGAAGAGCAAATTTTTTTTGTAATATTGTACTTTTTTTTAACATAAGAACTAATAAGAATCGTTAAAAAGCTAGAGATTTTAGAAATATATATTATCTTATTCACGAAGTTGTTGAAGAATAAATGTAATGAAGAATAAATAGTAGATAAAACTGATTTTTGTAGATAATATAATAGATTTTTTAATGAAACACATGTTTCTATCGAAACTCAACATAATTTTTCCTAACTTTTTTTTTCATCTTAAACTTTATTTTAGTTTTTAAATTGATTTTAACGACGGAGGAAAGTTAAAGTCGTGCGTTTTTTTGTTGTTGTTTTTTCCACAGCTTTACAAAGAATTGAAAATGCACCTCTACATTACAAAAATAGAATATTTTAATACATACCTTCACTAAACACACTTTCTCAAGAGGTTAAGCAAATCATAATGCGACCTTCACCTCATCAGGTTGGTTAATGGCCAATCAACCTACTAATCCTTAACAGCAACTATCCTATAACTTTAATTACTCTATTAAATGGTTTTGAGTGTATTGTTAATATTAATGAAGGATACATGTGATTTTGGGTGATAAGAACGAATGAATAGATATTTCAATGACACGCAGGCTGTACCGTTCAGACACGAATGAACTGAGCCCGAAATGCTTGTAGGTTCAAAGTCGAGGTCAGTGAACAGAAAGAAAACAGGATCAGGCCACTAATCTAAGACGGAGTTGGCCCAACGAACTTATGAATTTTTTTAAATTAACTCTTTCGATTGCTGCTAATATTTTATTTTTTCATTATTAACAAATCGTATACACAATTACAAACAAATTGGTAACAAATCGTCTTCCTCTGTTTTCTAATATTTAACCTTTAATAAAATTTTGTTATTTTTTCTATTTTCCTTCACTTAAAATTTTATGATGATAATACTCAGCTTTTACAATTATAATGTGTTTAAATTATTTGAAATATTTAAAAAAGTATCCATATTATCTATATTAAAAAAAAAAAAAATCTATAACCCACGAAGGGTCTTGGACTCAGTAGATACATATAGAAAAATTCTTACAGTTTCTAGGCCAACGACCGTGCAATGAGGTGATTAGGTATTGATCACGCTCAGCCGCCAGGTTTTCCTCCATGTTTTTGGGTACCCACTTTATAGAGGCTGGATCTGCTCCAGAAGGGTCTCCATAACCTAGGGTCGCCCCCCGACTGAATTAACAGTAAATAATATTCTGCCACAGCGAGTATTCCAACCTAGGACCCGTAGAACAGTAGACTAGTGGTTTATCTACTAGACCACGCCTCTCACATTATCTATCTTATATTAATAAGTAATACTGATATGTGATCGCATTCATACAATATTCACAACAATGAAGTCGAATTACATAAAAATAGAAAAAAAAATTATACATATAACAAAAAAACAACAACTTATAACTGAAATAAATACAGATCTCACTAATAAATGAATATCATACACCCAATTATAACTATATACAATACAATATTTACAATCTGCTGAAGACACCCCTGGGTATTACCCTAGTCCTGACTAGGATAATCCAAGAAATCCCAGCGCCCCTTTCTCAGCCTTACCACTAGTATGAGCTAGCTGAGGCTTAGCTAGGCCATTCTTATGAAGTTCCTGTAATTTTGTATATTTTTACTATTTTTTTTTTTTTTTTTTTTGTTATTTTCAACTTAAATAACTGTATTTAAAAAAAATTTGAATTCAAACGTAATTGTCCAAACAAAAATATTGTTTTTTTAGCAATCATTAAATGGTATTTTTTAATTGAGGATATACGTCGTAATAAAAATTATTATGATGAAAATAATGCTTTTTACAGGAAAAAAAAATTGATATTTGTACTTACAGAAAATAAACCCATATTGTTTATATACTGTTAAATGTAGTTTAATAGCTATATTAAAGAAAATTATTAAACATTTGGATAATTTGTTTATAGACATTTACTTTAGACATAAGAAAATAACATGCCTAGATTTAAATAATGACTTATTTTATATAAATTTGAAGTTTTTAGGCGTGTTAATCCAATATGAGAAATTATGCAGTATTAAAGAGGTCAACAACTTTCAATCAGAATGCAAAAATGAAGTGATGTAGTCCAATGACAGTAAAATGAAAAGTCTGAAATAAACTATTAAATATTTTACAATATTAAATTTTTAAAGTAAAAATAATAATTTAATATTTGCATATTTTTTTACCTTGTTATTATGATCACTGACACTCTAAATAGATATTGTAGTTATTCTGGAAGCTCTGCAACATTTTAATATTATAGTACTCGATTATAATGTTCTAAAAATATTTCAGTATAAAAATAAATCATTGAAACTTCCCCTATAGAATAAATTTATTTAACTAGTTTCGACCAAAACATTTGACGTATTGTTTATCTGAAAAATACTTCTTTTATAATACTCCTGCCCATTCCTACTGTTTAGAGCGCGTAGTGGTGACAAACTTGTATTTCATACAAGAGTGATACGTGACGATTTAAATCGCGCGGCTATTTGAAGTACTGCTATTTGCAGTACACGCTCATTCATGAATTATGGATGGAGTATTAAATACACGGAGTCACGACCTCTTGGTGACCTGACCGATTCAAGGGGCTTTGTAACCGGTTACTGTCTGTATTCAGGTTATGAAGTGTTTACTTCCGATAAACAAATATTTATATATACCGTTACTAAATCCCGCATTTCCTTGTCTTATGATCACCAAATGTATCGTTGTCAGAGGTTTATAATAATAAAAGTCCTAAAATCTCGTGTTCTAAATGTATTTTTAAGATGGACTTTAGACATAAGAAAATAACATGCCTAGATTTAAATAATGACTTATTTTATATAAATTTGAAGTTTTTAGGCGTGTTAATCCAATATGAGAAATTATGCAGTATTAAAGAGGTCAACAACTTTCAATCAGAATGCAAAAATGAAGTGATGTAGTCCAATGACAGTAAAATGAAAAGTCTGAAATAAACTATTAAATATTTTACAATATTAAATTTTTAAAGTAAAAATAATAATTTAATATTTGCATATTTTTTTACCGTGTTATTATGATCACTGACACTCTAAATAGATATTGTAGTTATTCTGGAAGCTCTGCAACATTTTAATATTATAGTACTCGATTATAATGTTCTAAAAATATTTCAGTATAAAAATAAATCATTGAAACTTCCCCTATAGAATAAATTTATTTAACTAGTTTCGACCAAAACATTTGACGTATTGTTTATCTGAAAAATACTTCTTTTATAATACTCCTGCCCATTCCTACTGTTTAGAGCGCGTAGTGGTGACAAACTTGTATTTCATACAAGAGTGATACGTGACGATTTAAATCGCGCGGCTATTTGAAGTACTGCTATTTGCAGTACACGCTCATTCATGAATTATGGATGGAGTATTAAATACACGGAGTCACGACCTCTTGGTGACCTGACCGATTCAAGGGGCTTTGTAACCGGTTACTGTCTGTATTCAGGTTATGAAGTGTTTACTTCCGATAAACAAATATTTATATATACCGTTACTAAATCCCGCATTTCCTTGTCTTATGATCACCAAATGTATCGTTGTCAGAGGTTTATAATAATAAAAGTCCTAAAATCTCGTGTTCTAAATGTATTTTTAAGATGGAGTTATAATTGTCTAACTGTGCAGTCTTTTTTTACCATTCTATATTTGAAAAATGTCCGGGTTAAAAATACTTTTGCCAAAAACGCTTGTAAATTGCCTCTAACTTCCTCGGAATAGCTTTGCTGTTCTAATGGTTTTGTAATGATCATGCCTCATGTAAATAGTTTGACCTAAATGCTGAGTGCTAATTTTAAAGTTTTGTTTGTTTGCGTTATCATCAGTGCATAAGGTATTAATTAGTCGATTAGTAATTAAGTTTAGAAAATGTGTAATAGGTAATTACCACAGAATTTTTATGCTATTCATAATTCAACTAGAACAGTGGTTCCCTGGGGGTCCGCAGACAATCTACAGGAAGGAGGTCCGCGAGATGCTATTGGAAGTATTATCTTAATGAAAATAAAATTAACTTAATAAAAAATCCCTAAAAGCCTTGTCTTGTAAAACAAAACAAAAACAACTAACGCATTGCAAAGACTCGTTGAATTGTAAATGATAGTAAATAGTACGCATCTACATTGTATTTCTAATTTTTTTTTTTGCCACAAAAACGGGCAATATGAGGCCTAAGCCGTGGACTGTACATACCATTATTACTGTATATGCATAGAATGTTTATGTATTTATTTTTTGTAAATAAAGTTAGAAGATAAGAAAAAAAAAAATCTAAATTTTCTATAATCTCGACTACCAAACGTTTTTCGAGTCGGCGGCACACTTCTTACGCTATTGTCTATCTCGGCATCAAGATAGAAAATTCACACTTCAAGATATCCAGAAACATCGTATACTTGGGTATGAAACTTGATAGGCATTTAAAATTTAACAACCATATCATTTCGAAATTATCAAAAGTTAGACAAAAAACCTATAAATTTAACCATCTCTTAAAAACTCCTAATTTAAGTTTTAGACTGAAACTACTAATTTAAAAAAGTGTGATCAGACCTTCACTATTATACGGAGCACCATAACTAATCCATTCTTCATTTACTATTTAATATTCCTAAAGTGAGTGAATTCCTAGATAAAAGAAGACATAACTTTTATAATTCCTTAGAAGTCCTTCCAAACTCGGTTTTTAGTAGGCTTAAGATTCCGCCAGCTCCTCAGAGGTGGCAACATAGTGTAAGCTAGAGTTTAAGATTAGCCTAAGTCAAAACATGCAACTATATTGGGGTTAAGAAAAAAAAAAAAAAAAAAAAAAACTGATGTATAACGCGCCACTGTTTACGTATCTAACTAAAGGCACACTGAAACACCTTCAGATTTCAAAACACGATGTTGCGAAGAATGACCCGTTCGAGCTCATTGAAAAAGGTAAAAGCTGAACAGCTCCACAAAATTTCGGAACTACCTACAATTTCAGATTGCATTAGCCATGCTGAATTCCTTGATTCTTTAAAATCATTGACAAACCCATTATTCAGTACGATGACTCCAGCACCGGCTCCAGTACGCGGTAAAATGCCACATAAGTGTTAGTTTTGATTAGGATATAAGTTAGAAATAAATTAGACATTAAGATAGTAATAAGTTAGTCATAAGCCGTTCATTAACACAAAAAATGGTGAGCCCCATCAACTGTATTGTTTAACTCGTTGAACTACTATTTTGCAAAGAACACAGTGATATGATATCATTACACAATCTTAAAATGTAACATAGTTAATGTATATGTTTAACTACATAAATTATAAGTATTAAATTCATGTTGTGAATTGGGGATAGGAAAAAAAAAATTTAACTTTAATAATTCACTAAGAATATTTTTTCGTGAAGTTCATAGAGCCTGAGTCTACCATCTTGGGCTATCTTAACAGTTTATTTCATCTGCGGTCACTTTATCCTTAATCGATTATTTCAACAAAAAAAATGTTCTGTTAGTTGGATGTGTCTTAAAATTAATATACAATAATTATTTGATATAGGTACTATACTGTATAATTGTAGAAAATATTTAGGTTTTTTAACCAATTTACTTGTTTATTTTATAATGTAAATCAAGAATTGTTTTTAAAGTTATGGAAGGAGATGTTTTAGTATGCTTTAGATTGCAATTAAATAATAACTAAGTATTTTTCGAAAATAATTGCAATTTTCTAACTCGCCATTTTTTGAATTCAGGAGGACTTTGCCATTGTACTTGATTTTTTTTTTGTTGGGAATCACTGTTATTGACTATTGTTAATAAATATTGATTTCATGATTGAACATGAAAAATCCTCCAGGGACTGAAATTGAAGTCCTCAGTTATCTAGGACTAATTATCCTCTTTAAAGAGCTAATATTTGATTACCTCTAGAAGAATGAATATTTCATGCCATACAATAAGAATCATTCCACCAATATTTGTTTTTTATTCAGTCATCGATTACGAAAACTTTTTAAATCCCTTGTTATACAACAGTGGAATATAACGCAATTGTCGTAATACTTTCGCAGCTGCACATTAATAATATTGCTTAAATTGGACATTTTTTTCCTGCTTCGTTTGCACATTCCTAAATGATGACGAGCAGCTGTTAATGCTATAAAGGTTTGCTTATACTTTTCTTTTATCACAAAACTCTAATTTAATACATTTTTCTACGGACTACTAGATATATTTACTTATTATCAAGATATTTTTATTTAAATTTAGAGGCTCATAACCAATTGTCTCTCAATTAAGAGGACTTCCTTAATATTTTCCTCACCTCCAAGTTACACGCCCACGAACTATTACGAAGTTTAATGAGTGATCTGTAAAATGAACTATATCAATGGCTATAATTATTTAAAAAATAATTTTGCAGTAAATACAAAATAACGATGTCTGTATAAATAAAATAATATCGCGATTCATTGTTTTCTGGAACTCCTTTTAAACTACAAGACGGGTTTTGATACAGTTTTCTCTATCAGTTAGGCCATTCTTCCCTGAATGTTTATGAGTACAATACATTGCAAATACGTTTTCTTTAGATTGGAAAACTGAGTTTTCTGTAATCTAGGCATAAAACAAAAAGATATCCTGCAATATGAGTAGTATTATATAAAGAAGTATAATATACCTCAAAGCGCAAAATTTAGAAAAAGTTAATGTGAAACAAAAGAATTCGTACACGCTAATAGAAAGTTGTTATCAGCCTAAAAACTTTAAAAAAATTTTCTTAAACATAAATGACAGTCCACTCAAATTGCTCCCGTGAATGAGTCAGTAATATGCTATATCTGTGGCGGTCGTGAATAAGTGGTTAAGTCAAAATCATTCATTTTACAGGTGAGCGTCTTAAACTTTATACCCAATATAATACCCAAAATAGAGTTATAACGTACAGCTTTCTTTCCACTTGAAATTTCTTCCACTAAGAACCAAAAAATAAATTTCTTTAACCAAGTTAGCACGACGTGGGAGACGGTCTGAGGGAGTTAACTCATTTTTGATATAACTCGAGTTATCCAGTTTTTCACGACCGACACAGATATAATAAAATATAACGCTGCAATAACTAAAATATAACCATTTTTGATAAACTCGTTGCTTGAAGAGGTTGTTTTTTTCTAAATAAAGTAAAGACGAATTATTGCATGCTTAATTCAAAAACAATTATTTTTTTGCAGTATAATTAAAAGTTACAAAATACGAAGGTAATTATTTTTTAAAAAATTAATGTTTTTTTTTTAGCAATTATTAGCAATATTTTTTTTTCTGTTGAAATACGTTCTAATAAAAATTAATATGAGGAAAACAATCCTCTTTACAGAAAAAAGGTTTGATATTTTTAATTAGAGAATATAAACCAACAAAGTATACTGGTAGTATAGTATAGCAGTATACTGGTAAGTATAGCATACTGTTGAATGTAGTTTAATTGCTATATTATTGAACAAAGAATAAAGCTTAAGATGCTTTGCGTACAGACTATATACTTTCGACATAGAAGATGAAACGCGTAAATTAGAATAATGTGGTAGTTTATATAAATTTGATGTTTTTAGGCGTGTTAAACCAATATAAGAAATTATGCAGTATTAAAGAGGTCTACAACTTTCAATCAAAATATAACACTGAAGTGGTGTAGCCCAATAGCAGCATAATTAACAATCTTAAATGTTATATTAATTTGTTTACAATACTATATTTTTAAAGTAAAAGTAATAATTTAATATTTGTATTTTATTCAAGAAGAAGCTCCTAAGCAATTAAATATTATAATATTAAAAACTTATGAACATCTGTTCTTCTCTTATGAGCTAATAATCCATAAGCCATAAACTCTATTGGGCCAAACAGTGCTTTCTTAAACATAAATGACCATCCACTCTAAATTCTCCTGTGCGAAATAACCATGCCGTGACTAAAATATAACCATTTTTTTATTAACTCATAGTCTGAACAGATTGTTTCTTGCTAAATCTAGTGGGAACGAATAATTGCATGCTTTATTCAAAGACAGTTCATTTTTTTTTTAAGTATAATTCTTATTGTTTTGAATCCTTATTTTATTCTAATCAATGTTTCCCAGTTTTTACACCTTTTTTTGATGACGGAAATATTTACTTTCTGAAAACAATTATTTGTTTAACAGCGACGATAACTCTGTGTTGGTGTTGGCTCTAATCCGACTCGTTTGACCTTAAGTTTGATACCAAATAGAAATACGAATCGAATCGTCTAATCCTTGGAGAGAAACTTAGTGCAGGCAGTCCTGATAAAATCAGTGTCAGTAAGCTTCCCGTTAAGTCCTTGTTAAAAGACAATGGTCGTGCTTACTTGGCACACGGACTTCGCAATTCTCGCCGTTTCTTATTATAGAAAGTACTTTTTGTTTGTTCTTTCTTGTGCAGCTGTTTTTTTTTTTTTTTTAATACTTCGTTATCATTAGTTCTTAATTAAATTTTAGCAATTTGTTAAAAATATTTCTAAAGTTTTTGTATATTAATTTTAACAAACCTGTACGTGATATGCTCTATGAATTAAAAAATATCATATAGAATCCAAATCTCCCTCGAAATTTGATGTCCTACATTTCGTAAAACCTGAACCTTTCGTAAAAAAAAAAAAAAATAAAAAAGGCCAAATCGAACTAAAAGGTGATTCCTGTAGAGCCTATTTTGTAAATATCGTTATCAATTAAGGAACATTAATTATATATTTTTTTCATTTATCAAGCATATGCATTATTATTATTTTTCACTTATATTAGAACTCAAAGTAAATATTATAATTTAAATTTTATCCTTGAAATAAAGGTTTTATGTATTCATTCATTTATTCATTATTAAATAAAAAATAAAAAAAGTCCGATTGATTAATATCCTAGTCAGTTGAATATTGCAATATTTATTTTTTATTATTATATTAATTTTTTTGTTATCTTTTTTTATCTATAATATAATTATATTAACATGTCATTTTCAACCAGTTTTTAACCCTTAGACCGCAACGCCTGGTTAGTAGGGAAGGGCCTGGTTACAAGTGGTTTTATCCACATCCGATCTTAAGCAGGCCTTAGCTTCTGATAAATGCTCGCCTTTCATTGCTTAGTACTTTAATTTCAAATCATTCCTTTAGTAATAAGTAATTATAACTTGTAATAACATACGTATACCTATCTCGTCATAGTAAAGCTAGTGTTATTAAGCGTTCTTCAACTCATATATGTTCGTTAAAATATAGGTTACACCCAAACACATTTTTTTTTGCTAGAATGATCTTTTTAATATAATTTTTCTTAACGATATTTTTTTTATGTTTCAGGTAAGTGTTGCTTTACTAGACCCACATTCATGTACTGCTGTGTCCAGAAGGTATTTTTTTAAATATTCATTTCGAGTTGAAGGTAGTTTGATAATCTTGGATTGATTATGATTGGCTGACTTCTGAACACCTTGAACAAAAAAGACACCATTAACAGATCATGGCCATGAAATTCAATCTTCTGGTTAATTTTTATTTTGTTGGGCTATTAGGGATTCTGCCTTTCTCTTAGCGTGTTTTATTCCTTAGTGGATTTTAGAAACAGTTCTTATGTTTATTTCCAAAAATACATATTACTTAAGTGTGATATATTTTATTACATCTGATTATAAACATGATATGATGTGAAGTATCTTAAACATCAAGGGTGAAAAAACTGTTAACGAATTTATTGTTCGAGATTTCAAATTTAAAATATATCAAAATATACACAGAAAAACTCTGAGTAATTTGATCTGTCTAACGTAAACACCACAAGAGTCCATCAGTATTGATATTAGGAGAAATCTTTTTCAAGTTTAATTTTTTATATAATAGTCGAAAGAAAAGTTTAGTAGACATTAAATAATGTTCATATTTCAAATGTTTTTTTGTTTTTATGTTGCATTTAATTGTGGCTGGAAACTTGGATTACCTTTTGAGGTATTAAATAAGGTGCAGTTTTAGGCCAAGCAAAAAATTTATAAGATTTTTTAAAACCCCATCCAAATGTCGTATATCATATGGTACATAAGATTTATCACTAATTAATTTGTGTCTTATATGGGTTTAATTCAAACTGTTTTAATTAGTTAGCTGTAATAAAAAACAAATAACGTAATATCTAAGTAGTAATAGAAAATTAATTATCAAATGCTCAGAATATAATATAGAACATTTACTTATTTTTTTTTTTTTAATTCTTTACTATGAGGGTGAAGGCACCTGGAACTTCATTAATAAATAATTTATAACAGTATTCGTATTTATTAGTTTATTTATTTTTAATAATGCTTAACGATATTTTGTATCAATAAAATACTAATTTCATCAATGTGTTGCTTTAAAATCCGTTTGAAGATTTTTTTTCATCAGGACCATCAATAGGATTTGGGAAATAAGTACCGAAATGGCGGTGCACTTCTAGGGCTTATAATAATACTAACACTTATCTATTATATTATATGGATGAATGAATGAATGAAAAAAGAACTTTATTCTGGGACTAAGTCCCTTGAGAATAATACACATGTACAAAAAAAATAATGATTACAACTGGCCAAAAAACACATTAAAAAACTAAAAATATTAATGATTGCAATAATTATTTACAATTATTTTAATTGATGAAAAGAGAGAGAAATGAAAAATATAAATTAAAAAAATACAGTAATATCTAAATGTAATATAGAACTAACAAACCAAAAAAAACAAAAAAAAAAAAACATTAAAATAATTAAAAATAGAAATGAAATAAACTTTACTATCATTTATGTTATGAAGTGTAGACATTTCTCACATCACTTTAATCGCTGTACTGAAATTAGTTGGCATCTGATTGGGAAGCAAGAAGGTGTTTAAAAAGGAGAGATTTGAAAGAATATTGGGAAAGATCATATGCTTATAATGATACCGATAATACTTAAAACGTTGTTTTCGGTTTAAAAAGAGAGTGTGGATGATTTACTTTATTTGTATGATAGACCTCATGGGATGTTGACTCTAAGCAAACGGGCCTTATCATTATCGCTATTGATTCACTATTCTTAGAGGTTGTCCCAATCTCTTTCGAAAATTATTATAGATCATTTTTTCTACTCAACTCTTGAAAATACGTGAATAATGAAATGCCGGCGTAAGATTCCTTGGAGGATGAGAGAGACGGACACGCCCATAGCGGTCACTATCTGGGTGAGCCTGGTCAACCACCTTTCATAGCCTAGCTTTTGACCTTCGTAAGCCACTCAGGCCTTTCTTCCACAATTTATTACTTTCTTTACAACTTTCTCATTCTTGGTGCTCTCATCTTTATCATATCTCGTATGTTACCTTGTTGATGTAACTTAATTTTTCCAGGTAAGGTGGTTGTTGAAATTATTCCGTTGTAATACTCTTATTTATATCTCAGATGTGTTACAATGATAATATATATTCTTCAATTTTAATCTTATAAACCAGGAAAAGTAATTGTTTCTTACAGAAAATAATTGATTTGATTAATTACAAAAAAATAATCCCCCCTTATATACACAACTTGTGATTTGTTTAATATTATTTACTTTCTTACTAGGATGTCATTTTACATGTATTCGTTTATCTGTAATTAATTTTAATACTTACTATATTTTATAAGAAGACAGAATGTAAAAAAAGAATACTTTTAAGTCCCTAATTTAAAACTATTTCCTGAATTAAAAATAATGGGCTGGTCCTTAGATAATTTACTATAATAAATTTCATTGCTCAAGTCTTCTAAAAACGCGATTCAAAAATAAAATTACTTTCAAACGATACTAATTATACACCTGATTTAGTTCAAAATCATACGAAAATATTTCCTTCCAAAACGAAAAAAAAAAATATTTTTTTTAATTTAAAAAATCTAATAAATCAGTTAAATAATAAATTGTAAGGATATTTTGGCGCTGTCTATAAACTTTCCTAGAATAGATATACCTTTTGAAAATCGAATTATGCTATTTTATATACGAGTATAAATATTATATAAAGTTTTTATTATATTATATGCATATTTCGAATTCATAAGTAATATTAAGTTTTTTTTTTTTTTTGTAATTAGGTACTTAGTGATGACCCAGGCACTAGTTAATTTTAATGGTATTAATTAAATGAAATACACAACTCTATAATTAAGTCCAACTAATAAATATTATCCATATGTAAAATAAAAGCATTTATAGATCTCCGATGACATTTTCTTAGCTTTGAGGTCGCGCGTTCATCTTTACGGACGCCTACGAGGATTATGCGGAATAGCTTGGAATGAAAGGTTACGGGCTAGTGAGTTAAGGTGGGTTAGGAGCTGGTTATTAAAATATGGATTTCTATTTCAGGCCTAAGCTACAACAATTGGGGTATTCGTGTCAATTTTGGATTATTTCATTTTTTATATGATTAAATTGTTTATACTCATTTCCGCTTATAGTAATGATGATGTAAATATGTTTCTTTGTTGTGACGTTAACAGCATTTATAGAGTAATTCGTAAAATCGATATCTAAGAGCAGTTTCTGGTCATTGTAGTCATATAATAATAAAATACCTTTACTCATGGACTATGTTCCTTTAGAATAACAATTTTTTACAGTAAATATACTCTGTAATATAATATGTCTGCCCGAGACACTAATAAAATTATTTTTCATTCAGAAAATTGTAAAAAAAAAAAAATAAAAATAACCCTATTTTTATATAAATTTACAAAAGATATGGAATACAAAGAAACGAAAAAAAATATTGTATGTATTAATATATAAAAATCCTTAGTATCGGATGTGTATTTGTATATAAAAATCCTTTCTTCGGAGGGGACGTTAAAAGGTGGTCCCGTGCCTGTGCGATGTCAGGTACTCGTTAAAACTCCCTATCCTAATAAAACCTGGATAGGCTAAATTCAGGACTCCACCATAAATAAACAAACTACGATCTAGATCGTTGTATGTATATATGTATATATATATATATATATATATATATATATATATATATATATATATATATATATATATATATATGAAAGATACTAGAGCTGAACAATTTTAAAATAAATGAATTATTCCATAACACAAGGATTTTGGTAAAATAAATATTATGTCTTACACTAAAAGTAGAATAATTAATTTGCAATTTCACATTTTTTGTGAGTCAGTTTAGAACGCTTGTTAAGATGCGTGTAGGTAACATGTTAAAAGTTTAGCAAGATGGAGTCCTAAGCAGAAAAAAAAGAGAATCATAATATAAGGTAATGTACTGCAGATTCACGGAGGACACTGTTGACTGAAATTAGTAATTGAAGTCATATAGTCAACAATAGACATTTTTGAGTGCATTTGTCTGTGTGTATTTAACGTCTTTTCCTAAACCATTCAGCCAAATATCATGTGTTATCCTAATTCTAATCAACCTAGAAAGGACGTGAAATTCATTCTATGTGACCACTACGAATTTCAACCAGTCTTGGCTGGACACGAACTGTGCTGAGCGAGGTTTTTTAGGCGACAAAGTCTAAAATGTCTGTACCTTCAAGGCCTATTGTAATAGTAATACCTACGAATGGTTCCTTCACAAGCTCTTTTATCTATATTACTTTTATTTTTTCTAACATAAACTGTTCGTGAAGTAAATCATTCAATTTGAAATGCGAAAATTCCTGAAATATTTTAAAATGGATTTTCTTGATAGAGCATGGTGTTTTAAACATTTAGTATATATCTGCTGATATTGTTCTTATCTTTTTAGATACAAGTGACACTTTCCTTCCTTTAGAAGAAAATGACGTGTTCCATGCAGATATCACTATGATACTTTTCTTGAAACGTTTTTTAAAAAATAACAAAGATAGCGATGAATTTATAAAAAATATCAACAATTTTTCTGCAATGAAAAAGTCTTTTGTATTGCTTGAAAGAAATTATGACAGTCGAAAACGACCCGCTCATAATTTTAATTGATGTCTCGAATCTCCGTTTACTAAATATTATTTCATAATTTTATTACCGTGTCAATTGTCCTCACCTAAAACCCGTTTATGGAAAAAAACAAAAAAGCTTAGCTGTAACTAATAATTTATTTATAAATATGTATTCTTCATTAATATCCAATTATTGTGATTAAACAGAGTGTTATCTATTATGATATATAAAAATTTATATTAAGGAACAAAAAATTAATAGGAGGAATAAATTTTTACTAATTTTTTATATTTAAACTGAGGATTTTTATCTCATGAATACTTCTAAACCTTCTAATTGGATTATGCTTAATTTTAATTTTATCTTGAAAATAATAATAAAAATATACCTTTTTTACATTCATATATCACTGGTGTATGTGCATAAGCGTTCAAGTCATCTTTTTTTAAGAAAAGTTTTAAAGTACTTAAAATAAATAAATAATATTTTGTTTAAGTTCGTATTTCGCTATAAAGAATAGCCCCTTATGAGATAATATATGATTATTGATGAATAAAGAAATACTTAAAATGATTTTTCAGAACTTTAGGAAATCTTTCTGTAAAAAACATTGACAAAGCCCTTTTGCCAAAACGTCAGTGATATAAAATATATATTAAATACTTATATTTGTATAGTGCTAGGTAATTAATTTTATTTTAATAAAGACACTTAATTCGATTATTATCATTAATGGATCTTTAGAGAAATTGAAAGCTGCAACAACTTTTTAATAAACAAATTTAAATGAGACTGTCTCAGTTGCGTTAAGGTTTGCTTAAAATTGTTATTTACTTTCAATATAGAACTTTGAAAAGTTGTGGAATATTTATTTTATATTTGAAATTAAAAAAAAAAAATCTGACTCCTCAAGCGAATTTATCTGTTCGTTCATAGAAAACTTAATATGTACTATGAATATAAAGCGTAGCTCTACATATCACTCGGTGTACGATAAGATTGACTTTTTGTATATGGTTATCTGTATTTAAACATTCAATATTGTCGATTTAGAAATGAGACCGAAAATAGATGACTGATTATTTATGTTTATTTATTCTATCTTATTTCGCAGCTATCTATAATGCCTTATGCATCTTAACATGACATTTGTATTTACTTTATTCATTAGGGCTACTTATTCATATTGCTATTTGAAATAAGAATTCATCTTTTTTGTATGTCATGTATGTGAATAATAATGAATTAATATCTGAAAAAACTCTAATTGCTCCCTTACCTTTATAATTTTTAACAATGTCTTTATTATTTTAAAATGCATTCCAGTTTTCAAAACGATTCATATCTTGTAGATCAGTGAATTGTTTTTTGTTTTTTTTTCTGCATCCACTTAACAGCTTACGAATTTCCTTTTCATAATTTGCGGGGCTAATGAACTCTCATTAGAGTGATTAGCAAATTAAATATCCTCTGAGTTCCTTTGCTTTCTTTGGAACTTGGTACAGTGTGTTCTATCTCTCAGCTTACGCCGCCTATGCAAAACATATGTCGCCATCAATTGATATATTTTTTTTTTATTTCTGAAGAATTTACGAGTGGCCGCAAGCCTCAGAATTTATATACCTGTTATGATATTGTACATATTACACGTTACACTATGTATTATGTACTGGTGGGGTTAATAGTAATAATAGCCTTAAGTTAGTTTTGAACTGTTGAAAAAATCTAGTAAAAAACCTACACAATAAAAAAGATTTCAAGTAAAGACAAAACAATTTTTTTTTTTAAACAAAACAAATTATAACATAAAGATTAATAAAGGCGAGTAATCAACATAATAAAAAACAGACTGATGGTTTTATGTAATTCATAATATTAGATTATGGGGTTACCTGTAGCATGGTGGTTAGCATAACTGCCTCCTATGCCCGAGGTCCCCGGTTCAAACCCGCAGGTGGCCCTAGGAATTGTTTAATGGGAATAAAAAATCCTTAGTTATCCTCTCCTTCGGAGGGGACGTAAAAAGGTGGTCCCGAGCATGTGCGATGTCAGGTACTCTTTAGGACTTCCACTGTAGTATTGTCCGATTATCCACAGCAGCATAAAGAGACGTTAAATAAATAAACAAACAACATTATCGTATTGGTATATTCTTTATCGTGAGGAAGGTAATTATCTGCTTTTTGTGATACTCTTGATCAGCCATTTGAATATCTTTGGAGACCTTGTACTAGGATTTGTGCAGAGTTGAGGGGGCATATTGGCTGTACGAAATGTTTTGAGCTTGAAAAAATTATTCACTCTTTATTGTCTGTGTTTTTATTCATCTTATTCTCTCTCTATTTTTCTTTGTGATCTTTATTTCCACCTCTATTCATTTCTCAGGATGTATAAAATATAAAAAAAAAGTTGATAAAAATCAAAGATCATGACATTTAATCATTGACTACCCTAGGTTAAACATTCGCCCTGACTTTTATCTGCTGTGACCTTTTTAAACTCTGTTTTTTCTCCTTCCCTGAGAAAAAAATACAACTGAAGAATGATGATAACCAATTAAATTTTCTAAACTTAGATATACACACGCAATTGTATATTTATTTGATAATAGTTTCTTATTTGTTTATTTTAATACGCTTTTAGCTCAGAATTTTATGATGAATAAATTAATCATAAAATTGCTTTTGAGATTTTTAAAATAATTTCATACCCGCCAAATCATAAAAATCAACAGTTACTGTCTTAGTTTTCTTCATTAAACGTGATTTGTGCTTTTTTCATTTTAACGTTGTGGGGTAAAATTGTCCCTTGAACATATGTATATATATTCATCTGATAGAAATATGAGTACCAATGTTAATATATTAATTTTCTACCTCTATTGATGTTTCTTTTGTAGTTAGTTAATAACTATTTGCAGGATTATACTTTAAATCATTGACATTTTCTAACCAATACAATTTAAATAGCTAATCCTTTTACTAAGTTTGAATGATGGGATTTATAAGTGGCCTTAATGTGCGACGCGTACTCAAGATCTTCGAAAAATGCAATTTTAAAAATGTATGTTTGTTTTTTTTGGGAGAGAGGGCTGTTAACCGTTTGAATTCTTGTTCGTTATTATTATTGTGAATTTTATTTTGTAGTAGCCGAAAACCTGGTCTGAAAAGATCACTTCCAAAACGTTACGCGATATCACACAAAACATGCTGCGCCTGACCAAAACCTCAACCAGGTCAGTGGTTAATACATGGGTCGGAGTTTCGCACAAAATGAAGAACCGAAGGTATCCCACCTACTTAGGTTTTTGAGCATCTTGTTTTAAGATCGTTTTGTGCGATGAAATGACGATTACGAACAATGTAGATGTTCTGAACATAATTTATTCAAACATTGTCTGTAAAGCGGATACTGATATCATTAGTTGACGAGCAGATTTACATAAAAAAATGAGTCTCAAAGGTGACACTTGAGTTGTCTCTTGTGTCCACGACTGTAAGGTAGCAGCACTCCTCAGCGGCGACTGGCGTTTGAAGTCACGGTAATGTCCTTACTCTACATGAGTTGTAGTACCTTGAAGAAAGGAGGTGGTTGAAACGAATCAGAACAGTTCCACTTTGTCAGGGAGGCCAGCAAATTCTAGGTAATCTTGTAGGGCGAGAAAAATGACCAACAGGCATTCCTCTTTATCTGTTTCAAAGTAACACCAATGCTAGCTGTTATTGTAGAATAAATCTTCTCATAACTGCTTATTACATCAGTTTAAAAAGAAGTTGTACTGTTTTATGTGGCTACAGAAACATCTGCATGACTGAATGAGTCATGCATTGTTTGACTGGATAATCTTATTGAATCTTAATTTTTCTAGTATTGTTTGCTGTTAAAATCTGTACATCTGGCATAGAGCAGACCTCCTGAAAGGGTCCTCAACCCATCAACTATTTAAAATTGTTGTTGATCCTGTTTCTAAAATTATGAGCGGGATATGACGCGTGGAAGTGTTGCCATCAATATTCGGTGGCTGAAGGAAAGCGGTGTAAAAATGCTATCTCGGAGCGGAGGGTGTATTTCCACAGCTCTTTCTTCTGCCAGCAAGGTCAAGACATTTTTCCTCCTGTGCTAATATTAGTCCTGCCGGCTGACCTATGGAGGAGATACGTGGACACCTTCTAGGAATAATATAGTGCTATGTCTTTTGGACCTTAACCAAAGTTATTTTTGTACGCCTCCGCGGAGTTTCAGTTCAGGAATTATAATGTCTCCGTTGATATATAGCTTCTATTAAATTTGTATGTAATTGCGTTGTGTCGCTTATTTTTGTTGTTCGAGGCCTTATATTATAAAACTTCAGCTCTATGTGATCTCAAACTGATTGTATATAACGTCTTGGTCTGGACATTTTTATTTTTAGAAGTGATCGAGAAGGATAAAATAATTTTTCGAAGATGAATCAATTTCTTTTGTTTTTCATATATTTAAAGAATGGCAGACACAATTTCCGCTTCAGAATTAGTAAGGACTTTACACCCATCATGCATTATTAAAAATCTCTGTTCTGTTATAGATAAAAATGAAAATATTGACAAAATAGTTGAATGATAAATATTAAAAGGGAAATGTAAAATAGCCTATGATCCTGAAGGATTGTCCTTTGGTGACAAATTAAGCAACCTATTTCATTTATGGACTTTCATGTATAAAAGGAGGCATCATTCGTGTGCCCTTCCGGTTTGTGCTGGGCTTCTCCTATCATCTCGTAAAAAATCTCGCATATTCTGAAGAGAATACTATTCTTATATTCGTGGCTATATTAGCGTTAGAAAGACTATTTTATATATATATTACTTACACTTACTTATATATGAAATCTATTGGAACGGAAAGTATTGCGATCATGAAAATTTCTAAATTCAAGTTATAAACGGAATTCACACTTGTAATGGTAAGTCCATTACAAGAACGAAGATTCTTGCGACTCTGAAATTTCATAATTAATACAACTATACTCCCGGGATGTTACACCAAATTGACTGACCGGAAGTACCACTTTGTACCTTGCACTTTTCACTATTTTACGATTTTCTCATAAACGGCGCTAACGATTTTGATTAAACTCGCTTTGTTAGTTTAATATTTAACAGGCTTTTATATCATATAGGTTTCGTTTTGATTGGATTAGTCTAACATGGCTTAAATGCCGATATTATAATTTTTTTTTCCTTTAGGATACTTTAATTTTGTAGATTCAAAAAAATTAACAAGATTAACTTGTTTTTATTAATACGTAGTGATTTTTATGAATTTGTTGATATTTGAGGGTTAATTCCAGGCAATTATACACCGATCAAAATTGAAGAGAGTTTATAAATTTTATACGGATTACATTTATACAATAGTTTTGAGAATTATTACTATTGATAGTGTTGCATTGGAACGAATGCTAGGCGTTGTGCGTTCTTTCTCTACAGACCCATCTTTCTTTTCGAGGAGCGTGACATATGCTTTATATCCGGTTTATGGCGTCACTACGGAGCTCGTTTCGTCTTTGAATCATTTTCTAAACAGTTTTAGAATATTCGTGGTGTTGAAATTTATTTTTTCGAAATGCCGCAAAAATCATTTTATTAATTTGTGCTACTTTATATGCCATATACTATATTATATGTATATTTTAAGTTGTTTTTTTCTTCTGAGTTTCGAAGGACAGTGATTATGCATCGTTTTCTTACGTGATGCCATAATTTCTTTCACATTACTTCTACCTCTGACCATTTGTCAGAGTCAGTGCTAACATCGAAGAAATCATCTGACTCAATGAATTATATTGAAAAAGTGGAAATTAATAAAAGTAATAAATAAAACGATCACACAATGTTCAATAATGATAATCGATTGTAATATTTCACATGGTCTGTTTGAGAAGTTGCAATTGCATTGTGTAATCGAGCTCCTCATATTTTTATGGCTTCTGCGTTGGGGCAAAGAGTACCTCATTATGAATACCGGCTTCGTTATGAAACTTTGTCTACAGATTATGTTTAAAATACAAAAATTTCTTAACATTTTCTGTTCAATATTTAAATAAAAATTACTTCATTCAAGTCAATAGTTAAGCATCATACATGATAAATTGTTTGCCTAAATAAAAAAACATTACTGTCATGTAGCCGTAAATGATATCGGATGAGTCATCTTTACAATCAGCAATATTATTATTTTTATTTTTATATCTTACTATACGATATGTTTGTTTATTATATAAGTTTTTTGTATTTTTTTTTAATAGAGTAATAATCCTTTATTTAGTGAATGGTAAGATGGCCATTACCACTTGACTGTGCAATTAATTTATTTATAATTAGCTTTAAATTTAAAAAAATCAACATTTATTATTATTCCGCTGAAAAGTTGGGTTTCCTAAAAATGATCAGACGCCGGAACATCATGACCTTCCAACTTCCTCATACTTCCCTTTTTGAAGTTCCAAATTATAAACCTATTATGAAATTGTTATTCTAATATATTTTCTTTGTGCTAAAATAATTTTAGCCAGTATTTATTTTTCGTTGTAGGCCCTTGGCCGCGTGATGTATTCAGCTGGGAGAATACACTCACGTTTATCGATGAAAGTTTATAGGGTAGGGTTATCACTCACAACGCCTACTTTTGCGAGTGGCCACCAGTTGGCTGACGGATCCCACATACCTGGGGGAGAGGCTGTGAGTGAATCCCCATTAAATTGTATGCTTGAAAAATTTCCACCGAGATAGTTTGCTCAAATAAATCATTATATTTTTCTTTTTAATCCGTTGGGACTTTTCCGTTTCTCAAAGGAACTAAAGTACATCGGAACCGAATTCTCTCATAAAAGAAGCAACGGACTGATGAAGGAGGTCGCCACTTCCTCATCGCTATTTAATCCGGCAAAATCGAGATCGGTGTTATTCGATCCTCCATGAAGGTCTATTCTATGAAACTATTTAGTTACGGGCAAAATACTTCAGTTTGCAAGGTAAGGAAATCTTAGAATGCATATTTATATTTTTTATTTATTTAGAAAGGAGGTCACTGGAATGGCCTTTCAGGTTATTGCAGAGAATCCGGTTTAAACCATGTGCAATTTAATTTCTGTTTTTCTATTGAAAAATGTAGAACTTAAAATTATTTTATTATATTTTTAATAGAATAATAGTAATATTTTTTTCTTCTACATATTTTTTTATCACTTCTTTTTGGTGCATAAGTTATTTGAGCTTTCCATTGAGTTGTAAAATAAATTCTCGGTGGTTTTTACTTGTGATTTCACTGAAAACTTCAAATCCTTGTAAATATTTTTAATTAACTATATATGACCAATTTTGATCTCTTTCATGTTGCCGTATTTCAGGTATTATTTTTAATTTGATTATCTACAGTTGAAGGACCATGTGCTTTGCGTCTCCCAAGTCAAAATTTACGATTTTGAACCGAGCAACCTTACAGACGATGCTTTCTCCTAAGGCGTCATCGCCATGCACACTGTTAGCGGATTTTCCTTTGCGGAAAAACAATAACATTAGATGACGAAATGTTTTTTTTTCCTTCCATTTCGAGCAAACAAAATACCACTTAATGATGAGGAATCTCGGTTGAAACTGATGCATAAAAGCACCTTAACTAATCTTTTTAAAGAATATTTTAACCTTATTGAACAATTAAACATAATTTTATTTATTTTTTAAATTTAGTACAGAATTCAGTATAACATTATTTGTAGTACATAGGACCGAATTATTCATATCGAACATTTCTATGAAAATTAAAGATAATAAATTTTGTATCTCAATTTCTAGAAGTAGATTGGAAAATCAAGTTTTTATTTGAACCTTTTTAATAATTCCGGAAGACGTCCTAAGATTTCTTTGCTGATTGGGATCCCTACGTGACCGCTTACTCCGCCACTGGGAATTTCTCCTGGTAATGCAAAGTGGGAACGAGGTATAATAATAATATTTATCTGTCCGTTATTTGTCAATATAATTGATTTATATTTGAGATATGAAATACCTCATAGTTTTATTTATTTATTTTTTCAATTGAGTAAAGGAACTTAAAAGTGAAAAAAGATAACGATGCTAACTTTTTTTCCCTCATGGTTAGGGACGCCATCCATATTGTCCGGTATTGAAGTCCTTTATAACATTTTTCCCTTCTTTATTCTTATATGAACGGAATTTTTTAATACTAAATACCTAATTTTCGACTAAACCTACCCTAACCTTTCCGTAATTTTCGAATAAACTGGTTTCGGGATGAGACAAGGTTCAGAATAAAACTAACACAGAACTAGTTTACTCCGAGGCTATAGGGGAACCGGCAAAACATGTTTTGTTTTTTTATTCTCGGAATAGTTAGGTCACGGAGTAGGTTAGATAAAATCCTTGACAGAGAAACCGACCCTTTAGTTTTTTCTTTGTTTTAGACTTCTTTTTTTTTAAACTATTATAGGCTTTTAGTACTTTCTCCCGAACTCAAAACTCAAAGTCAATTTTGGTTTTTTTCGTTCGTTATCATAGTAATAAGAATTGAATGATATTAATAAAAAATTGTCCCTCATCGAATGTTAGTGCGATATTATTTTTATATTTTTTCTATTTCTGAAATCTAAAATTTTTTTTTTTTAAACCTTAAGAAACCAGCTTGTTCAACTCAAAATATGTTACTAAGTTTAAAAATGTGCATTTATTTTAAAAGAGAATCTATCACGTCTACTATTTAAAATTGTAGAAGTTTAATAATTATACGACTAAAAAGCGAAATCAAGATTTTAACTTTCAAAGATGTCAATTATAAAAAACGTAATATATTTAGATGGCGATAAATGCAAAACAGATTACATCGATGGAAACATTTTTTTTTCATATCCTTATAATAGTTTTGGAATAATATTCTCTTTATTAATATCTTATAATATCAAATACCGTTTTGGGTACTGTAACTCACCTTCAGTTTTCCTTAATTTATTTTGTGTAGCTCATTATTAAAAATCCAAGATCCTTAATCCTTAATTCGTATACATTTGATAGGCTTTGTTAGAATTTTGATTGATTGTTTGTTTATTTAACGTCACTTTATGCTACTGTGGCTAATCGAACGATGCTACAGTGGGAGTCCTAAATTTTGCCTATCCAAATTTAATTAGGATAGGTCTTTAACGAATACTTGACATCGCAGAGGCTCGAGACCACCTTTAACGTCCCCTCCAAAGAACGGCATGACTAAGGATTTTTTACTTCCATTAAAAAATTCTAGGGCCACCTGCGGATTAGAACCCAGCACCTCGGACAGAAAAGGCTGTTATGCTAACCACCATGCTACGCTGATCACAGAATTATTTTTCAACAATTAATTAATTACCCATTATATTTAATATATATTATAATTAGTTATTGGAGGCCAACATGCAAACAATAGGAGACAGAAAAGAATTCGGGAACAAGATTAGGAACACAAAATTTGTAACAGGAGCATTGTGAACGGAACAAAGGAAGCAGGAGCACGCCCAAAGGATGGAGAGATTTTGGGAAGAGCGGAGAAAGATGGCAAATAAGTGAATATGGCATAGTGAGATATTCAAGGCTAGCACTGTCCATAAGGGCAAAAAAGATAGGAATGTACCAATAATATGTTATTTTTACGATGCTGTAATGGGAGTCCTAAATTTTTTCTATTCAGGTTTAATTGGAGTAGATGAATGAAGTAGATTAATGGAGGATCTTTAAAGAGTACCTGGTGTCGCACAGGCCATCGGAACCACCATTTTACGTCCTAAGAACGGCCATGATTTTTTACTCTCTTATGAAAGTACTTCCTCATCCTTATAAATCATAGAGTCATCTGCTGGGTTCGAACCCGCAAGCTTGGGCATACAAGGATTTAATACTAGTCACTACATCACATTATACCCTTTTATTTATTGGTTGGTTTTTTAATATAGATAAAATTCTATAATATGAATACATCTGATCGGTTTTGTTAGATTTATGCTTAGTACAGTGTGGCGTACTAGTGTTATAGCAAACCTATTAAATCGGGGAGCACCGCTTTCTCAATGAAGTATATAAGTATATGAAACTTTCTCAGTATCTTTCCAGAGTGTATATGAGACTCTAGAAAGACACTTGAAAAACAACGAACCGACTTTAAAACAAAAAATGATTTAATAGTTATTTACCTTAATCCTTAAATGAACATAAGAAACCATTTCTTTTTAATAAGATTGTTAATAAATGGTGTTTGTTTGTCAATAAATAATGAATATCCTGCGATGGAAACCCAAGCGGACCATTTTGCAGAGTGGCATTGCTGAAGGTTTATTCAGATTACATGGCTCCGCGGAGGGACGATTCTTGTACCGTTAGCGATAACAATGCACTTCTTATTCTTCAAAGGTTGATGGCCTCGTATTAAAAGGAGTCAATTATGGCATAATTATTTTTTGCTTTTAAATTCCTTGCCTTAAAGTTCTAAACGGAAAGGAAATCAGTATTGTTTACCTTCCTTTATCATGTTTCAGGAATCAAATCATGTTAAAACAAATCAGCTAACTATTTTTCATGTTTTATTACGAAATATAATTCTAGTAAAAGATTACTTGAAGATCTTTTTATTACAGTACCTGCAAACAGTACAGTTTCGTTAATATATTATACCGAGAGGTGAGATGATAAAATGAATAATTATAATGCGAAATTCTTATTAGGTGTACATGCACATAATTCTTATTCACAATTTCATTTTACAAAATATATAGTAATGCACTTTTGTTTCTATATATTTATTTATATCTGTTGTTTTGTAGTGGTGATATCGTTTACCCATCAGGACTCCTTCTATTTTAAGAAGTTTAATCGTTTGAAGATAACGCTTTTGTTCATTCTCTAAAGCTTAAATATCGGTCAGGTACTATAGCTTTGAAAACAAATTCTATACAGAAAATTAATATGCTGAAATTAAAATTCTGTTAAATGTTATTATCAATGATAAGTACTCTTATTTATTTTTTTTTTATTTAATAGAAAATTTAATGAAACATGTTTGGTAAAAAACATTAGACAGAATTCTTCGTATCGAGCATTTTTATCTGAAAAGTAAATATGATTTTATATTTTAAATTCTGGAAAGGACGGGGAAGTATAAAAAAAAGATAACTTGCTGTTAGACCTATGAAAGTTATGATTAATTAACTTATTTTTCTCTTATTATTAGTTTTTATTATTTCACTGTTGTGTTAAAATCCCTGCTAAATTGTTTTGTTGTTAGCATTCTAGGCGTGTGGAATTCTTAAGGTTAACCTTAGAATAGAATTTTATTGCAGTCAGGGAAATCCCCATACAATAGGAGTGTACATATACCATATTTTTATAAACAATTTTCTACTTTTTGGTGTAACAAAAAAAGGAAAAAGATATATGTATAGTGATAAAAAATATACGTAAATAGTCATATATGAGTACATTAAAAAATGAATTTAGCCACAGTAAAAAACAAAATAAAATAAATAATAATAATTAGAAAAAAAAATTATATCCAATTCTTACGGCTTCAAAAAATAAGTGATCTATCACCAAACTTCATCAATTTAGACCTACTATGGTGTAAAAGTACAGTATTTTAGTATGTTTAGAGGTTATATTTATGAGAAATAATCTGGGCTATGGCTGGTATGGTTGAGCGGTAGGAGGCATGATGTGAAGAAATGGTGAATATTGTCCGATTCTGTCTTATTGCAGATGGCACAGTTTTCTATTGGATTGAATCTATGCTTTGTGGTTTTCATAGTCATTTGCTGAAATTTATTGTTAGCAGTTCGGATTTGAGATATAAGTTTTTTTATGCTCAAAGGGCTGGTCGGTTGTGATGTAAATTATAGTAATTTGGGTTCCATTAAACATTTCTATATAATTTGGACAGTAATTGGACATTTCCATTTTGGTTAAATCAGACTCTTAATAAAATTTTAAGAGATTTTTATGCTTTTGAATTATAGTTGTAATTATTAGAGTTAAGGTTAACCTTATATTATAACGTTCTCTAATTAAAAATAGAAAGGTTTGTTGAACTCAACTTAGTAATGGTAACAAATAATTGTAGTATTTTCGGAGGAAAAAAATCTGTGAATGAATGAACGTGCAGATTCAGTTATGATTGCTTAAGTGAAGGTAGAATGAAAATTAAACATGGCCGACCCTCATTCACCATGAATACGCCACTCGCCACTTCCGTGGACAAACAACTTGAAAATATATGTTGAATATACTTTATGCTGACATTCCGTTAATTTATATACTTTACTGTTTTGTGGTTGTCTTAACTGTAAACCCGAATGTAGCCTACAGTCATGCTCTTTAAATAAAATATTTAATATTTATAAATATTTAAAATATTTATAATTTTTCTTATATCTTCAATACTTTTAGGTCCATTACACAAGTACATAATTGAAAGTAATAATCAAAAAATGGAACGATGGTGTGGATCGATAGTCAGTTCCTCTTTTGGTCCTTTGGAGTTATCATTGTTTGCTGTAGTGACCATCAGTCACCTTAGGAATATTTTTTTAATCTCAGGAAAAAATGCTTTGCTCAGATGATGCTGTCTAACCAAGGGGAAATGTAAAAATGTTATGAACTGTATGTTAATACATATGCATACGTGCTAGTTGCCTGCTTTCCCCTTTAGCAGACGATGTAACTACATCAAGGTAATGCACGGCTTAGAGAAAGTGATCTTCACCTGCTTCTGATATTTTTTTTGAAAGTTATACTTTCATCTCAGAGTCACGTTTTCATATTGGTTTCTGCATAAATCAATTTCAATGTATAGAGTCTTCCTATGTTTCTCTTCTCTGAATAGTTAAAGTTATTCTTAGGAATTGTGCCGTTAATTCTTTGCTGTTTGAAAAAATAAATTATAAACATGCATGAATGTGTAACATCACGTTGAAGTAATTTCCCTAGAACCATTAGATTTGTTGTTCCACGATTTGGCATGCTTTAAAGTCGTTATATTAGTCATGGTGGGTCATTTCTAAGCACTCCTCGTTCTGTTTAGCTATTCAATCGTCTTCAATGAAACTTTATAGTGTACTTAGCTGTTTGTCCAGAGGCTCCACTTACTCAGAATACAGATTAAAATTCTTCCAAGATAGTCGTTGGAACATCATGAACCAATGCGTTTTCCAACAAAAAATAGATTTTGACACAACTTATCTTAAATCTAGTTTATATTAATAAATGGTTAGCGTTAGATTAGCATTTTCTGCTTGAACTAGATCCTTTTTTTGCCAAGTTGTATTTATTAGGGTAGGGTTTTTAGTACGATTAATGACAGGATTATTACGCTTGTTATATATATATATTATAATTAATTTATTTTATTATATTGAATTAACTATGCTTTATACAACTTACCATATGGGATATCGTGATTACGTATGATCTAATTTTCGAAATTCGCTTACGTTCATTAGATACAATATTAGGAACAATACGACCAATTCAAAATATAATAAAATGATATAAATGATGCTAATACTGGAAATAAAAAGCAGTTTCTATAATTAAATATTTTTTAATTTCGTGGAAACTAAGTTAAATTTTTTATATGTGTTTAAAATAGTTCAGTTCGCTGGTATAAGAAGGCATAATGTTTTTATTTTATTATTGTACCCATTTGATTCTTTTAAATGAAAGTTAGTATCTCTTTATGTTTATTCGTTTAACATCACTTTAAGCTACTTCGGCTAACCGTACGGTGCTACAGTAGGAGTTCTAGATTTTGCTTATACATAGAAGGTTGTTACGTTTGCTACTACACCACAGGTGATCCTAATAAAAAATATTTACTAAGCATATACATTTGTGTTGATTTTATTTTATTTTTTATTAATAATTTAAGTTATTTTCTTCAATATGGCTCTTATTCTTAATTATTGAAATTTAAAAAAAATAATGAAGTTTATTTTTTTATTTTAAATTATTATGGCCGAACGTACCATATCCTCTAATTTTTCCATTTCTATATTGATAAACTTACGGTATTTAACAAGGCTCAAGATAAAAGTTGAAAAAAAAAAATAGTACATGCATTTTATGTTTAATATTCTAAATTTATGTTTTCCGAATTGAATTTGTGGCTTTCTGAAAGTTAGCTTTTCTATTATCACTCATCCAAAAAATATCAGATTCCCAATAAGTTTCCTCTAGGAAAATCGCAAAATCAGTACCGCTAAAACGGTTTTTATATAAATTCCCGTTCTTTTCCACACAAATAGAACTTCATTTGTCTCTGGACCGCAAATAAATCACCCCTGCCGTCATTGCGAACTGGAGCAGTGGGAAAATGCAGTTGTTATTGCAACTGCAATATTCCTAACTCGACCATTACCCACGGCCTGAAGTCTTTTATTGTTTTTGGACTAGTTCTTGAAGGAAGTGAAAATAATATGTTTATGTTACCTAATGAAATATCTTGAAAAATCGTGGAAACTATGTCCACTAATAATAATTCCGCTTTGCTGTATAATATTTCCCCTCCTTATTTTCGCTCTAAAAATAACAGTAATATTTTTTTTAGTTAGTGTTCAGTATTGATATTTTTACTTTACAATATTCTTATCACCTAAAAAATTAACGATATTATTAATTTATAAATGTACTCACGCCTACTAGTTTCATCTGTTATCTCTACTCTATGTATATAAACTTGATTCTAAGTTTTCCGAACTCCTTCTAAACCATTCTATGGATTTTTTTGGGTTTTCACTATCATTTAGGTAATTCTTTACAAAAGTTTTATGAGTAAAATTCATTGCAATCCAGTCTTCATTAAATAGGAAAATTTAGTTTTCTTTAATCAAGGCATCAAAAAATATTTCCTAAAATATGTGCAGTAACACAGACTTACAATATACCGTTGAAAAGCGCAAAAGATAAAAAAGTTAATATGCAATAAAAAAAGTTGTACAAGTTAACATAATGTTGTTTTAAGCCTATAAACTTATGAACATATGTTATTTTTGTAGTGAAGGAGATCATGGGGTTCATTGTTGCCACCGTACAGTATCGTACGAGTTATAATCTTCCATTAAGTACGCAAGATTTAAGAAATTATTACGTACCAAATCGTATGTTATTATAAATCCATAAACTGACATTTTTATTTATAATTACTTTCACTTACCTATATATGTACCACAACCTAAGGGTTTTAATTAAACTGAAAATATTGATGTGAAATTTGATTGGCTTTAATATCATTTAAATTTTATTCTGATTAAAATACTGTGACAAAGCTTAAATGCCGATATTTCATATTTTTCTTCCTCTGAAGCACCTTTAACTTTGTAGATACTAAAAAAAAATAACAATATATTCTTCTTATCAACAATAAAAATAGGTAAATATATAAGTTGAACGAATTCGATACCTCACTAAATGAGAGAACTGCAAAAATATTTTTTTAATGAAATTTTTCGTTTTAGAACATGAGAACAGTAATATACATGTATAATATACATGTTATAGCTTACCGTTGGAAAGCTAAAGATTTGAAAAAATATCTTTTTCATCAAAATGAGCTTAACAGAAGAGGCACTTTATACCATACATTTTGCTCCTTTTTTCGATTTCCTTGAAAACGGTTCCGACGATTTTGATTAAACTCGCTATATCGATGTAAAATTTAATGGGCTTTAATATCATGTAGGTTTATTCTGATTAAAATGGTCTGACATGGCTTAAATGCCGATATTTTAAATTTTCTTCCCCTAAAGTACTTTTAATTTTGTAGATTCAATAAAAATAACTATCTTGTTAACGCTGATGAAAAACAGGTATATATATATAAATTGAATAAATTCGATACCCAACTAAATGAGAGAACTGCAAAAATATTTTTTTAAATGAAATTTTTCGTTTTTGAACATGAGAACAGTAATATATATGTATAATATACCGTTGGAAAGCTAAAGATTTTAGAAAAAATATTATCTTATACACAAGCTTCTAAAAGTTAAAAAAGAGTGATGAAAATCTTACAAAACTAACTTATTATTTTAGATAATAATATAATAGATTTTTTAATAAAACACATGTTTCTATAGAAATTAAATTTAATTAATTCTTTATTAGTTTCACTCATTTTTATCTCTAACTGTATTTGAAAATTCATTAATAGATTTTAACAACGGAGGCAAGTAAAAGTTTTTGTGTTGCCCTCACCAGATTTTCATTTAATATTTTTACTTTAAAGATTATTTTATGAAAACAGATGTTTAACTTCTAACTGATAAGGAATTTCGTGGAAACTAAGTAAAATTTTTTACATGTGTTTAATAAATAGTTCAGTTCGCTGGTATAAGAAGGTATAATGTTTTTATTTTATAATTGTACCCATTTGATTCTTTTAAATGAAAGTTAGTATCTCTTTATCTCTTCTCTATTTATATATGTATATAATCATCTCACCATTCTTGGTTTCTACAATAAACTGTAAATCGGTCAATCAGTTCATTTGTAAACATAAATGACACCACATTCTGCTTGATATTAGTTGATATAATAAAATAAATAATTGATAACAACACACCGTCATATATACCCGCACTCCAGTATCTTCCACACCTCAAGGCTGGCTGGAGCTGTTGAAGATAGACGGGGACGCCGAAGACAGTCTCCCGCTTGCTTAATTAAGAGCGGCCTTGAACCTTTATCTTACCACCGCATCTTTTCACCCGGTGGAAATTAACTTGTGCGGAGCTTGAAGCCGTACGCTCCCTTATCTTGTCCCTCTCCGGGGATTGTTGTTACCTCCTCTCGCGTGCAGCCTCTCTCTCCAGTCTTTCGCTTCGTTGGCTTAGAGAAAAATTATCCAGTTTAAGGGGCTAGCAATTAACAGGACAAGGGTTGCTGCAACAGAACGGCGAAATGTAGCTCTCGAAATGCTTGTTGGGTGCTCCTTTCAAATCATGTTATCTAATAATCGATTTTAGCTTCCATAACCTTGTGCGGATATCTTCTTTCTAAATATCATTACAATCTTGTATATCAATTGTGTATATTTATTAGTTTTCTGATCTGAGCAAATATTATTCAAATCATGAGATGAGGAAGATGGTTGGGAGTACGGTCATCAGAAAGAAACACGCATTAAAAAGTAGTACTTAGTTTAATTGTGTGCCGACGTTTCGGCCTACATGGTGGCCCTTCATCAGGTCCTTGTGATATACCCCTTTTCTTTCGATTATTTATAGCTTTTAATTTTAGCCAAATGCCTATTTACACCATAGAAACAGCTTTACCTTGATAGAGTTATTTGGAAATATTAAACCATTGTGTAATAATTTGTAGAATTTTTTTAAGAGTATTTGAATCTTTTAACCTATCTTGTATTAGTTTAAACATTTAGTAATTCAGTGTTTCGCGTATTGATTTAAACTTTTAGTCGGCTTCTTTTTTTTCTTTTCCATTTCTTTTACTTGACTGTTTCTGGTGTAAGGAGTTTCGATTTAAATTTAGAAGAGAGGGTAAATCTTCTATAGTTTCTGTACTACATGATACACCAAGCTTAGTGACTGGTTTTAACTAACTTAATGTGTACATATATATTCACGATTTTTAGATTTTGGGGGTCCTTGCCCCCCTTAAAGTGTTCGTTAAAGTTATTCAAGCCCGCAAGAAATTTTTAGCCAGTAATTTTTTTTTTTATTAAAAAATCTTTAAAAAAAGAAAAACCTTGTACCTCTACAACCCATGAAGGTTCTCGGGTTCGGTGCTTATAGAGTTTCCTAATCACCTAATCCCTCTAAATCACGCTCGGCCGCTAGGTTTTCCTCCAATTTTAGGTACCCACTTTATAGGTTATGGGTGTGCTCCAGCAGGGTCTTCATATCCCTGGTTCGCTCCACGGCTGAATAACACATAAATAATTCTGCCTCAGCTTGTTTTCGAACCTGGACCCTGAAGAACAGTACCTTAATGCTCTATCCATTAGACCACACCATTTCTAAAAAAAAAAACTGAAAACATGCTTTCCGATCCCATGTCCAATGAACACCCAAGTGTCCAAAAACTTAAAAAATCATGCTGTGATCGTTGTATGTGTATGATCTATTTAATTCATTGGTTCATTGTTATAGGTTTCGTATCGTTCAATAACTAAAATTGGTTTATTTATATTCAATGGCTATTTTCATCAAATTTACTAGTAAATTTGGTTTTAGGTCTTTAGCACTGATAATTTTACTTTACGTTGTTACGATACTGATGTATGGACTTACAAAATGATATAATTTTAAGAATATCTCTAACCACGTTCAAGTCTTTATTTACTTATTCCCACTCCCCAAAACGTGTGTTACAATAATGTTTTATGAGGTCATAGGAACACTTAACATAATGGAACAATGATAAGGCAGGACTGAATTCTTTAAAATGACTCACTGATGAGATAGTTTATTATCAATGCTTAGAATTAGGTCATCTGTTTTAGTTCTCGATAACCCACTAGTAGCTTCAAGACCATTCTAATCATTTCTTGTTAGTCATGATGTTGTTTTAAATGGAATGGAATGGTATTTTCTATAAATAAAAAGAGCTATATATTCTTCATTGTCATCTGTCTTGATTTAGATGAAGGACCGTTGGATCCATGGTGTATCAATCTCAGTTTTGCCTTGCGTTCACTAAATGCACAAGAATGTGTATCAAACGATTCATTGTCACAAATATAGCATTTATTCATGCTTACTTCAACCTTATCTTTTGGAGTGTCGGAAGTCAAAGTCATCCTTAAGAATAAAATTAGTTTGTTTGTCCATTTAACATAGTGACGTTATTAAGTGTAATGCCACTGTGACTAATTGGACGATGCTACAGTGGAATCTTAAAGTTTGCCTATCGAAGTTTAATTATGAAAGAGATCTTTAAGGACAACATGACATCGCATAGGCATCGAGACTACCATGTTATGCCCTTCCTAAGAACAGTATTAGTTGGGCTTTGACCACTGGGCAACCTTCGCCGTGTTACTTTGAAGTCGTTTTGTCCTCTCTCGGATCGGACATCCCGATATGTTTAAAAATACTCAAAGTAAAAGTATTGCGATTGTAAAAAAATTCGAATATGAGTTTTCAGGGGAACGAGTCTAGCTCGAAAACTGAAAATCGTACAAAACTAATATTTCATTTAATGTAACAGAAGTTGAGCAGGCTGGTACGTCAGAATGTTGATTTTTATATTGGTGACTACACACATACACTAATAGTTATTTTATTATTTTTTGGAACGGATTCCTGCAAGACCGGGGCCTCGTTTACAACTGCTCCCCATTGCCTTCCCATGCCCGGGCAAGCATATGTCCTACCGCACCACAACTGAATCCTAAAAGTTGTTCCTCAGTTAAAATAAAAAAGAGAACAAGAATTGTCAGTCTCAATTGCTTAGTTTTTATAGTAGGCATAGAAAAATCGTGATTCGAATTTCTATTAGCGATATATTAAGTTTTATAGCGATGATCCTCATTTGGAATGCGAAGAGGCAGATTTTAGGAATGTTTATAAAAAGATTTTAATGTAAACTGATTATGTTTGCATGATAGCCCATATGTGTTGCACATTACCTGTCTGATATGGTTTCGTGAGATACTATGAAAATATAAACATTTCCTACCGCCTTAAAAAACTATTCAACTGTAAAAGGATTGTTGACTGAAATGTTAGACTAATTAAGGTTTTCCCGACGGTGTTTATTTCTTGTTCTTTGACTCAGGTGATTAAGTACCATGTGGTAACTGCGATTCATTCTGGTCCAGGTGGAGACGACTGGTTTCAAGGGACAACTTACACAGATGTGTGTAATATTCCCGCTTAGGATACAGAGGAAATGGATTCTAACCTTCTCATGTTTTACGGTAATAGCCTAGAAACCGGAACTCTTGAAGCAGTAATGGTTTTCCAATCCTGGTGGTCTTTTTGCAGGAGTAATGTGCAATTTGTGCCCTGCGCGATTTACTACGACCTTGGTATTACCAACATCTCGTTCCTCACTTACAGATGTTATGTTATTATTCCTTCTGTAGCATATGTACAATAGTTAAACGTTATATATAGTTTATTATTTTCCTTATTGGTTTATTATTTCCAATGATGAACTTTTGTAATCGACCAAAAAAAATTATCGTCCCAACCATTTCCAACTATGAATATGAAAAATCTCGTTTTTGAGATTCGTGACTTTGCCTGGCATTGCGGAAGATACGGCTAGTGGCAAATTGACGAAACTAGCCTCTTTAGAATTCCCATTAATGCATCGAATAAAGTATCGAATATGACCAATTTTAAATTTATTCCTTCAATTTTACTTGCTTTCTTGAAAAGTGCAAATTTTCATATTCGATTGGAATGGCAGGGACGATAGGAAGTCTTCTGTTTCAAAATACGTAGAACGCGAATCAAGAATGAAAAAAAACAAAATAATTTTTCGAAATTTGGCAAGGAAATGCTGGGAATCTGGAGATGATTCTAGCGCCTCCTCATTGATATCAGCCGATTAGTTTTGAATTTTATTGATTTTTCTAATCAGGACACCGCAAATAAATTATAAAAAAAAGAGAAATTTGATGCATACGTATTACATATACATACATATCATATTTCGAAGATTGAGAATAAATATGTAAAGAATTTTTTGATCAGTACACGACGAACAACATTTAAAAAAAAATCCTGCCTATATATACCTCCAAATCAAATTCCCTACAAAACAAAAGCGCTGCAATTGTTACACAATGGTTTAGTATTGCAAATAATATATAATAATTATATTATATTAATTATAATTATAATACTGCTGCTTATCTTTTCGATTGTTTTCTATCTTCAATAGTAACCGAGATTTGGAGAAATTACATCTATTATTATTCGTGACTTGAATATATTGATCAACTTTTTTTTACTAATTTTAAAACTCTCTACATATTTTTATCTTAAAAAATAACTGAGTTATGGGCGTATTTTGGGTAAAATGTCAATTTTTTTCCTTTTCTTTTACTTTTTTATGATTATTCACGGTTTGTTGGTTAAAAACTCCAGTTAATGTTTTCTTAATCTTTGAAAATAACAGAGTTATTGAATTAAATCACTTTTGATTGGCCCCCAATTTAAAATTAACCAGCTGATATAAACGTTGATTAGGAATATCCCATATTAGTTAATTGCCTACAAAAATCTCAATAAACTGCTATAACCTTACATAGTTATTTGGCAATAAGAGTTTTTTTTTTTTTTAATTGTAGATTCGTACGATTATTAATGCTTAAGATTGGAACATAAGCTTTAATATTTAGAGGAGTGTCATATATATGTAACATATTATATTATTTAATTTAATGATTATTTCGAAATAAAGCCATATGTCAACCTATATCAATGTTATGTACTACTGTTTTGTTAATTGATTGATTATTCTTTGAATTTTTAATATTCCTTTATATATATATTAATTTATATAAAAGAAATAAAGTTACATAATAATTTTTGAAACCCATCTAATTATTTTTATATTAATTTAAATTAAGCCAAGGCCTCTGCTTTTTCACAGGTAGGATTCGTTTATGTTTTGATCTATCTCTGCGTTCGGAAATTGACAGCTGTGATCTAATGAAATTGATTTTTATAAAAACAAATATATATTTTTGGGTTATGAGTTATCAATCATTATGCTAAACATAAAAGTGTATTTACTAATTATGATTTTCATTTCGTTCCTTATCTCGTATTGAATATACTCTATTGTATTGCAGTTTCAGAGTAGATCAAGGGGCATCCATTTTCTTTAGTTTAAGAACTATTGCATATTTTCCACTCATTTCTCATATTTCCAGGCATGACCTTCATATTCCCATTTTGTTTTATGATGATCTATTAATGATAACCTATTCTCTAAAATTACCTTCTTATAGGTAATTGTAAACAATTGAATAGCAAAATTTATCTACTGCCCACCTTGTTCATTTAGTTTGAATTCGTAATATTCCATTTTATTACAATTCATATAACGAGTCATAACTTCAAGATTTTGTGATTTGAAGGTTTTCATTGATGGTGCAGAAGCTAACTGAATTTTTTTGTGATTTTTTCTACGTACCTACTCTTCAAATATTAATTTGATACCCATATGATAAAGTTTTACCATATTTTAGTGAAACGTTGGTAAATTATGTAAATATAAGTGGTTTTAGAAGATCAGGAAACACGTACGTTATTTTTGTTTTAAGTTTATTTTTTTTATAGCTATTTATTCTTCAGTTACTAAAAGATTTATTTAGTTTATCAGGGAAAAATTCCCTCGATGTTTTTGTTGTAATTTCTCTGTAATGTTTCAAATCATTGAGTTCTATTCATTCCTTATTAAATTTTGATATATCAGGCGCGGACTGGTAAGTCTGGCTAGCCGGCGTTCTACCAGAGTTGAAGGGGTCTCCTGAATAGGGAAAAAAAGTATTATTCAGTAAGTTATTTATTTTATTTTTTTTTAACCAGCACTATCTACTTTACGAATATGAAAAACAATTTTTACCCGTTAAGTTAAGGTGTGTACCACGTTTGAACATGAATATAACAATATAAAAAATTATTGTGAACAACGAAAAAAGGCAAAGTTTCAATAACTTAAATCTTGCTTTAACTTAATGCCTTTTCATGTTTCAACTAGTAAAAAATGTATATTTCAGGGATATGATTTCCATTTTTAGTCCCATGGGAACCAGTCCGGGCCTTTAATATATGTATATGTGGAAATAGCTAATATATATATTCTTTATATCACTAGATTTTCATCTATTGTGTGTTCTTCTTGAATTGAAAAAATATTGAATAGTAATGCTAGATAATACAAAGTTATAAGTCGTCCACGATAAACTATGAGAAAAATTACGGTCTCATTATTTTGTTTAAGTTACCACAGTTTTGAGGCAGCCTATGTCTTAGTAATTGTTTCTTATTAGTAAAATAATTAGTACAGTTGTCTGATAAGGTTCAGTTTTGAATTTTCAACAAAATCATGTGATTTTAAAAATTCCAATTTAAGTGTGTTCCTACACAAATGTTTATTATGTCTGAAACTCATGCCATGCATCTTCCTATTGATGCAAGTTGAAATATGGAATGTCGTAGGTTTACTAGAACATATTAAAAAGGAAATGCTAACTGTTTCTGCGAAATTAGGTTTTATTATGTTTCAAATAGTTTATATATATATATATATATATTTATGAGAAAAACAAAAATATTTGAAATAAATATTATTTGAAATAGTATTGCCTCTGATCTTCTGAGTTCGAATCCGGTTGTAGGAGAATGGGTTTTATTCTGTTATTGTAGCCTTGGAGTGGGTTAGGGGTTCAACCAGTCTATAAAAGTGGGTACCCGAAAGTAGGCTAAAATTTTGTGGCTAATCGGGCGATGCTACTCTGGGAGTCCTAAAATTGCCTATTCAGGTTTTATCAGAATAGGGATCTTATCTTTAACGACTGTCTGTCATCGCTTAGGCCATCAGGACTTCCATGTTACGTCCCTTTCAAAGGACTACATGAGCAATAATTTTGTTTAGCCTCTTTAAAATATTCTAAAGGCCATTTTCGAGTTCCGAACCCGTGACCCTGGGATCTTTAACGAATAGCTGCATCGCAAAGGCTCCATTTTACGTCACCATTTTACGTCCACTCTGAAGGACGGCATAACCTAGGTTTTTTTACTCCAATTAGAGCTCGATCTTTGCTTAGTCACTACCTAGCTCGGACGAAAGCCTAGAAACCGTACGGATCCCTTATATGTACCTAACCCAAGACCGTTCATAGGTTGTGATATTGATCTTTGTTTTTAAATATTACTCATATCAATAAATACTATATATTTTTCAATAACTAAATAACTTATTTTTTTCTTAGTTTAAGCATTCCCAAATCTTCACTGTCTTATGGGTATTGATATTTTCTACTTGAGTCAATTTTTGTAGTAGCTAAACTGAAGGAAGGCCATGTGTTGGCCACCTGTCTTACCTCTAGCTCTTATAACATCACCTGCCCAACCAACCTCTTGAATGACCTTTCTATTGTACCCCTCTCTTTGTATAGTACTAGTATCCACCTATCCTTCTATGTTCCATGATTTCTCTCGAGTTTTTCCTTAAAAAGAATTTTATCGTAAGTTTTTATCGTATAACAATGATATCATATTATGGACACTTAATATTTCAACATAAAATTTAACAAATTATCCCTATTTAACAGATTTCTCATGAAACACATTTCGTAAAGATACCAACCAATAAATTATCCATCCAATAATTTAAGTAATACATTTATAGTTTTATTGAGGCTAGGCTCGATTTGTCCAAGAGGCCCATCGATATGTCCAAGTGTTTCTTTTTGGCAGAATCTTCCTCTATTCGTACCTTAAAGTTGAGCAGCAAATCCAAATCAGAATTTCTCTCTATTTAGTAAATTTATGTCTATTGAAAAAAAAAAGAGTTAAATGTGTATAACATATATTGTTTTTTGGAAAATTAATGTTCTTTTATTTTTATGACAATTATAGTTATATATTTTATTTATTAAGTATAAATAATAAAACTTTTTTTAGGTGAATCTTTATGCTAAGGGAAAACTTCTTAATTGTGTGTAGTAACGTGTGTTAAGTGTGCATTAATGTAATCGACGTTTCAGTAATTTATGTGAAAGCTAAGGTATTCACTTCATATTTTTATCTTATAAATATTTCTACTACCTTTTTGAATTATAAGGTTTAGATTCATGTAAAAAGTAAAAAAGGCTAATTTTAAAAAACATAATTTAAAAACAAAACAGGTAAAATGGTATCTATTCAGTTAAAAATTGAATTTTTTTAAACCCGTCATTTATTGTGAATTTTCGTGATTTAAATGAGACTCCCGAATTTTTCATCAGTTGTGTAATTGTTTAATTTCGGTGATGGTTAGAATTTTGATGTAAATTAAATTTTAGGTCAGGAGGAAGTTGTATGTGAGAATTATTCATTTTAGTTGTTCGAGTGTCGATCAGTCTATTGAGAATCCTTCTAATTGAGAAAGTCTTCAGTCTAATTGAGAAATCCTCATTTTGGGAAAATCTGTCAGAGAGTTAGTTGTAAATAAAGAGTTATATTGTATTATGTGTATAGAACTTCAGTCTTGTACTTAAATAAAAGTTACTGGATGGTAGCGTTGGTCATCAAATGTTGGTGTGACATCCAATACTATATAGTTATGTAGCCCGTTTATGTAGATGGTCTGTCCGAGTTCATTGAGTATTTTTTATGAATATTTAAGATTATATAGATAACAAGATTATTGGAACAGCATGTCAAGTAATTATGGTGATATTATTAAACCATTGTCAATTGAAATTTACAGTGAAATTAGCGATTTTCATTTGATTTATGATCTATATTTAAATAAAATAAAGTCCCTATCCACTCACTTTTCTGATCATAGTTTGAATATAATAATGACAACAGAATTAGACAAAAAAAAAATCTAAAACCTATCAAAGAATTATTTTTCGAATAACTCAAACCAAACATCTCTTAAAAAAGTTTAAGTACTCATTTGAAAGATAATGGAATGTCTAACCGCATGAAAAAAAAATCACTTCAATTTGAAAACATATTTGTAAAAATTAAGTATCTTTGCCAATTATCTTAATATATTTTAGCATCTTGGGCTTTATGTCCAGGTTTGGTGTTCAGTTTTCCAAAAAAAAATGTTCCATTGTTATTGGTTTTTAAAAATTATTTCATGCTGCTAAAAAACACATCGCTAATAGAAACTAGACATTTTCAAAACCTAAAAGGCACTTATTTTTTTTTTTTATTAATTATTATAGTAAAAACTTTATTGCTTACGAGTTGTAACGATATACCCAGATTATGAGTCATAGCTAAACTTATTGAGTAGTTACAAATGGTGTGTGCCTGCTTCTACTGGTATCCTACCTTTAAGTTGACCGAATCAAAGAATTAATCAGGTATTTAATTATAACGCTTTACTGGTTGTGCATAAAAAATAGTTGAAAGGTTAGGGTAATGTATATTATAGCTACTCTTAATATAAATGTATATAAAGGAATTAAATTAAATATTGGCGAGTGAAGCGTCGATTACAGCTACAATAGCTTCTTATAAATTATAGACGTCTTATTTTGCCTTTTATTCGAAATTAATAGATAAATTTTTAATAGTAATTTAGCAAAAACATAGATTATTCCACGAGTTGTTTCAATCTGAGAGGAGGAAAGTGGTGCATCCGTGGCTTAACCTAACCCTCTGGCTAGGTCATGAGGTTACGAGAGCCCTTTCACGGCCAAATCGATTGAGCTGGTGTACTCTCTCTGGGAGTGGTGCGTAGTGTAGTGTTCAGGGCAATTAGCTAAGACAGATTTCCAAATAGTAAGGATTTAGCCCACTGAATAAAAGTTTATAAATTATTATTTAAACTTGTTATAATATTTTATTTAACTAAATTTTCCCTTCGGGCAAAAGAAGGACTATTATAATATGTATATTACCGTTATAATATATTTTATTGTATGTTATATGTATGTATGTATTTTCTGAAAAATAATTTGAGGATTGAGAAAAAAAAAATTAAATATTTGTATTTCAAAAGTATTGCAGAATATCATGAAATTACGCTGATATTGAAATATTTGTTGTACATATTCTCTCCTGTCAACTTATTTTCTTTTGCTCGTTAAAGTTATTTATCTATTTATTTTTTGGGTTGAATTTTTTTTTTTCTCCTCTTACAATACTACAATCAGTGATGGGCTAATACTCAACAAAAAAATGTACTGATTACTTTACTCAAATAATGCTCGGTGGGAAGTACGAATTCTACTTTCTATTTTGACCTGTAATCATCATCTTTTTACTTTTGAGTACGTGATTACTGGAGTACTTTTTTATATGAAGTCACCAGAGTAGAGAATATTACCTACTTATATTTAGTGAGGATTTCATCCATTTTGTGCCTTTATTAATTTGTTTAGGCCATCTTTTCTTTCATATTATCGATTATTTTAAACTTTTCATAAAAAATCAATAAAGGTCAATCATTATTATTAAGATGGCGGGTCGCGTATAGATTATTTTAAACTCTTTCGTATAAAATGAAAATAGTGGCATATTATTATTTTTTTTACTGTTGGAATCACATGATACAATCGATTTCAAGATCGCGTATCGATTATTTAAACTCTTCAGATAAAATCGATATAGGGTCGATATATTTTGATTCGATCTCTACTTGTCGATATCTGGGTTCGATTTTGGCTATATATGTATTGGGTAATATACTGTACTCTGATGACTTCATATAAAAATTACTCTATTAATCAAGTACTGAAAACTACAAAACTGCTGATTACAGAGGAAAATACAAAGTACTCATAAGAAAAGCTGAGAAGATTTTGTACTTCGCAGCGAGTATTTGCCCATCACTGACTACAATTATAATTAATTTGATTCCACATAATGCTTTGTAATTTTAATTATCCGTAGTTTACAGCATAGAAAGTATTTGGAAACAGATTTCAAATAATTATAATAAAATAACTAAAACCTGTCTCTCGAGGTTATCTAAAATATATACATTCAATTTTTTATTGTTTTAATTTATGGCTAGAAGGAAAATAAATTTTAAATTTCTTAGAGGCTCGTGTTCAGTTATACAAAACACTATGGAACAGAGTCTCAATAGTGCGGCTTATTCAGTTTTAATTTCGTAGTTGGGTGAATCGATGTATTCTTTAAATGTATTTCACTCGTAATGCTAAAATATTTTCGAGTCATTTTTTATAGAATTATCATACTATAATTAATTATTTGTGGAAATAGCGGGTTATTATCTTAATGAAATAACTTCAATTTAGTAAAATATCTGCTGATCTTATCCCCGACATCTCTTCATTTAATATCTCTTTTCAGAAAAAAAAAAGTTTATTTGTAATAAAACTCTTTGTACCTCATCACATGCTGAAGGTATGAGGGAGTAAATAGCTGATCGAAAAAGCATTAAGATGCGGTAAGTATTACTTCCATTTTATGTTATTTTTTTTAGAATCGAACATATCGACCAATCGGGGTTGGTTTTGAGTAACATATACATTATTTATGTGAAAAATTTCACTGAATTCCTTGTATTTTTTTAATTTCGATCGTTTTCTTTTTCTGCAGAGTTCTAAATACGAGTACATATGAAAAAAAACTATTGCTTCTTTTTTTCTCTATATTTTAGAATTTAAAATTTCTTTCTCAATCATTAAATACTTTTCCTTAAAATTTTAACATTTTGGCGATAATGCTTTTTATCGATTCTATATTTAAGAGACCTTGCGATGTTGAAACGGATGGATTCGATTTAAGAATAGATCCGTGAACGATCACCTTTGTAGGTTCGATTATAAATGCAATACTGTGCCAAGGGTATCGCCTAAAGGCATTAGTTCCATTAAATTGCTTTGAAATCTAAAATATTTTGATTGTCTTCTATCGTTCTTAGTCTTAAATTATTGAAGATTTGGTTTACACAAAATTTTATTTTACTTTTTGTTGAGGTTAAAAAATAAGGCTTCATGGTCTTTTTTATATTTATGAAATATTTGAAAATGAAATCATAGAGTGTAATAATATTGCTATAAATTGGGCAGATTGTACTATATTTAATAAAAATGAAAGGAATATATATATATATAATAATAATAAAAAAATCGATTTACTTTGTAGAAATATTGGTTGTCACTTTTCATTGTATCGGATCTAATTAATCGTTATAAGAGCTCAGTTGTAAGGGAACTGGCCTTTAACCCTTGAACTGCTATCGTATTGATCTCTACTCATTAATGAAAGTCAGTTCTGATTAAGACATAAAATTCAGCCCGAAACGTCGGAACACAAACATTTCTAATACATTAGTTTCTTTTCACTGACTGCCCTTCGAACTATATTCATCTTCTGTTCTTATTTAATTATATTTTTTTTTTAATTCTAAAAAGTATTTAAATTTAATATAAACAAATTTAAATCATGTTAGTTTAGTAATTGTGCAGATAGTCAGTAACAAAAACCTAATAGGTTTTCAAATATTGTATAATATTATATTATTGTCACTAGCGTTCGGTTAGTACCATTTTGTTGACTTATTTTCAACAATATTCAGTTAAATAAATTAGTTAAATATTTTTAGTAATTTAAATAAATGCTAATTATTTTTTAGGTTTGTGTGTTCAGCGATACCTATAAACCTTACTTCCTATGAAAATTACCACTTATCAGGTTGATAATAATATTACTACACATGAGCCATGGGTGAATCAAGAACCTGGTCAGTACTTAGTTGTCGGATTTATTTCGTTTCATCTTGATTCATATTTTGATTAATACTAAGTTAATTTAATTCCACGCCATAACTAGTTTTTTATTGTTCAAACTTTATTATATAATTATTACGTGTGCGTGTGTCTTTGCAACGCAATCGTTTTAAGTGGAGGTTTCTCTCCTTACATCTGGATGATATTTAATTATGTAATTCATTAAATTACATAGTGATTATGTTATTACTTCTATACTTTTCCAATCCTGATTATTCTAGAATTGCTTGGTAATAGTTTCTTTTTTTTCATATCTGAATTTATTATTATTTTTTCCTTTTGTAAGAAATTATATTAAACAGTACTTAAAACCAAAACAATAATAATACCTAAGCTAAATTTAAGTTTTCAAAACCTTTTACTATTACTCCATCAAAGTTAGACAAAAGAGATGAAATTCTTGATTTTCTCTCTCTCCCTGTAGAGTATGTCTCATCATGGGATAGAAATTCAGATAATTAACTTATTTATTACCCGTATTGTAATAGAAAACCTATAATTATCTTCTATGTTATTTATTTTAGCGCATTTTTCATTCTCGAAGTTTTATGTTCCTTCGAGCGGAAGTGACTTGGGCTGAAAGTCTACACCGAAGGAAGTTGGTAGGAGGAAGTCTACCAACTGCCCAACGTGGGAAAATTATTTCTTCTCACTTCGATAACTGCTATAATGTTGTTCAGAGACATCTCTTAAGTCTTTTTTTTTTTGATAATGTATTGATGAAAACCATTTTTTTATTCTTTGTTCTATATCTTAATTACAAGACTGGTAGAATTTTGAAATATATTATATTATATTATTATCGCTGTATAAAAAACACTTATCTATTTAACTGGCATGAGAAAAAAATCTGTTAGTGGATGGATGTTTTTTTCTTTTAACGTAACTGCTGCTTTCGCTGATTGGACAATGCTACAGTGGAATTCCTAAATTTCCGAGCCTGTGCTCTGGACCACTATTTTCCGTCCATACCGAAGGACGGCGTAACCAATAATTTTTTACTCCCTTAGATTCATCCTGGAGTCATCTTTCTTGTTTAAACTAAACTAGAAGGTCTCGGGCCTTCTTCTTTCCAAGCGCCTTGGAGGATTATTATGAATCGAAGTGGATGATGTGATAGAAACTAGTGGATTAGAGTGGAAGCGGAATTTTTCATGGAATGATTGATATCTGATTCGAGCTAATTCAGTAACATGTGGAACGTTAAGTCTTTATGGATGAGCGTGTTGGTGACAAAGTAAGGAACATTAAGGATAGCGCGTAAAATGAATTCTCGTTAATCACTTTTGAAAATTATTTTTATATAATTGTACATTATAATATTTAGTTATTTGCTATTTTTGCTGATAGTCACATTACGTTATCATGGTATGTGGAATTGATCTAGAAATATTTTCTCATGTTGACTCCCATGGACTATTATATTTCTACTATGTGTTTTTAATATTGAAAAATACAAAAATTTATCCGAAACATTTAAAAAGAAAGTATTTGTATACCCCTTTTTAGTAAACAAATTACTGTTTTTATTGACTTTCATTGAATCAAAAAATAGTTAAGAAGTTATAGAAGAGAAGGGAATTAATACTTCTACACAAAAATCTTCTTGGATGTACATATTTTCTACTTAGCGAGTTATGTAGAATCTAGGAGTTAAGTCCTGGGAAAAACCGAAATTGGCTGTTATCACTTTTTTTTTCTCTATTGATTATAAGAACTTGGTGGGTAGCTGCTATCAGTCCTGCTAACTTGCGTTTTCACGGTCATAAACTGTTTTTTTTTATATTCTATTAGCTTATCTCTCAAAGCACTTTCTGTCATTCCTCTTAATCCTAACAAGCTCTGATAAAGACACTAAGATGTTCCGTGTAAGGTGTGATAATGAACTGCTTTTATCTCGCCTGGATAACAGTTCTCCTGAGGAAGTACTTATCCCGCCCGCTTGCTGTGAAGTTCATCTCCAGTCTCTGAATAGGTACATCGCTGGAACTATCTCCGGGTTTCTCCAGCCAGCGGATGTTTGTTTTTCTGCTACATCAAATGATGTCGTGCCTCTGGCGGCCAAGTTAATTGTATGTTATTTTCTTGATGAGTGTATTTTTTTTTGAGTCGCGCTTTTTTTTTTTTTTCTTTTCTTTTCTTTTACAAAGAAATCATTATGGTATATAAGAGGGATTTATAGGGTTAATCGTTGAAAATGAATGAATATTTTTAGACATAATTGGTTTCTTTATATGGTTCTGTATATAAATCTATTATTTTTTAAAAATTTATTTGTAGTAATTTACAACTGTATTAAAAACACAATAAGTAAATATGTAGAATGAAAATAAAAAGTCATGAAAATGTCTTGAGAAAGAACTACCCAGTGGTAGCACTTCACTAATTATTTTAAGACAGTAGGTCCAGAGGCCACCTTCTTTTCAGTCGCCTTAGAGGGTTATTAGGGACATCTGAGGAAGATAAATTACGGACAAGTTGTTTTGTATGGGCAGGGTGTTCACTATGGAAAGAGGAGTGTCTATCACGGGCTAAGTCTGCAACAAATGCGTATTTTAGGTCATTATGGAGGAGTTGATTTGTGACAAAATAAGGGGCATTCAGGATTTTGGATTGTAAGGACTGGATGCGGGAGGAGTTAGATGGTTGTAGAGCCCCAAAGCTCAATTTCAGATGACCAAATAGGTCTGATAATAGTGATGTAGATGAGTCTTTTGTAATATACTGGAAGTTTTGAACGTTTGTTTTGTATGTGTTGTAATCGATATCTTCGAGCAGTTTCTTGTCGTTTCAGTCTTGTGTGAGGTAATTCGCTTGTCAAAATGGAGACCTTGGTATCGGATTTTTTCTAAAAAAGTAAGGGTAATGTTATTAAATGATACTGGGGAGCAGGAAGACATCGATTTGCGACGAAGGGTAAAGTTGGTGGGATTTGTTGGGATTTATTTTAATCCTCCATTTTTGACACCATTCTTCAATGGCTGTAAATCTAAATTTTAACAGCAGTTGTAACACAGAATGGTTTTCTATCCACAAACTAAAAGTCATAAAAATATAAATTTAATTCTAGAAAAAAATGAATACATCAATTAGCCTAACTGATTAATCTGATAAATTTTTAGTAAAAAAAAAAGAAAAGATTATTAAGATGTTTATGATTAATGATGAAACATCCCTAACTGGAATCCTTGCTACTCCTAATGACCCCTGACAAGATTAATTAATCTCGGTGAATTCCAGTCGGCCCCTCCATGTTAGATTAATAAGACATGATATCAAAATGGGGTCTATATACGTACAAGAACTTCAAAAAATTTAAAGCCATTAAAATAGTAGTTACACGGACTTCTAAAAATTAACTAAATTGTTTTAGTATTACAGAAGGAAAATATTGTTCAAATTATACAACGAAATTGTCTTTAACTGTTTATTGTTTTGCCTATTTATTGTTTATTTATTAAAAGTTGAAAAATATTTTAATGTTTTCTTTATCCACGACCTGGGATAATTTTCTCCTGAATCTCCTCACTGTCAAATATTAATACCCATAACTTTAGTAATAATTTCACCGAATAAGAGAAAATGGTGCTTGCAGCACACGACTCACTTACCTCCGTTGATAAAATCAATTTAAGGATTTTTAAATATAGTTTAAGGCGAAATATATGAGTAAGTAAAAGTAAAAAGGTTAAAGAATTAATTAAATTTAGTTCCTATAGAAACGTGTTTTATTAAATAATCGATTATACAATAGTATTTAGATAAAAATACAACAATCAGCTATCTTTATCGGCTTTTCATTCTCTCTCCATTAACCTTAATTTTTTGTGTTTAAGATGATATATATTTTTTTAAATATCATTAGCTTTCAAACGGTGTATTATATATCTATGTACTGTTTGAAAACATAAAAATTGCATTAAAAAATATTTTTGCTCTGTTCTACTTTAGTTGGACATTATACATTATATTATAAATCTATTTTACTGGATATATGTTAAAAAGAAAGTTTCATTGAACAAAATATTTTGCTCTTTTCACCCTCAGTTGAATATGGAATTAGTTCAACATGTATATTAAACCGTTTTTCGTCAATGCTTAACAACATGATATGGTTAATTTTTTCGAATTTTCAAAATTAATGGTACTTTAGAGAAAAAAAAATTAAATATTAGCATTTAAGTCCTGTCAAATTATTTCAATCATAATGAAACCCACATGATATTAAAGTTCATTAAATTTTACATCAATATAGCAAGTTATATCAAAATCCTTACAGCCGTTTTCAAGAAAATCGTAACAAGGTGCAAAATGTATGGTATAAAGTGGCACTTCTAATTCCCTGATTTTGATGAAAAAGTTTCTTTAATATGTTAAGCTTATAGTCTTACTAAATATGAAATTTCAGTTTCGTACGACTTTTTCGTTTTCGTGCTAGACTTTCCACACACACACACACACACACACACACACACACACACACACACACACACACACACGCAGATCATTCCCTGCTACTTGGTTATTTAGTCTCTGCGGACCCTAAAACGTGTATTTCCGTTGTAAACTGGAATTCGAAAATTTTCACAATCGCTATACTTTCCCTTCTGCAATATATTTTATTTATAAGTAAGTGAAAGTAAAATATATATAATGCTATATGGAATAGATATTACGTTTAAAACTATTATTCAGACGTTTATTTAATAATTTATATAATCTGTCTATAAATTAGTTAATTAACATTTGATACAAACGATTTTTTTAATGTAGGTTAGGATTTCTGTACTATGAAAGACATGTTGTTTTTTTCCATTACAAGTTCTAAGTTCTAGACTTGTTATCACTTTTTTCTTCAACTTTAAAGCTTATTTTAACACAAAATGTGTGCACATATATCTATTCTGTTGATCTTTTTATTTTTCAAACCACTGCGTTCTGGAAATAGAATGAGACAGACAGTAACAATAAGTTGATTTTTGGCTTTAATCCATCGTAAGGTAATATTTGTAGAAATTATTATGCTGCTGTAATTTGCTTTGTTGATTTCATTATATATGTGTCACTTGATCAATTTTAATCTCCTTAATCGAACAATGTCAACTAAACTATTTCTATTAGCTGAAGTATAAACAATTCAAAGGTCATGCTGATTAAGTGTAATTTCATCTCTATTGAATTGAAATACGCTTGTTAAATCTAATTTTAGTGACTTCACCGGCACCTGACTTCGAATAATATTCAGTAGTTACGTTGAATTACAGATATAGATGGTAAATGATTTCGTTATTTCGTGCGCATGATGTGATGTCACCATCGCCATGGCATTTACATAATTTTATAGTGTGGATTCCTGACAGCAGGGCAGACTATTCCCATTTCCAGCATTTCCTGTAGTGCTCAGGCGTTTCCATGTTCTATTGAAAGGATACGTGGCTAGAATTTTTTTTTCTTTTACTATCAGTATTTTCACTTAAAAAAATAAAACAGAAACACTGCCAACTAAAGGTTTTATTGTTATCTGTTGAATGATTACAATCACTAAGCATTAATCATTACTGGTATGTATTTCTCATTTGAGAGCGAGGGATACAAAAAACAATCGCTTTCTCATTTTTCTATCTGAAGTGAAAAAAAAGTAATTATTATATACAAGTATATATTATTATGATCAACAGTTGAATTTTGAACTTTGAACTTTACTGTTATTTCATATATTAATGTGTCGCCATTTGTCTACAAATTTATACAATACCGCTATGTTTATGTTACTTTAGATAGAGAGCGAGTACAATCAACATCAACAAGCTTTCTTTTATCACGTAAAACCTCTTATTTCATATCTAGATAAGCTTAGTACAAAACTAGGGTACATTTTAGCACTGGGACAAAAACAAAATAGTTTTCTTAGAAAGGTAAAACAAATATTTAATTTTTTACTTTCACTTACTATATATATATATATATATATATATATATATATAGTTCCAGTTTTCAAAGGGAATACACGTTTTAGGGTCCCCTGAGTCCAAATAACCAAGTCCCGCAAAAAGGTCTGTGTGCGTGTGTGTGTGTGTGGTAACTCCCGGGCGGAAACGGTAAGTCCTATGAAACTGAAATTTCATTTTTAAGACAACTATACGCCCGAGACGTGACAGAACTTTTTTCATCAAAATGAGCTTACAGGAAGAGGCTCTTTATACCATGCATTTTGCACCTTTTTGCGTTTTTCTCGAAAACGGTTCCGACGATTTTGATTAAACTCGCTATATCGATGTAAATTTTAATGGGCTTTAATATCATGTAGGTTTGTTTATTGTTTATTCGTTTAACGTCACTTTATGCTACTATGGCTAATTGGACGATGCTACAGTGGGAAACCTAAATTTTGCCTATCCAGGTTTTATTAGGATAGGGATCTTTAACGAGTACAGGCTCGGGACCACCTTTTAACGTCCCCTCCGAAGGACGGCATAACTAAGGATTTTTTACTCCCATTAAAAAATCCTAGGGCCACCCGCAGGTTTGAACCTGCGATCTTTGGCATAGAAAGCTGTTAAGCTATCAACTACGCTATGGGTGACCCCATATCATGTAGGTTTTATTCTGATTAAAATGGTCTGACAGGTCTTAAATGCCGATATTTTAAATTTTCTTCCTCTAAAGTACCTTTAATTTTGTAGATTCAATAAAAATAACTATATTATCTTGTTAACGCTGATGAAAAACAGGTAAATATATAAATTGAATAAATTCGATACCCAACTAAAGGAGAAAATAGAAAAAATATTTGTTAATGCAATTTTTCGTTTTTGAACATAAGAGCAGTAATGGAGCAGGAAAGCTAAAGATTTTAGAAAAAATATTATCTCATACACAAGCTTTTAAAAATTATAGAGAGCGATGAAATGAACATAAAACTAACTGATTATTTTAGATAATAATATAATAGATTTTTTAATGAAACACATGTTTCTATATAAATTCAATTTAATTAATTCCTTAATAGTTTCACTCATTTTGATCTCTTACTGTATTTGGAAATTCTTTAATTGATTTTAAAAACGGATGTAAGTGAAAGTCGTGTGTTGCCAGCACCAGATTTTTTTTTTAGACAATCAATTTTAGACTTTGATATTTAATTTCCATTAAAATTCCCTTTAGTGTCTATGGAAAGGTCTGTTTTTATTTCAATAGCTAAAAGTTGACATTATTTATAACTACTTAAATTAATTTACCATCGTACGGCCTCTATGGACTTACGGAGTAGAGCTTTGGGGCTCTACTAAACCATAAAATTCTTCCCGTATCCAATCCCTAAAATCCAAAATCATTCGTAAAATCTTCGATGCTTCTTACTTTTTAACTAATAAACTGATCCATGAAGACCTTAATATTCCGTATGTTGCTGATTTGACCCGAACCAGATATCATTCCTTTCATGACTAACTCCATTCCCACTCTAATCCTCTAGTTTCAATTTTTTTTCCACTTTAATCCCTGATAATCCTCCTAGGCGTCTGAGAAGAAGATGGCCTCGAGACCTTCTAGTTTAGAATATTTTTCGAGTGTTGACGCTTCAGACCTTGTTCATGTCTATTTTCTTTTATCTTATTTACTAGATGTGTTGTACAATACAGTTGTAAATATCCATAAATATTTTTTTTAAAAATTAATTTACCTTTCTACAAATTGAATTATTGCCTAATAATTTTGCCAAAATCGTGAGCAATGAAGTGATACATCTATGTTACTATTCTGATTTAAGATATTTTCCTTTCAGTGCCAGAAATTTTTTTTTCGCCTTTAGTTGATTATCAAATTGTTTAACAGTTTATATTTGTATGCTAATAATAATGGCAATGGTAACTAGTCAATTACTTTAAATGGACATGATCAAACGTACTTTAAGAACGGAAATTTTGAAAATTCGACATTTAAATCCTTTCAGAATAATTCAATAAGGATAACCCTTGTCTGATTCTTAAATAAAGAGCATTCTATTTTACATTGGTTTAATGAGTTTAATCTATATCATTGGAGTCGTTTTCTATAAAATTGAAAAAAATAAATAAATTCTTTATTATTCTGGGACATGTCCCTTTAGAATAAATTATACAGAATGTACAAAAGGGCTTAAGAGTCTTAGAGTAAATTAATTGAATACAAACAAGTTAATAATTGCTGGCATAAAATAGACATTTTTCAATGAGAAAAAAAAATAAATAAATAAAATAAAAATAATATATAAAAAAGCTTATTTACAATTCTATTGAGCCTGGGTGCTCATAAAGTGATCGAATATACGTGATTTGAAGGTAGGAAGAGAATTGGAGTGACGGATGGTAGGAGGGATAGAATTCCATAGGATTGAGGACCGGATAAGAAAGGATCTGTCGAAATGTGCAGTTCGGTGGGCTGTACTGTATAAATCTGAAGGCCTAGAGCGTGTATAACGGGGATGGACGATAAAATTGGGATACAGAGGTGTATCTAGAGACCCCGAAGATGAATCGAACAAAGCAATTAAAATAAAGTGTAGGATAATGTAAAGGTAAATAAATTTTATCGAATAAGAAATATTTCGGGTGGCGATAAAATAAATAACAACAGAAAATAATGAAAACCACTATTTTATATCCAACGTTTCGACCCACGTTGCGGGTGTTCATCAGGGTTTAAAAACAAGATAAAATGTATGTATATGATGATAACAGAAAATAACATAAAACATAATTAGAAGTTGAGTAAAATTGATAACCGAAGAATAGAAAAGGAAACTAATAAAGATTAAAACAGAAATAGTTAACAAAGCAATATATGTAAATATAGAGATGAAAGATAAATAAAGTTAACAAACGTACGAAAGTTAACATGAGTTGAAGTTATTTATTGTTTGTTTGTTTATTTATCTAACGTCACTTTATGCTACTATGGCTAATCGGACGATGCTACAGTGGGAGTCCTAAATTTTGCCTATCCAGGTTTTATTAGGATAGGGATCTTTAACGAGTACCTGACATCGCACAGGCTCGGGACCACCTTTTAACGTCCCCTCCGAAGGACGGCGTAACTAAGGATTGTTTACTCCCATTAAAAAATCCTAGGACCACCTGCGGATTTGAACCCGTGACCTTTGGCATGGGAGGCTGTTACGCTAGCCACCCAGCTACAAGTGATCCCAGTTATTTAATGTTACTATTAAACAACTTCACTGTATCTTGTTTTTAAACCCTGATGAAGACCCGCAACGTGGGTGGAAATGTTGTATATTAAATAGTTTTGTTGACTATTTTCTGTTGTTTTTTTTACCGCCATCCAAACCATCCGTTCCTTCATATTCATTTCACGGCCCATTATTCATTATTAAAAGTAAACAAATTTTTGTGAAAAACTCTCTGTAACATCATTGATCCATACCTGTGTTAAGTTTGCCATTTTTAGTTTCACAATTTGTCTTTTTTGATGTAAACACATGCATACCATTTTTCTAGATTTGTTTGTTTGGAATATAGCAACTATAAAAGGTATATTTCTTTCCCCTTACTATGTATTTATTATACAAGTATGATAATGTAAAAATAGTTATTAATCATCTTGAAAATTTTGAAACTTTGAGAAGGCGAGCTGAGGACGTTGACCATATCTTTTTATTGGCAGTAGCTTTAGTCTATTTGCGATTTGCTTCCGTATATATTAAGGGACTATGTATTTATAAATCAACACATTAAAAGTCAGTTTATTTTACGATATACTTTGTTATTATGTAGTATATAATTTTATTCTTTCTTTGTGTGATGTTAGTGTTTCCTCGCTAAACTAATGAATGATTCTGTACTCAAAATATATGGTTTTTCCAACGATGTATATGGTCATAATAAATGTATTTCATTTTGACATAAATTTGACTCGAATTTTATATATCATTTCAACCTGACGCCTGGAATTGCCAGGGAATATATATATAGCCGGTTGTTTTTTGAAGAGTGGGTGGAATCTGAGGTTTTATTCCGGGATACTTATTTTCGTCAAACCCAGTTATTTGGAAGCTTTATCTTATGAGAAACTCTTTCCTAGGCAGTAGTAATAAATTATTATGAATCATTTGTTCATACAGTCTAAGTTATTGATAGTTTAAATAAATTATAGGATTTACGTTTTTATCTCTTCTCATTTTTATTGCGTAGTTTATGGTATGTATGACTATTACATATTACGAGGTATTTAGTTGTATTATTTATATGTATTCATTGTTTTAAAGTGTTTTTACTTTCACATCTCTTTATTGGAAATATGTAGTAAGGGAAAGTTTTGCGATGAAAATTTTCGAATTCCGGAAAATAACGTTTTATGGTTTCCTGAGTCGAAATGACCAAGCCCCGCAAAAATATGTACGCCCAAGATGTTACAGCAACTAGAACTAAAATTGGCTTCCCGTAAGTGCCGCTTTATATCATGTATTTTGCACATTTTTACGACTTCCTTTATACTGTTTTAATTTAACTATATCGATGTAAAATTTAATGGATTCGATATCATATATGTTTCATTCTGATTGAAATAGTCTGACATGGTTTTAATGCCGATATTTTCTTCTTCTAATGTACCTTTTGTTTCGTAGATTCGAAAAACCTAACAGTATCATCTTGTTAGCAATGATTTATAGCGGGTAAAGATATATTTTGAACATCCAACTAAAGAAGGAAAGAGCTAAAAATTTTTTTTTTTTTTACTGCAATTTTCGTGTTTTTTAACAGATAGATGTAGAATATTCCGTTAGAAAGCTGCGGATGTCATTAAAAAAATATCATCTTATACACAAAATTTAAAATTTTAACGGAGAGAGATGAAAATGCTATAAATCTTACTGTTCTATCGGAACTAAATGTAATTGATTATTTAACCTTTTTTTGTCTCCGACTTCGTTCAAACCTTTTTTCGTTCTCCGACTTCGTTCTCCGTTTTCGTTTCCCGCACCAGGTTTAAAAAATATTTTTTATAAAGTCTGAGCAGCTAGTTAAATAATTTGGAGTAATTATTTTCAAACTATCTGTATATATTACATTGGTATTTTTTTCCCATTTTCTTTGATGAAGCCAGTAGAGTGTAAATGTTTATCAAAATTTTAGAAGTCAATACCTTTCCTAGCGACGAATTCTTAAGTTGATTATAACAATTGAGGTAAGTGAATGTCGTGTATTTCCCGCACCAGGTTTAAAAAAATATTTTTTATAAAGTCTGAGCAGCTAGTTAAATAATTTGGAGTAATTATTTTCAAACTATCTGTATATATTACATTGGTATTTTTTTCCCATTTTCTTTGATGAAGCCAGTAGAGTGTAAATGTTTATCAAAATTTTAGAAGTCAATACCTTTCCTAGCGACCATTGTTTTGGCACAATATTAGATATTTATAGGAAGAGGGAAAAGATATGTCTGTATCCTAAGTCAAGCACGAGCAAAATTTCCGCCTAGGTGATTTCAGTTAAGTATGGGGTGGGAACGGGATAAAAAGAAAATGTACGGGTGAAAAAAAAAACTAAAATAAGGAGCGATAAAATTATTCTTGTGACCCATGCACCATTTTTTTATTTTATCTTTATAGAAATGATCTTTCCTTACTTAAAATAAAAACATTTCTAATCCTCGGTTGACATATAAACTGATTATTTAAATAGGATTTGATTCAGTCAATAATCGCTTTCTGAATTCTGTAAGGTTGAGAATCTATTACCGTTCCCAAGCTATTAATCCATCTGAGGTGAAATATCTTCTTCAAGAACTGACCCTTCGTAAATCTCCTGGACACGATCTCCTTACCCCCCAGATCCTGCGACAACTTCCCCAGAAAGCCATTATTTTTCTTACATACATCTACAACTGCATCCTTCGCACCACCTATTTTCCTCTCTTATGGAAACATTCCACAATCTTTCTATTCCTAAAACCAGGTAAACCTTCCAGTAACACTTCATCCTACAGACCTATTAGTCTACTCCCCATCCTCTCAAAAGTCTTTGAAAAACTCCTTCTAAAACGAATCCTGCCTATATTTGAATCACAAAATCTTCCTTCCCATCAGTTTGGTTTCCGTGCTCATCATTCGACTGTTCAATAAGGACTCCGAGTTGTAGACCATATTTCCTCAGCCCTTGAATGCAAAGAGTATTGTTCTGGTGCGTTTCTGGACATAGCGCAAGCTTTTGACCGGGTATGGCACACCGGATTACTCTTCAAGCTTAAAACGCATTTACCCCAGTCTCTATACCTCATTCTACGATCCTATCTCTCAAACCGCTCCTTCCGAGTTCGCTGTATAGAATTTTCTAACTTTTATCCCATTGAGGCCGGTGTTCCTCAAGGCAGCGTCTTGGGACCCGTCCTCTACATCCTTTACACTGCTGATATTCCTATTCATCCTGACACCTTTCTGGCAACATTTGCAGATGACACCGCCATCCTATCATCCAATTCCGATCCTGAAATAGCATCCTTAATCCTGCAAAGACACCTTTGTCTTATCGAGGACTGGTGTAATGCTTGGCGTATTAAGGTTAATGAAAGCAAATGCACCCACGTCACCTTCACCCTTCGACGCAAATCCTGTCCAATGGTTCATTTCAATTCCATACCGCTTCCTTCCTCAGACACAGTCCGGTATCTTGGCTTACTACTAGACAAAAGATTGACCTGGAACCCACATACAAGACTTAAACGAAAAGAACTCAACAGACGATTCGGACAGTTATACAGACTACTAAACAGAAAATCTAAGCTTACAGTCGACAACAAATTATTACTTTACAAGACAATACTGAAACCAATGTGGACCTACGGACTTGAACTATGGGGGACAGCCAAACGTTCTAACATCAAACGCATTCAATCCTTTCAATCCAAAGTCCTCCGAACAATAGTAAATGCTCCTTATTATGTCTCCAACTATACCTTACACCACGACCTTAATGTTCCATTTATTTCAGACCTGATTCCATCTAAATTTTCCAAATTCCACCAGAACCTCATTCATCATCCTAATCCTCTAGCACAATCCCTATCCAGCTCCACTCATCCATACAACCCTCCTAGAAAGTTGAAACGGCAGTGGCCCCGAGACATATTGTAAACATCTATTCTGGAGTTCTGACACTGGTCAGATTCTCCTCTCATGTGCGGTGTGATTGTGGCTGTGGCGCTCTCACTTAGCTTCCGCTGGCTCTCACCAGTGATGCGGCTGAGAGGGAGGCGCTGGGATCCTTTTGACTCTGCTTGTCCTTCCACAAGTGGGGGGACAAGCCCCGTCTGGGGTTCCCGAGCTGATTGTAAATATTGTACATAGGTATGAATGTGACATGTTTTGTTTATTTATTTGTTAACTTCATTTATTTGTATTTATTTTGTCTATAAATTTTGTTATTGTATACGTTTATTTATTTTGATTTTATTTTATGTAATTTGACTTTCCTTTTGTTTATATTGTAAATATTGTATGAATGAGATCCTGTAGCACTATTATTATTGTCTATTATGACAAATTGTAATATATACGAATAAAAAAAAAAAAAAAAAAAAAAAAAAAAAATTACCGTTCCCATTTTTTCTTACTAAACTGATTAATTTATTTTTAATAATGATTCCTTACCGATATTTCCTCTTGCCTTTATCATACTAACTCAACGACATTTGTTTGTTTTCAGTCATCATCAATTGTTATCTAGTTTTTTGCCGGATACCACTCCCTCCTACACTTCTCACTTTCCTAATTCTTTGAAAATCTAGCCTATTTAGAGGGCTTCCATGATTGATGTGATAATATTTTTTAGTCATCAAATGAGTGATTTGTTCCTGCGTTACGAAACATTTAAAAAACATGTCCTTAAAATCAATTTTGATATGTTGCAGTTTTGAACCTTATACAAGTAGCTCCTGTTTTTTATATTCCTTGTATACACTATCTACATAATATTTATAATATATGAGAGATGTCGCTTAAACGTTTCTTTGAAAGATCTAAATTGAATTTATATTTCTAAAAGATGACTGTATTCTCATCTTCAGTCCCTCTTTGCCACTTTCTGAAAAGTTCCATTCGTAAACTTATCTAAAGTTTTCTAATAATTTTGACCGGACTTGTCACCATTTGTTTGGTTTTCACACAACACAACAATTTTTTTATTTATTTATTCGTTTGTTTACCAATACCTCGTGGTTAAAGGATTTTCTCAGGCCAGGGGGGGGGGAGGGTGGGAGATAAAAGCCTCCTCCCCCCAAGTCTCGAGACACGAACTCGTTATTATTTGGTTCCAAGCTTTGGTCCTCTGTGGTTGCCTGGCAACGCGCGTTCGAAGCACCCCACTCAGCCACCACGCCTCTTAACAATACAACTAAAATCCTATTTGAAAGATCGGATGGTTAGTATACCAAGCCCAGTGTAATGTTCTAAGTTCGAACCCAGTCCCATCCGTTCCTTTCGAATAATATAATTATATTAGGATTTACTCAAAGCCACACTCCGGTTATTTCAGAGCACTCAGCCAACTGTTGACCACTTACAAAAATAGATGTAAGTAGTGATGACTCTAGAATAGAAGCATCATCTTTAATCGCAGTATGGTCGAAGAGGAAACCCCATTACGTGCCTAGAACGGTATTTTACTAACTTCGAGATGAAATATTTTACCACAATTTTCGCAGTTTAAACGCATTTTCTTGAATTACAAATTATTCCTTATTCTGGAATTGTGAAAAATAATTAATCATATGCAGTTTTTGCTGAGGTAATCAATTATTTTTTTTATGTTTAGAATAAAAGACTAAATCAAAATGAAATTGAATTGAAAAATCTTTGCCCTGAGAGAGGAACATAAAAATTAAATTAACTGACTAAAAAAGTTTAAATATTTTTAGCTGATTTAGATGAGAGGTTTTGTTCGCACTCAAGCTTGCAAATATTTGCCCACATAAAAGTGTAAAGATAAAACATTCAGTGATGCATAAGTAATTTTAGCTTTTAGTTTTTTCTGTAATGTAGATCTGAGGATGTCTTAATCAAACTTTTTAATTTAACTTTAATATTTTCATTTTCTCAAAACTAAAATAAAAAAATAGAATGGCACCATCTTACGTTTTGTTGCTGACACTTTGCGCTTCTGTACTTTTCTTTTATTATTATTATTATATATATATATATATATATATATATATATATATATATATATATATATATATATATATATTAAAGATAGCGTTTTATAAAAATGTTATGCTTTGATTTAGTACTAATGTTAGGTTGTGATAATTTTTTTACCCACTTCTTAAACTAAGATGTATCATTCCGAAATAATAAATTAATAATATTTTCCCATAAGTTATTATCTCTTAAAATACTATAAATTAAGAATTTTATTTGAATATTGATCCAGAATCAATAAAATCAAAAAGTGTGATGATCAAAAGCTATAAAAAATAAATGTATTAAAGGACTTATTAAGGTTATTTTTCTTTGTATGTATATATAATAAGGTTACAATTTATTGTATAATCCTTTTATTTATTTTTTTTTTTTAAAAAAACAACATCTGATTGGTTATTAGTGCGCTTGTACATTGCTAATACTTAATCAAATATAACCATTTATTACAAATATAGATTTCTGCAATTATTTTTCCTTCTATGAGGTTTGGAAAGTTATTGATATTTATAATAGAAACACATCTTTGAATGGAAAGTATTAGAAAGACATTTGACGAAGCGGTGGTTTTCTATGTTTCACGACATATTTATATTTCCGTCTTGAATGTATCAGAATTTTACTGCATTTATAATATCCTTTTAAAGTATTTGTTTTAACTTGAATTTATATTATTATTATTATATATTGCTGTTTAGGTGATTATCCAGAAATTTAATCATTTTTATTGTTTTATAAAGTAAGGTTTAAATGTTAAGAAAAGCAATAGTAGTCTAGTTGTAATATCTTACTAAATTTGATTCGAATTATAGGTGAGATAAAATTTAAAAAATAAAAAAACATTATTAATACGTTTTGGACTTGTTCATAAATTTCGCAATTTTTGTATCGGACTCACACTTCATGTGTTATAGTGTCGAACAGGTATTTAATTATTTAATTCATGTTATATTTGTACGTAAAAATTTAAATATGGCTTAAATAGATGTTAATTTTTAAACTTCCAATGATCATATATAATATACTAATAAGGTTGTTCAAATACCAAAACCAGTTATTAGTTTGGATCATCATATCGTTGTACTTCATTTGAAAAACTTTTATATGCTATAAACAGAATGACTGTTTGCTCTGTCAATGATAACAGGAAAGAATATATATGATAAATATAACATTGATATATTTCTTTTTTATTCGAATACTTTATTTTCTAAAAAATGTAATACAAATAACTCAAAAGCATCAAGATAGAAAATAAAATTTTATGTTTACATTTTTATTTTTTCTGGTAACTTCCTGGGATAACAGATTAAGGTTATTAAAAACTCTGTTTTTTTAATTAATTTATAGATACTATTGGTAATCACAACATGTTAAAGGAGATTCGTCCACTTTACATAAAATTTTATTCCAAAAAGTAACTTTATCATATTTGATTCAGTATCTTGCTTGAAAAAGTAGTATGGTCTAGTGGATAAGAGCACTAATCTACTGGTCTAGAAAATAATTAAGAAAAAAATAGCATGGTTCAAGAACATTCTTAATCTGAAAGAATCGCATGGATTAACTTGTAATTTAAATATATCAAACTGTAATGATATTAAGCTATGGAAAAATAATCTAGCAACACTAAGGGTTCAAATACAAAAAAATATTTATAGTCAAAATATTATTAAAGTTAGAAATTCCAAAACTTCCCCCTTTTATCCACATCTAGACACAGTAAATTACATTACTGACCAATGTTCACTGGAAGTGATTAAATGAGTAATTAAAATCAGGGGTGATGTTTTAAACCTAAATTATAAAAATTTCATGCAAACATATAATATATCTAGTTTGTGCAATACAAATGAAAAAGAAGACCTCTTTCACTTTTTGGCTTCCTGTCCGATACTTTCAGAGTTTAGAAAAAAGTATTTGAATTCTAAAAATCTGACTTGGGATCAAACATTAGAGTTAATAAATGGAAAAGATTGGCTGGCGTTAGTTAATTACTCCAGATCGGCTTTCTCTTATAGAATGTTGCTAACGAAAGAATTTAACTATTAGTGAATTTCATTTTAATACATAAATAACATCAGAAGTGTTGATATATTGTTTCTTATTTTGTTCTTGATTATTATTTATATTGAAAGATTAATGATTAAGTTTGTCGATAAACACAGACTCCACGGACGGTCAATAGACCATGTAGTGTGTCTAATTTGTATTATTGTATTTCGTAATTTGTAAATTGTTTATTACTTTCACTTACTATATATAGTAAGGGGAAGTATTGCGATCGTGAAAATTTTCGAATTCCAGTTTTCAACGGAAATACACGTTTTAGGGTCCCAAATAACCAAGACCCGCAAAAAGGTCTGTGTGTGTGTGTGTGTGTGTGTGTGTCTGTGTGTGTGTGTGTGTGTGTGTGTGGTAACTCCCGGGCGGAAACGGTAAGTACTATGAAACTGAAATTTTATATTTAAGACAACTATACGCCCGAGACGTGACAAAACTTTTTTCATCAAAATGAGCCTACCAGAAGAGGCACTTTATACCATGCATTTTGCACCTTTTTTCGATTTTCTCAAAAACGGTTCCGACCATTTTGATTAAACTGGCTATATCGATGTAAAATTTAATGGGCTTTAATATCATGTAGGTTTTATTTAGATAAAAATGGTCTGACAGGGCTTAAATGCCTATATTTTAAATTTTCTTCCCCTAAAGTACCTTTAATTTTGTAGATTCAATAATAATAACTAGATTATCTTGTTAACGCTGATGAAAAACTGGTAAATATATAGATTGAATAAATTCGATACCCAACTAAAGGAGAAAACAGAAAAAATATTTTTTAAATGCAATTTTTCGTTTTTGAACATAAGAGCAGTAATATACATGTATGATATACCGTTGGAAAGCTAAAGATTTTAGAAAAATTATCATCTCATACACAAGCTTTTAAAAGTTATTGGAGGGTGATGAAAAGAAGATTATTACTGATTATTTAAGATAATAATATAATTGATTTTTTAATAAAACACATGTTTCTATATAAATTCAATTTGATTAATTCCTTAATAATTTCACGTATTTTTATCTCTAACTGTATTTGAAAATTCTTTCATTGATTTTAAAAATGGAGTTAAGTGAAAGTCGTGTGTTGCCCGCACCAGATTTTTTTTTATTTTGTTTATTTTATACTTGCTGTAATTTTGAAAAATAAAAAGACTTTTGTATCTTCTATCCTCTCTCTATCTACTGGCCTAGAGGTCCTGGATTCGAATCCTGGCTGTAACAGAATATTAGTACTATCGGAGAGGTGGGGATGACCCTAGAGTATGTTGATCCTGCAGGGACTAGCCTTAATAAAGTGGTTCCCGAAAAAACCTGTCGGCTGAGCGTGATCTATGCAGAACCACCTCATTGCACCTAGAAACAGTACCAATCTCTTCATGTACCTGAGCCCAAGACCCTTTATGGGCAGTAGAGGTGAAGTTTTTTTTTTTTAATCTATCCTGAAAAAAGGAATTATTCATTTATAAATGGTGTATACCATGGATAATGATTTGGTCCCATAACTGAGCATACGAAAAAAAAATCCTTATGGAGAGGCAGCCCGTAGACGAGACCATTATGGGGAATGGGGAATCGTATAATAAATGGATAAGCGGAAGAGAAAATAAATATTTCTGGAATTACTAATAAAATTCCTGTCTGAGGTAAGTTACTTTGTATGATTGTGATGTCGCTCCCACGCTTAGATACAGTTAGATCGTTACAGTTACTTGCTTGTTCCTTAATAATGCTGGCAATAAGAAAACCATCGGAATTCTTACTGGAAAATTTTCGCCAGTTTCCATTTTATCTAAACAAATCAGATTTGGCTCTCTACTTTTATTTTTAAATTGTACTATATCCCTTTCTTACTTTCTTAATTAAGTTATTTCCTTTTCATGCTAACGTTTTGGAAAATTACATTGCCCGCTTTCCACAAACCCAGTATTTAATATCACACCGAAAATTAAGCTATTTAAATACTTCCGAAAGTGGTTTATAACTGTTATATTAGTAAGAAGTGGTTGATATTCTTGTTATAAATAAATCTAAAAGTTTCGCAAAAAACGAGTAATTAACCAATTTCTTCATTATTTATTACCAATATTACAGAACCAACTCTATCTTCGAAGGTAAAGTTATAAACTCTTTATAAAGCATTTAAATAGCTTCAATTTGAGTAGTGGGTAGAGCACTAGTCTACTGTATTTCCAGATCCTGGGTTTGAACTCCATCTGTGACAGAATTATTTATTCTGTAATTTCAACCGTTGAGAGAACTTTGGGTTTGGAGACCCTCCTGTGGCATACTCTATCAAAAGCCCCTAAAATTGGTGTAAAAAAACCTGGTGGCTGAGCGTGATCAAGGCCAAATCATCTTGTTTGTTGTACCACCCGTTGGCCGCAAAAGAGTACGAATATCTATTAGTATCGCGCCCATGATTTGTAAGGGTTGTAAAGGTATAAGGTATATGTAAAAAATTATTTTAGTAACTATTATACCTACATATTTCTAATGCCGATCTAATTAAAGCTAATGAAATGTTTAGGAAGAGTTGCTACCATTATATTGGCCTTATTAAAAGTAAACGTTTGGGCACGTTTATACTGCACGCATTTTAAGGACTGAAGCAATAGCTCCTAGAATTATATAGAACACGTGCTACTGCTCCAGCCCTCAAAACGACTACAGTATAAATGCGCCCTTAGTGATTTCTCTTCTAGCCACACTTAACTCAAAACCAGCTAGTAATAGCCAATTTATCAATAAGAATATGTTCTATATAGAATTAATTGATGAATAATTGCATACCACTTCGTTACTTCCTTCCGGCCCAGGGATTCTGAATTAAATGAAAAATACTGGAAAAAGTAGCTATAGGGCGTTTTTTTTGTTTTTTTTACTACTTTGAGGCCGAATTTGACCCAAAACGCACCTTGTCTTGACAGTAATATTTGAGGATCTTTGTTTTTGATCAGGATTATCGATTTCGGATATCTGTAGCTATACGTCCGTCCGTTGAATAAATGTGCCCTTAGTGATTTCTCTTCTAGCCACACTAAACTCAAAACCAGCTAGTAATAGCCAATTTATCTATAAGAATATGTTCTATAGAGAATTAATTGATGAATAATTGCATACCACTTCGTTACTTCCTTCGGCCCATGGATTCTGAATTAAATGAAAAAGACTAGAAAAAGTAGCTATAGGGGCTTGTTTTTTTTTTTTTGTTTTTTTACTACTTTGAGGCTGAATTTGACCCAAAACGCACCTTGTCTTGACAGTAATATTTGAGGATCTTTGTTCTTGATCAGGATTATCGATTTCGGATATCTGTAGCTATACGTCCGTCCGTTGAATAAAAGTGCCCATAGCTCCTATACTCTAAGGGACGGGTTCTTATTTGAAGAATGATATGAGGGACTTTATTGGGTATGAGGAGCGTTATTGCGTATGATATTTTCTCCCCTCCCCTATTTTACTTATACTTATTACTAACTGCGAATCGAAGTTGTGAAAACTTTAATTTAACGTTATTTATTTATTATTATTTTCATGACGGAGTGACCTCTTATAGACAGCGAGTCTGATCCATTTTCGAGAGTTGACAGGTAGATTATATTTTTGTTATCATTGAAGGATTTTGTTTACTTATATTCTGTCTACATTCCTGCTGCGTTGCGCATTGGTAACTTTTGTATAACTATACTAGTAAATCCTTTGTTAATTAACTTTTATATTTGAAAGTGATCACAATATCTTTGTCTTGTCGTTAGTGATTGATATAATAATAATTTACCTTCTGTACATCCTTTATTGATTAATTCAAATTGTAGGCCTTTTGAGAAATTCCTTTTAGCTTGACGTAAATCGCTTATTTTATTTTAGTTTTATTGGTTCTTGGATTAAAATCTCAAATTGTTTTTATGTGCGAAACATTTTCAGGATTGAAATAAATTTGTAGCTAAAACGCATGCATATTGGTTTGGGCTAAGTTACCCTTAAATTATGCTTGGTTTTCATGGTCCATCTTGTTCTTCCCTTTCACAGAGAGCGGACTTATTATTTATTTACGTTGACGCCGGCGCCGATTTTCAATGTCTGCCCTATGGGGCGGCGCTTGAATTCATGCCACGTTTCATCGATTATTGCCTGCTCTGACCTGTATACGAGTTTTACGTTTGCTAACAGTCTAGTTAGTGCTTATTTTGAAATTTGTGTAATTCGTGCGGTTAATTCTTCCTAAGCCCAGATTTCTGCTAGTAAGTATAACTCGAAAGGTAGTTAAAATGTTTTATTATTTTGCCCTTATAAATAATAGATAACATGGACATGGAAATATCTGTGGTAAGCGCCGTCCAATAAGACAGACTAGCACTGGCCACCGGTGGTACGCGCCGCCCCACGGGGCAGACTAGTGCGGGTGGTACGCGCCTGCGTGAACGTGTTAATGAAATAGTGATTAATATTACTCTATATCACATATATTTGATAACAACTTGATATGCTGTGTGAAAGCAACCCAATGAAGTTGGGCAGCATCCCTTATTCTATAAAGGGTATCTTCCCCTCTTCTAATGTCGATTATTAATCCTAATTATATTTGTCATCAATTGCCACATTTGAATTAATATGCATATTATTTTTAATCTGTCATTAGTTTAATTTTTATTTTATTTTGCTGTTTCAGGAAGATGGCAGAGGTGGCCAAAAGTGTGGTAAGAGAAGAATCGGCAGGTGGGGGAGAGGAGGAGGATGACGGGCCTAGCCTGGGTGAAATGATCCAGGCCGAGCTGCTGACCCTCGGTGCCGGCTGGAGCAGTCCAGACAGCGGCTGGAGCACGGTGGAGGAGGTGGCCAAGGGCATAGTGTCCCCGCTCGGCCCCCAGGCCACCTCCAGCCCGCAGGCGGCCCTCAGCCCCTCGTCTCCCCCCAACGGGCATGTCAATGGCCAACTAACTCCTAACAGTGTGCAGCTTCTAATAACCCCTACCAGCCCCCCCGCATCTCCGCTCAAGTCAGAAGCCCCTATCATCACTAACGGCCACGTAGAGGAGGTGGGATCAGACCATGCCGAATCTGTGGAGGACTCTGCCGAGACCGTTCACGAGGAAGTCTCCAGCTGTGTCGAATCGGTCCTGGAGGAGGTGATCGAACAGACTGTTCAGCATCAGGTCGTCGAAACTGTCCAGTTCGAGATCGATCAAACCGCTGAGCACCAGGAGCTCGGTCTGACCGACCAAGACCAGGTCCAACAGACTGAGCTTGTTGAGGTCGGCCAGATGGTACATCACCAGGTCCAACAGACAGTTCAACATAACGTTGAACGTACTGTGGAAACCCACGTTGAACTGGTCGAACATCACCAATCTGATGAGGTAAGTTGTCTTAGTTTGGGCTTCGAAAACATTACTTAATTACGTTTAAAAAGAAAATATGAAAGCTTCATTCATGTATGGTAATAATCGTAGGGTTTCTATGACTGTATTACTTATTTTGTTTTGTTCATAATTGAGATGGTGTAAAAAATAGATAAAACAGATTTTAGATGAATTTTGTCTCTTTCGTATGCTTGAGAATAAAATTCGGTCAAACGTTGCTCCTGATGAATAAATGCACATTCCTGCTACTAAGACCAAACATTTGTTAAATTCAAAACAGTAATTAAGTTCATGTCCAATAATAATATTGAAAAAGAAATGATAAAAGAGATAAATTAAATGTAGATCGGAAGAGGGGTTCTACGGCCATTCTGCTAAATAAAATATGTTTCAAAGACAAATTATATAATTATAATAATATGAGAGACCAACTGATTAAATTGAGGGATCGAAAAAATTAAAAGAACAAAAATCTTGGCTATGCTCTTATTGAAGCATGTGTAATGAAATATTTTTATAATATTGTTTCACTACTTTTCAATATTTGATTCTGATCATTCCAGTATATTATAAATTATTTTTATCATACAGATGCTTTTTTATTCATTTATTTTTTTTCTTTCGATGAGGCTTTCAATGTAATCCGCAATATTCACCATTAAGTAAATAAGTCTTGCTTTTTTGTGCGTTTCATCCTTTTTTTTTCTTTTTTCTTTTTTTGTTCTCTCCTACCTCGTGTTTGAAGGCTGTACGGGCGTTTCTCGGGACAGAGGGTGAGGGTGGGAATAAGTGCCGAGATTAATGTCCCCTCTAGGCCGAGATGCGAACTCGTAATTTTTTGGTCATCTGTGATAGATAGGCAACGCGCGAAAACCCACTTAGACACCCGCCCCCTGGTGCGTTTCATGCTTTCCATCCATGAATAAGTTGAGAAGATTCTTATGTGTTCTATTTTGAACGTCACATAGACCATGTACTGTATGTTAGAGAATTCTTCATATCATTTTCATTAATGTCAAAAAATAATTTACAAAGATTTTTAGGTATTTCTATTGTGTAAAAGATGCGGCTTATTATATTTGTTTAAATAAAGATGGGAAAACAGAAAAAGCCGAGCGGGGTTATAGTGCCATTGCTACGACTTCTATGGGGGAGACCGAGGTTCAACTTGGGATGATTTAAAAAAGACTATTTATTAAGGTCAGAGGAAATGTGGAGCATAATGTGAGACTAACGTTGAAATAATTTAAGGAGGCAGAGAGAGGTCCGGACCGTTAGCATGATTGTATTCTGCAAACACGACCTTCCTCTGCAAATAGTCTACCACTGTGGCCTCTATAGCATTCCAACAATTACCAACAATTGTTATGATTGGAGCAACGTTGAATCCGGTCTGTGGAGTACTCTGGTATAGTTCTTTCCAGAGCCTAATAAGATTATAATACTACAGGGAATATCTCACGGAATCCTTAGATCCTACCTAAAGGTAAAGAAAAGTCCTAGTTTTACGGAACTGAAATGTTATTTACAATTGACTGCAAAGGCTATTGTATTCTGATTTACTTTTTTTTTTTTTTTTTTTTTTTTTTGCTGATGCATTGTTGATAAGCAACTGTGAAATGATTTAATGTAATTCTACTTTCGATGAAGTTGATGACCGTTCCTGGTCTGGATTCTAAAGAATTTTTGGAACCGTTTAAGCTTAAGCATCGTGATGATTTAACTCTTTGATTCAGTAACTATAATGTTTCACCCATGATAGCTGTCATTCTACGAGGTTTCGAAAGTTTATGGAAACGCGGAAGGTAGTTCCTGAAGTTGTTTATTGGATAGTTGAAGATGCTTATTCAAAAACATTCGAATATTTGTTTTATATTTCTAGATATTGTTGAGACTTATACTCCTCAATCTTAGAAACTGAAAGATATTTTTAGCCATCGGCCAATGCTGAACTTGTTTGATATACAAAAATAAATATGGTTTGTGGTGGTGTTTATGATAGCGGCTTTGCTATATGCTGGGAGGCTGTGAATCGTGGCTGCGTAGATGGGTTAGCATCCTTTGGTGGCTCACTAACTGGACAGAGCATGGATAATGAAGTTGGACACGGCTGGAGCCGATCGCCCCGTCTCCCTCGTCGTGTCTAACTGCATTCCGGTACGTCAGGGCTTACTGCACTTCTTCTGCATTCCTTTTTAACTTCTTCCTATTCAGACCACCGTGGCTATTATCTTTCATCTAATATTTTATAAAAGGAATTAAACGACCAACTTCTGTGTCAGTTTTTGTTGTTACCACCTGTAATTAGAGCTTTGGTCTGTAGATGGATGGTGCTAATAAAGTAAAAAGCAACAGTTTCATTGTTTTTGAGAACTTGGACAATGAGGATGTATTACTATACTTATAGTTTTTGATTTTGTTAGGAACCACAAAACCGCTGCACGTCACTACACAATGATTTATTATTTTCTGGTGTTATATATAAAAGAGAAAGCCCGTGGCTGTGTGTCACGGACAGACGGTGCACACGGTGAGCATGCTAGTCTACCACACCAAAGGTTGTGAGTTCGAATCCCTATCCCGAAAGGACTTTTTCAAGCACACAACTAAATGGAGATTCACTCACAACCTTCTACCCGGTTATTTGAGACCCTTCAGGCAACTGGTGGCCACTCAAAAAAATATGTGTATGTAATGATGATCCTACCCTATGAAATATCATCGAGAATCGCCGTGTGGATTCTTAGGAAACCATACTGCCCGATCAAGTGTTTCCAAGGTCTGTCTCGACAACCAAAAAAAAATTAATAAACCAAAATAAGTGACCAGTTTTACATTGCGATGCGGGCCGAATACTTTAAAATCGTGTAAACTCTTTGTCTTTGCTAACTAAGGCAGGTTTGATCATAATCATGATAAAAACGTTTTACTTATGTCTGTAGAAAGATAAGATTTTCGGATATTAGTTCAGTAAAATTAGGTTTTAATTCGGACATGCAAAAAAAACTGAAATCTGCTATAAACTGTTCAGTGCCCTTCGATTATTAAGTGGTAAAAAGTTCCAGAGTTTTCTGTGTCGGGTTTTGTAGAGGGTAGGGGGAGAACCAGAAATTTATTTTTTATTTTTTTGTGAATATCTCAAAAATTATTATCTTTATTCAAAACGTCATATATTAAGTTAAGCATATATTAATTAAAATACATTAAAATATCTTTAAAAATGATTATATAAATGTTTTCGCTATAATGAATAGTTGCGGAGGTATTAAAATGGCAATATGCTGCATATATTTGGCAAAATAAAGTAAAAAAATATTGTTTTCAACAGCAATTTTAATATGCTTTTAAAAGAAAAATTGTTTTTCCGTGGTTGATATGTAATTAGATATTGATCGTTGAATGAAAAAAATGCGAAAATTTTAGGTTCACATTGGAGTAAAATGAACTTCCGGCTCTCTTGTTTCTTAAATGGTTCGATATTTACTTTTCTAGGACGGTGATAGTGCAAGCTATAAAGTGTTAATAACTATTAAATAATTTTATGAGAATAGGAAACAAATGTATATAACTCTCAGTAGAAATTAATATTTTTGTTTTCTTAAACTTTATTTTCTACTAATTTGATAAAAATTAATTATATTTCCTAAAATTGTGCCGTTTATAAATAAACGCCCTTGTATCTGACAAGATTTGGGCGTCTCAAGATGTGCCTCTAATCGTACATAGTGGACAATAAGAGTTTTCTAGCTAGTCTGAGTTTTTATTTTCGCATGACCGGATGTTAGAATACGACATTACGTAATATAACGTATTAGGAATACAACTTCATTAATTGGTGAAGATGTTGGATGTTATTAAAAATCAACCTTAATTCGAGCTAATTTAAGATCGGGCCTAGAATAGAACAGGCGACGATTTCGGGCATGTTGGTATAGTATAAAGGAAGAAAGTTTTATAATATAATAGCTAGCTGAAGAAATGTTACAATTTGACCTTGGTTTTGAACAGTATCTGTATCCAGATAGATGTGGATTGCACATTTAAAACATCAGCTATTCTGAATATTAAGTTTATTTCATCCAAAATATATTTGGATGGTGTCGATCCAAGTTTGTATATTAAGTAACGAAATTACTAGGCCGTCATAGGATGAGTTAATTAAGTGCAGGCGGATATTGGGGAGGCCGTGGGGCTGGAGATAAGGTTCCAATGAGCTCTCAATATTATCCGGGTCGATTTCTTAAATCGAATCAATTGCTGCTATAAAGGACATCTGCGCCTTATTGTTCCATATCCAATGATTCTCTTCTGGGGCCCATTGTTCTTACTTTTTAATGATACAACCCTTCTTATGCTGGTGTGCGCAAAATAATTCCATTGTTCCCGAGAAGGATAGTGCATTGATAATGCTTCTCTTTTGATAACTTATACAAAAAAATGATGTATGAAGGATTGGTGTTGGTTCAATTAACAATAACAGTCTATCTTCTGCCGACAAAAATAGACAACTTCTAGTCACACAATGCTGTGCTCCCATCAAACGATCTCTTGTTTTCTCATTAATGGTTCAACAACTATAATTTCTGCCGTCTCATCGTATGATCAAACATACAGATTTGCTGAAACTGTTATATAATTTTGATATAATTATTAGGTATCAGAACGAGCTGAATTCACTTCGTGGCTGCCAGCCAATGTGCGTCAACCACACATCCGCGGGGTTCCAGAGACGTAAAATGCTTATAAATTTTATTTTTGGAGGAAAAATATATAATTAATCGATATTTTTTCATTTTAAATGTAAAAATTTAATAATAATGACAATGAAAATCGTCAAATCGAAATTGGTTTCTGTTTTTTAATAAGCAAGAATTGGTATGATGTCTCTCAATACTTTTTAACTTTGCGCAAGTATTGTTCTTCTTTCTCTTGTCTAAATTCAAACATTTCCTTGGTATCTATATAGACACGTTTTCTCTCTTAACATGTTCACGCCGGGGTGAATATCTCCGTTTTTTCGCGTGAAGCGGGATTGTGCTTTCTATAACTAAGTATTGCCTTCAAACACAGTAGATAGCCCTAGATTTGTTTAAAGGGGATAAAAAATCATCATCCCAGGGAATATAAAATGGTTGTCCCTAGCCTGTTAGGTGTCAGGTACTGGTTAAAGATCTCTATCCTATTTAAACCTTGATAGACAAAATTTATGTCTGCACCAAACAAAATTCAATTCAAGGCTAAAGTGATGTTTTCTTCTAAATATGATACAATTGTTGATTATTAGAAGTAATGCTCGAGTTTAATTTTCTTGGAAATATTCGAAGAAAAAAAAAATGGAATTCAATAAAATAAATACCAAACCAACTTAAGTTTGAAAAAATATTTGTAATGATTAAATGCTGAGATCATTGAAATCATACAATAAAACAAAAAAAAATTCTCATTTAGTTAGTTTCAAAATAACTTGAGAATATCACATATTCATTTATATCAATTACTAATATTTAGTTTTCATAATGATTTTTTCTCCAAAATAGGAGTCAACAAATACTTAGATCAAATTTTTACAAATTATTTTAAAAGTATAACCAAACAATTGTAATAGTTTATTTATTAATTATTATTATTATTATTATTTTGTCTGATGGAAGTTGATGGGATTTAAAAATGTTTTTCATAATTTAGATGAATATTTGTTAGGTTTAAGCATCATCCTCTGAAAAGTTTGAAATTATTGTAGAGATAGGGGAAAATTATGAAAGTCACTGTTAGAGATAGTTAAATAGAATTGGTTAATATATCATAACTAAGAGGCAAAAGTAATTTTTAATGATTACTTTACTTTAAAAATAATCTATTTTTTCCTGATTTACAAAACATTTTTACACCTTAAAATAGCATAAAATTAACTTTGGGTAATTCTTATTTCTTATTTTGTCAACTCTAGTAGTTTTGAATATTTTCCTTTATTCAGAAAGGATTCAAATGGATCACCTTCCAGTTAACATCAAAATGGTAAATATTAGTGTGGTTTTAGTCTTTGAATTTTCAACTGTTGTGATTTTATTGTATTTTTTGTGTGTGTTTTCGTGTGCCATTTTAAAAAACAAAATTATGTATTCTAGATTTGATTTTATTTATTTCATAATTCTTAATAATTTTTTTTTCTTATTTTTATTTGTATGTTGGATTGCTTTACTTAGATTTGTTACTTATAAAATATATATTTAAATATTTGAGCTTTAATTGTCATTACGTTTTAAGGACTGAATTTTTAATAATCTGTCTACAATTAATTCTTATTCTTTTTGAATATTTGTGTGAAATTTAACAGCTTTTATAAAAGTTTCATTTTTTTCATCACTAGAAATTCTCAAAGAATTTTACATTAAAATTAATCTCGGGCTTCTATTGCATGTTCTAGCAGTTCTGAACTATAAATTATATGTAATTTTGTATCGATATAAATTTCCATTATTTAATATTCTATTGTGCCTACCTTTTTACAAATAATCCTCTGTAATAATAATTTATAAATTAAATTAGTTCCTTATATTTTTTTAAAAATTTTATGCTTAAATAATGATACAAGTTTTTCATTCATAGAACGAGGTCATGGAATCAGTGACAACAGTCACAGAGAAAAAGAAAAAAAAGAAAAGTCTTGGGGGAGAAGAAGGTGGAGAAGAGTCTGTGACGGTTACAAAGAAAAAGACGAAGAAATCAAAAAAGACTGAAGGAAAAGAGAATCACATTTCTATTGTGAGTAAAATGTCATTAAGCGTTACAGTTTTCTGCCTTTTGTTTATCTTTTTTCCTTAATTTGATGCTAACAGTGTGAATAGTACTTTGATCTTTTGCTTTGTGTGACTAACATAACTGTACAAAAACAGATTGAAAATGGTCACCAAGAAGAGAAGGAAGGAAGTATATCTCCATCATCATTTGGAGTGGAGGATGATGATCTGTCAAATGTTTGTGTTAAAGACTTGGTAAGATTTGCTTACATCATCACCTTAATATTATCATTTTTTCTTAATATTTTGCTCGTTTATTCTTTGGCATGAAAAAATAAATTTGTTATGTTATGCGAAGCTTTTAATGTTGCTTTGTTAGTCATCAATTTATGCTATGATTTTTTTATTTGTTCATTTCAACACAACCAGCATATTAACTACTATTAAAGTATATATTCGATTATATAGAAAAATTCACATTCATAAACATATTACTTTTTCTCCTTTATGTAAATTTTATGATTTATTCCTTGCTAAGTTAGATTAATTCTATTCAAACCAATGTCAATGAAAATTTTGTATTTGTAAAAAAAGCATTCTTTGGTTTTAACGGTTAGTTGTTAATAAACTTCCATCACCGCGACGACCTTGTGGCAGTAATTATAAGCTGTGTACTGCAAACAAAGAGTCACAATCCAAAACATACAGTTATGCAACATAAGTTAAGTAGTCCTTCTACCTGTTATCATATCGGCTGTTGATAAGGAGCCTCCACCCGGCTAACATGTTCGTTCTTCCGTTAGCATGGTCCATTTTAAAGAGGTCTATATCAACTCCCGATCTTGCTACTATAGACAGGGTGAGAAACAATTTTGGCTCTTAGTATTGTTTACAATGTTTTAATGTCTTTCTAGTGAATAATTGCCTTAACATCTCATCTTTCCCCCATCCACTTTATATCTTATTTTGAATTTAATTTTACTGAGTAAATATTGACCATATATCTGTGATCCACAATTAATATTTATTTGAAGTCTTTGTTTAACATTTTCAATATTATAATAAAAATATTTGTCTAACCAGTAATCCAAACAGATTATGGCATAAAGGAAAAGTAATTACTGTTTATTTATTAGGTTGATGATTGGACTATTTTAAAAAATTAGAATAATATAACATTATTTATTCTCAGTAAATCCGAATATATTTTTTATTGACTATTTACCATTGGGGAATGAGTTTTTATTTTAAGTCATATCATTTGAAAATTTGTTGTAAGGCAGTATATGATGGAAATGTAATTAATTGCGAATCATTTCATATTCAAAATATTTAAGAATAATTAATCACATTATGTGGGTATTTTGAATAATACTTATAATTATATGGGATGATAATACTTAAAATTTTTATAATTAAGATGAAATAATGTTCATAATTAATATATAATTATATAATATAATATAATTGTATGGGAGAATAATCTGACTGTGGAAGGTACTAACAGTTACTAATTTATTTTGAATCTTATATTTTCCTGCTTTTATTTTATTTATGTCTCTTTTATTGCATGTGTTTTTGACTTTATGTAGAAATTAAACTACGTTAACGAAGCAAGCAAAAGCTTTAATGGAGAGACTAAAGCCACATCAGAGGTTCCTGTTCTTCCAGCTGTTCCCATTAGAGAACTTGTGAGTATTCGATTATAATTGCTCGGATCTATAATATAGAAACAAAACTAGTAGTCTTTTCTTATATTTATATCTTTTCCGGAACCATTTCATACAAAATCATGCCTTTCCTACTTCACAATTTCAATTCTGCTAAATATATAGAAATATAATCTATAACAGATGAAAGTAATAAAACCAATAAAAGCATTTCTTGTATAAGAAGTCCTTGCATTTCTTACAGCCATTTATTGCTATAGTCTTGAGGGGGCTACCTAGCATCGTGTGGTGTGTGTGTGTGTGAGAGAGAGAGGTTAGTCTAGCACAAAATGAAAAGTCGCACAAAACTGAAATATCATAATTCAGATAGCTATACACCCGAGATGTTCCAGCAACTTTTTCATCATAATCAAAACACAAAAGTCACTTTATACCATTTATTTTGCTTTTATGGTTTTTTTATAAACTTCTCTAACAATATTGATTAAACTCCCTATATTGATGTAAAATTTTATAGGCTTTAATATCAAATCAGTTTCATTCATACTGAAATAGTCTGACAGGGCTTAATTGTCGATTTTTTAAAATTTCTTTCTCTGAAATATCATTAATTTTGTAGATTCGAAAAAATTAATCATATAATCTCATTAGCATTGATAAAATACAGATAAATATATAAGTTGAACGAATTTGATATCCAACTAAAGGAAAAACTCGCAAACATATGTATTTTTTTATGCAATTTTTCGTTTTTGAATATTAGAACAGTAATATATTTGTATAATATACCATTGGAAAGTTAATATTTTAGAAAAAAAATATCATCTTGTATACCAGCTTGTAAAAGTTAATGGGGAATGATGAAAAGCCTATATAACTGACTGATTGCTTTAGATAATAATATAATAGATTATTTAATAAAACACATGTTTGCATATAAATTCAATTTAATTAATTCTTTACAAACTTTTTACTTATTTTCATCTCTAACTGTATTTGAAAATTCTTAAATTGATTTTAACAATGAAGGTAACTGAAAGTCCTGTGTTGCCAGCACCAGATTTTTGTTTTCTTTGAAGCTGACGATCCATGGACGAAACCTCCATGTGACTATTTGACATTTTAAGAACTATGACATGATTTGTGATTAAGATCATAAGACTCTGGTGCCTGATTAGGCTGACGAATTTCAGATACCCAATGCAGCAATAAACATGACGACATTTTCCTTATAGGCACTCTCCCTGTCTATGTGGTCATTTATCCTGGTACTTCGCTACCTTGATGTTACTTAACATTAATAGCTTATTGCTAACTCCTTAGCCTCATCAACCATTCCTCCTTCGGTGCATAAAAATATTATTCTGATATTTATGGACCATCCAACCTTTTTTCTCCTGCATTCTACACCTTTAGGTTCAGGAATAATTCAATAAATTGTTTTTGTTACTTACAAGCATTATTTTTCTTTGTTGATATTTTAAGACCTATAAAGTATATTAAAGGGCAGTTTTCTATAAAATTTTATGTCTTTGCTCTATACTTCTAAATTTGTACCAGTTAAAATTAGTTGTCCAGACAAACTAAGACAACTTCTTGCATTAGTTTTTTTAAATAAATCATTGATTTTAATTAATATTTTCTATTTTTAAAGCTGTATAAAGTACAAGTTAATACATAAAGTGATTGAAATAAAAATCAGTTCTTTTCAAGTATTTGATTCCTCTATTTTTTTTGTTTCTATTAAAAGTCTTTTTATTTTGTTTTTACATTCACTTAAAAAAAAAAAAAAAAATAATATTTATTTTAACATAGTTTCTAAAAGTGATGATATCCATTACATCATGTAAGTATCTTCATTTTGTAACAATTGCATGGATTTTGCGTGTGGTAACATTTTTGTTTCGACTGAAAATTTCAGAGACGCAGTTTTGGTGATTTACACAAAGCATGTGAGAATAATGATCCCATTCCATCAGAAAATGTGGTTAATGAAAAACAGCTGGTAAGATATTCATTTGATTGTTTTATGTTCACTCTTTAGTTTTGATTTTTAAACATATACTAATTTATCTATAACAATGTAATTCCTAATCGTATTTTTGTTAGTTATTTGTGGATTGCATGATATGGTTTAAGGATAAAATATTTGTAGTGCTAATAAGCCTTTTGAAGTTCTTATTTACTAATATAATTGTGTTAAAAAGTTCAATCACTACACTTATTTTATGCAGAGCATTCAATGATGAAGTTCATGTTTTATTTCTTGCTTATATAATTTTCCTTATCTGTCATTATATATCGTTAGTAAGTCTATTAAAAAAATATTTATTTTTGAGTGCGGTGATTGATTTTTTTGTTATTTCTAACCAAATGGTTGTACTAGCGGGCAAGGTCTCTTGGAGATTTGACACGAATCGACAATCAGCGAAAAATAGTGACTGGTGTGAATGTCAAGGAATTGGTAAGGAATGATAATGCCTTAATTCATTAACCTGGTGATGGAGACCATTAAATATAAAGTTACATTTCTTGAGTAGTTTCTTATTTTTCTGGGCTTAGTGCTAAAAAGTTTAACTTGAGTAGTAGACAGCAAATAAATACGTTCCTAAGGAATGTGTGCAAACCTTAATTTCCTTTTAAATTATTACATCTTGTAAAGTAAAAGTTTGATAAAAATGATTTGATATCTCTTATTTTATCAGTTATCTACCTTAGCCTGCATAGTTTGTTCAAGATTTGATGGAATTATTAGCATTCTAAAATGTTTTTGGCACCTTTGAATTTTATTTTGCACATGTTTACATTAGAAATTATTGTAATACAATAAAACCTTGATTATCAGGACTTTGATTTATTTTTTTTTTCAATTAACTGATCAAACTGGACAATATACCTACATACACAATGGAATGAGCGAATTTCTCTAATCTTCAACTTCTTGCCTATCTTCAGTATTCTGCTCCTTTTAACTAATATTCCTTGCTTTAAATTTAATTTTGATGTTCAGAATCATATCAAAGTGCAAATATTGAGTTGTTTTCTGAAGTCAAAAATAATTTATTCTACTTTGATTCATTTTCATTTAAATATTTAGAGGTCTCCATTGTAACTCAGAAGGTGAGTTTTTGTGTATAGTTCTTCTTTTGTTGTCATCTCAATTTTGGCTTCCTTAGAATCATCTCTGGTATTCTTACAGTGTAGAACCATATTCAATAGTTGTTTGTTTATTTTTTTAACGTCACTTTATGCTACTATGGCTAATCAGACGATGCTACAGTGGGAGTCCTAAATTTTGCCTAACCAGGTTTTATTAGGATAGGGATCTTTAACGAGTACCTGACATCGCACTGGCTCGGAACCACCATTTAACGTCCCCTACGAAGGACTGCTTAACTAAGGATTTTTTTCTCCCATTAAAAAATCCTAGGACCAGCTGCGGGTTTGAACCCGTGATCTTTGGCATAGGAGGCTGTTATGCTAGCCACTCAGCTACAAGTGATCCTATATTCAATAGTATTTTGTTAAGAAAGAATAATGTGTATAAGCATTTTTCAAGCCTATCATAATTCATTTGAAACAACTTTTACATTTTTGTTTGTTTGTGGACTGTATTATTTATATTTAAAAAGAAAGTTAAAAAAAATGGCAATAAATCATAAAATATTGAATATCATGAATTTATGGATATCTACATTACTAGAATATCCACTGGTAACTTTTAAAGAACTAAACAACATTCTACTCTGATCTGTGATGGATTTGTGGTCTCACAGCTATCTTTTAAACCCAAGTCCTGTAACAGGTTGCCTCTCTGGTCAATAATATTTCAATACAGTCACTCTACTTATTTGCAGTATAACAAACCCCACTTAACAAAAGCAATCTGAATCTCATAAAGAATCAAGTTTTAATGAATAAATAAATATTTTATTTCTATACTATCAGATCTAGAAAGAATTTGATTTCTTTATGTTTGCTGTCTTAAATACAATCAGTGAGTCCTTACATTATTAGTTGGATAAATTTGGACTAATAAGTCAATCATGTTTTCATAATTTGCTCTAGAATAATCTTTTAACCATCAAAAGTTTAAAATGATGGAGTTTTGTTGACCGTAGAGAAATTAGATGAGGAAGATGGTTGGGGGTGCGGTCATAAATTAAAAACACACATTTAAAATAAGTGTTATTTTAATTATGTGCTATTTTAATTATGTGCATAATTACAAACACATAATTAAAATAACATTTATTTTAAATGTATGTTTTTAATTTATGACCGCACCCCCAACCATCTTCCTCATCAAAAGTTTAAAATCACTAGTAACATAACAAGACATTAAATTGAAAACAAAACTATTCTGGACAAATTCCCTTAAAATAACATAAACAAATAAGAAAAAGAAAAATTATAACTGGGTAAACATCATTAAACAAAAAACTAAAAGCATTAATAACATTCTATGGAAGAAACGACTGAAGGCAAATATTTAAAACTGTTTAAATCAAATTGAAGGCATCATATCAGAGCAACATATGCATGTATTTTGACAGTTCTCAAAACAATGATTTTGACATGTATATATATTATGGCTGGGAGTTAAACAGTTTTTTTTTTTTTTTTTTTTTGTCCCACTCCCAAAAAAGTAGTTTTTGACACGCTGTAGCTCTGATGTTATTTCTCTGATTGAAAATTTACTAACAGTTTCATATCTGAAATTTAATGGAGAATATTTTCTGTTGTTTAACATTTGTCACTAGGACCTATCCTGAAGGAGCTATATTAGTTGGAATAAAAAAAGTTGCAAATGTCTAAATGTATGATTAAAAAAAACTTTTTAGTAGATTATTCTTTCTTTCTTTACCGTTCAGGAAAATATTGAGTTTGTTGACGGACAGGCAGATAGATGAAAAATGAATAAATAGAGAAAAAAAGAAATTGCTTCAGACCTTTCTTCAGAAAAACAATACCAAATGTAGTTTTATGTAATGTTACTTTTCAACTATTCTGATTAATTCTCGTTTGGGTACCGACCCCACTCCATTCTCTTTATATGAAGTTTGGTACATATTAAAGGAACAAAAGGAGGAATCTGTACTACATCAAACAATTTTCTTAGCCAATGAAGTCTTTTCTTCCTTGTTTGCACAGTCATGCGTTTGATTTTGTAAAAATATTTCCTAGCTTTTCACGTGTTAATGGTTGGTAAACTATTGTAGAAAAATGGGCCTTATTTCTTCTTGGTTCTACTCGATTACTTTTTAAAACATCTACCAATTTATTCAATTAAATGAACAAAGAGGTTTTTTAGTTAACCATAGCTTAACTATAATAATTATTATATTATAATCAATTACTTTAATTTATGTTATTGTTTATATTAAACAATTATTTAAATATAAAATTTGAGTGTTTGCTGATATTAGTAGTTTTTTTCATTTCATGTAGAATATTCTTTGTCATTGCTTTGTTTGTTTACTTTTTATTTGTTCTTCTAAATGTATATTTATTGCTAATGATATGCATGTATAGTAACTGTGTTTTTCAAGCTTCTCTCATTATTTAGCCTGGTTAATCGAGGTTTTACTGTACATAAGCTGTTTATTTTTTAATTGTATTGAACGAAAAATATTCATGCATGCATCAGTTATATTTATTTTATTTGGCTATGGATAATTATTTTTTTTATATATAATTGTGTTTATTTAAGGGTTTATAATAATATTCATGCATGTGTTCATGTGCGTTAACTATAAATGCATGCAGGCTGCTCAATACTGGAGGACTATCTCAATTGAGAACAATATCAACGAAAAGGAAAAGAGGATTGGCCGATTGGATGTAAGTTGTTGCTATTGCTTGCTTTTTTACATTTTGCTTATTGTGCTACTATTCTAAGCATGTGTATTATAGGAAGAAATCTTGATGGGAATTTTATTACTAACCTTATGCTGATCAATGATGTATTTTTTTAGCATTCTATGTCATGCTTACTTGTATTTCTCTAATTAAATATTATTATTAAATCTTTATACCTGTGTTATGTTCAAATTGAATTACAATTTTAGAAATCATTCCATTTCACTGTCCAGCACACAAGACAGAATCAACTGAGCTATCTTGCATTATTTCTATCTCAATGGGTGATAATTGTATTTGATGGCGTGAAGCCTGGTTTTCTTTTTGTATAGTTACAAGGATTCACTGGAAGCAATAACATCTTTACACCGCTTAATTGAAATATTTTTAAAGGTCTCTCACTGTTTTATTTTAGAATTTAGATGATTTTGAATACCTACCCATTATTCGACTGGGTCTCTTAAATAAATGTATCCGATGGTATCACATCTCAATTAGCTTTTACTGCAATGCTCATTTTAATTAAATTATTAATTGAAGTTTAAAAGTTTTTAAGCACTATTATTTATCTATTTATCAACAAAACTTTTTCACCTGCATTTAAAGTTTTATATTTTGTAAGTGTTGTGAACAAGTGTTAGATTTTAAGAGCTAACTTGGGTCTTGTTTGTGGATGGCTCTATCAGAAATAGAATTAATCAGAAGATATGAATGTTTAAAATTACATAATTACTATAAATATACATGTCAAAAATTTAATCTAATATAAATTTTACAGTCTATTATAATTTTTTTATTTTTCTAGAAATCAAGCTTCAGTAAATTTGATCAACTCAGCAAAAAAACAGTGCTCCATGTACGATCATCAGATCCAGCTAAAGCTCAAAAAACGTTCAATCAGGTAAATTTATTGTAATATTTAAAATTTTTTTTTTGTTAGATGCCATGAGAAACATTTATATTATTAAAGGGGATGCATTGCCATTTCAAAGCTGCTTCACATTATTTCTCCGTTATTATTATTCTTTTATGTATTTGCAACTAGATTAATAATATTTCTATATTAATATGATATCTACAATATCTGTATTATGATGTGCTATCTTACTACAAAATTTCAAATAACGATTTTTCATGCAATTTTTTACTGTTGTTTATATTTTGTTTGTGTGTATCTGTTTTGCTGAACCCCGTATTTCTGCTTCATATGTCCAATTAGGTCATAGCAGATTGGTTGTAATGATATGTATTTAAAATATATTACATAATAGTTCATAATTTCCTAATACATTTATTCATCATAAATAATAAGTTTTATAACAAAAATTAAATGGTTTCCATTCACACCACTTTTCTTATTGCGTTTTTAATCAGTGATAAAAATGATTTTTTTTTTTTTGTTTTGATAGGAATTTAAAAACCTAAAAATTAACTATAAACACAAGTAAAAAATGGGGCTGTTCTTCTTTGCAAATGTTATTGACATATTTTTAATTATTCAATACTCTAGGATTCTATGTATCTTAAAATTTAAAAACTCAAGCTTTGAGGAGATTTTAAAATATGTTTCTTGGTCAATCACAGATATTCAAACGGAAAAAATGATAGCCAAAATCATAGCAGTATAAGCCCAGATGAAGCACATTTAATATTGTTATACATGTTTTTTGTTGTATTTCTCCTGAAAATAATATACTATTATTATGGTATCCATGTTAGTATCAACGAGCAGTAATGTAAACCTGAAGGTATAACCTATTTAACATTGCTGACATGTTTTTAGTCTTATTTTCTCCAAAATATTATAAAAGTGGGTGTTAAAAGTTTTGAAAATCTCCTTAGTCCCTTCCTTTCTTCTTCCTTCGATCAACCTCTTCTGCCTTCAGAAGGGCTCTCAGTACAAGATATTGGAATGTGCCCATATATTATGTTGTTTTTTAAATTTTATTTTATTATATTCTCCGTTTAAATATTTCTTACATTATCAAAATTTCATCTGTGTTTAGTCCTTAAACTATGAGTTGGTAATACTGTTGTGTTCACATTATTGCAGTTTTTTCTATGTTATAACAGTTGGATTCTCAATTTTTTTAATATCTATCCTTTATAGAAGTTTTTAAGCAGTTTTCATTTTCATTTTTTTGGTCTGTATTAATAATTTTATGTACAATATTTATTACGTACCTGGGGATAAAAAAATGACCTTGAAACATAATAATTAAACTAATATTATATTACCTATAAATAAAATTAGGAAGAGGTGTTAGCAATTTTATTTTAAGTGATTGCAAATCCTTCCTAAATTGGTGAAATTATTACCTTAATAATTTCTATTTTATGAGAAAAATTTGTTTCCAGGGTACTGCTGATGGACAAGTTACTGTTATGTGCAAGGCCTGCGAAAAGGCAGTGTTTGCTATGGAACAGATCAAAGCCGAACGGGCAGTTTGGCACAAAAACTGTTTCCGCTGTCATACATGCAACAAACAATTAACGTAAGTTTCCAACTAAATTATTTCTTTAACATACTTCAATTTATTTTTAAGTAGTTGTTTTTGTTTATATTAAAGATGTAATTCTTAATGTGTATATTTCAAAGTTAAATAATTATTTCATTCTATTAATTAAAAAAAACAAACAATTTTAATGAAATTCCTCTTTATTCAGGGTTGATATTTATCAAAGTCATGAAGGCGAACTATATTGCAAACCTCATTTCCGAGAGTTATTCAAACCAAAAGTGGTATTGGATGAAGAAGAACCTGGTAAGTTACTTTTTTTTTTTAAATTACATTTACAAGTAATATTACAGCCCAGGTTTCAGAGCATCGGTAATAAAATGTATAAGCTGGCAAACTATTCTTGAGTTACAAATGTTATTTCTTAATTTGAAATTTTTTCAGTGAAGTACAAGCATTTATTTATAAGAGAATATTATAAAATATTGTTTTTTTTTTTTTTATATCTACTTTTTTTTTCGTTTGGAAAATGGTTAATTAGCTATCTGCTCACCAATAAATGTGAATTGATATGGGTCAAGATGGTTATTGGTTTGTTTTGAATAAAAAACGAAAACCTGCTTTGTTAGTTACTGACATTATTATTTTGGTATTTTTTATCTACATGGTAAGAAATAGTTCATAACTTATATGTTTCATTACTAATTTAAATTTTATTTTTAAAAAAATATTGAACAATTGAATGTTTTAATTAGTGAGACGTCGTAAACCAGAAATGATTATAAGAGAAAATCAACCTCTTGAGTTGCCTCCTGATGTCATCAGAGGTATTTAAAGTGTTACTAAAGGCGTTAATGAAATTTTGCTTTATTAACTAATAAGGAGTGTTATTTCACTATATTATAATATTAAATTAATATGAATGATTAGCATGGTATTAATATGTGTGTTGGAAAAATTCAAAACAACATTCATACATTGTTTAGTAATTGCATGTTTTTTTTATTGACTTAACAAAGACAACAATTATTAATTTATTTTATTTTTTACTTCCTTGACTACCTTGAGGATGTGTTGTAATTAGAAAAAAAAACTTTTTTTTTCTACTGAATCCAAAGAATAACTTTTTTAAGTGACATTCTTTTACACTCTTTGTCCTTAGCTACAAAGTTTCACAGATAGTCAAGGAATTTAGTTAATAGTATTTGACACCTGTTTTTATGTGTTATTTTAATATTGCATAATAATTTTCAGCTTATTGAAATCATAAATACAATTCTTGTGTGTATAGAGTGTAATTGAATTTTCACTTTAACATTAAAACTTATATTTCTATTTGATAGAATTTCTTCACTTGATGTTGAGCAAGAAGCTGAGTATTCTCTGTTCCTACATATTTGGGAATAGCATTGAAAAAAATCTGTATCACCAGATTTTGTATATATTATTAATTGTCTATATTTTTAATATCAATAGATTGCATTATAGGACACACATGTGTATTTCTTTTGTCAGCAAAAGGTTCCTCAGGTTAATTAGAGCAGACTGAGGGGATAACCCTTAACACTTGAGTTGCTCTTTTCGCTTCCTTGCTCAGGATAAATGAGAGATATCGTCAGGCTCAATTATTTTTCCTTTTTTTTTCTTTCTCCTTTCATTAGAAGCCTTTCAGTAATTGCTCTCCAACTTAGTCTTACCAATGGTTCTGTTGGGTGATGTTCTTACTTTATTTAGTTCAGGTATGATGCTAGTCATTTATTGCATCGGTATTTATTAAATAATTTGGAGGATGTTTTTCATAAGGTTTATTATTATTTATTCGAAATGATGAAAGTTACTATTGTCAATCCACTTTGCACTTAAAACTTAATGTGTACTCCCACAATGCATTTATATTTGAATGGTGTTCAAACTCACAAACTCACTGGTGATTGGAATTTTTATTTGATTCATAAGAAATTTATAGTTTTAGGATATCTTTAAATATATGTGGAATAACGGTTATCACTGCTAACATGAACAATGGTTTTGGTCCTCCATTCGATTTAAATAATAAATTTTTACAATTGATTATGGATGAAAAAGTCAAATAAACAAAGGGAGATAAATTGTTTCAAACTTGTTCCTCGAATGACTTAATTTTGAAACATATTTAAACTTAGACCCTGTTTCCTTGAAAAATTATACTTTGGCTTAACCGTTTATTCTCCAGGTTTCAAATTTATATTCTAATTCATGATCATAATTTACCTTACTGGTTAGGATATTAAACTATGAAAACAAATGATCCTTTAGAATTATTTTTTTTAAATTGTTTTAAATGACTGAAGAACCATAATAGTAAACATAACATTTTAGCCAGTGACAAGCCTGATCTTGGATTGGAAGAGCTGGGACAATTAAATGTCAAGTCCCGATTCCAAGTATTTGAAAAGCAAGATCAAACTGATGGAGAGCTGGAAAGATCTCCCACCACTGTTAGCGTCAAGCGTTCCTCATCTATCCTCAGCAAATTAGCTAAGTAAGTAATTAGTTAACAAATGATTTATATAATATATTCAATTAATATATATTATTATTATATAATAGTAATAGATATAGTCAATTGAAGAGTCAGGTGAAAGAAATTAAACAAATTACTTTTCTTTGTTTTGTTTTTTATCAGTAAGAAAAGTTCTTTTCATCTAGGGATTTAGGATGTAAAGGCAAGAGGCAACTTGTATTTTCAGAATTAAACTCTATCGTGAAAGCAAATTGCAAAAGATATCGCTTCATAATAATTAATTTCTTTTTCATTTTTCAGAATCAATGTTTATTTATCTTTACTACTTATTAGTTTAAACTTAAATGAATAAATCATGTTAAAATCACACTCTAACTGTTGCTATTTTAATTATGTATACTTTAATAATTATAATTTTTTTTAAATAATATAATATTTTGTTATAATTTTAATACAATTTTTAAAAATTAATTTTATATTTTCAGATTTCAAAAGAAGGGTATGGACATTGGTGTGACTGATGATTCACTGAACGGTTTTGTGTATGTGGAATCTTCTTCCAGTGAGGAAGAGGAAGAAGATGAAGAAAATGAGGAAGGTACTAATTTATTTATTTTTATTTCAGTTTTCCTAAGAATTAATTGTATTTAATGAAAATTTAAAGAATTGAAAATAGTAAAACATAAAATATAAAAACCCTATTTCCAACAAAAATATTTTTGAGTATTTCTTGTTTCCAAGATTTCTTCAATCAAACCTTCTCTGCAGCATTGCAGTTAATGAACTATTTAATTATAATAAAATTAATAAATCATTTCTACTTTTAAAAGGAGAGGAAAAGGGCGTTGTCAAATGTAGGAGGAAAGCCAGAGAAAGGCCAGTTAGCTTCAGTAAAATGGATGATGTAAAGCGTAACTGGGAATCAGTTCAGCAATCCCAAAGGCGGGAGGAAATGCGTGAAGAAAGGAAACAAGAATTGCAACAGATTAGATCTCGGCTCTTCCAGGTGAAATAGACTTAAATTCTTTTTATATATACTATACATCAACATAAATGTTATTAACTATTTAATTGAATCATTTATTGCTGAAAAGAGGTTATTAGTTACCAAGGAATTTTATGGACACATAAAACAAATTTGGTTCCTGCATCAGACAAAACTCCCAACTATCTTCTTATTTAAAATAAGTAAAAAATGAAGATGGAAAATGTATTCAGTTTACATGAAAAAATTAATTTTCCATTATATAAGGTTCCGATATAAATTATTATCCACCACAATATCAGGTTTGGGTTTTTTGTCAGTCTGCATAACCCTATATGAATTTGTTTAAAAAGATAACATTTTTTTTTTTTATTAAAAAACAAGCTTTCCAACCCCACAGATCCTTTTATAGTTTATATTTATCCTTTTTTTTCATTACTAATAATTATAATAAATCATTAATTAATTAAATAAAAAAAACATTGAAGGTACTTAAGTTTTAAAATTTAGATTTAAAATTTTAATATCTATTATGTATACAAAGGGGCACTTTTGGACAATGATAAATCTTTTCAACAATAAATGATCTACCTTTGTAATCATTGTGTTTTCACCTTTATCTTTACACAAATACTTTGAAAAGACATGATGATAGTACCAATTATGACAAAGTTAATATAAAACATATGTTTTTATTAGTTTTATGTATTGATTGTTTTTATTCATCCTAGTATTAGAAACATTAAAAGATGACTATTAACTTTGTTAATGTCAAACCCTTTGACTATTAATTTGTTGAGAAATCAGGAAAATTTTCTTCACTAACAATATTACATAAATATCTGATAAAAATGACATGGAAATAAATATTTAATTGAGGCGTTAAAAGAAACTGCAATTATTAAGTATAAGAGTTTACTCATAATTTTGAAGTGATGATATTCAAGTAATTAATTATTATAAAAATGGATTTACAATCTGTAAGTAATATTTTCAATTGTTACTTGGTAATATTATACATATTTTACTGTATACATATGCTTCAAGTGTTTCATGTTTCTTTAAATTGAAAAAACCATAGGTCACTCTGTTTTATCTTTTAATATTTAACATTAAAAGCTTGTTATTCAAATGTGTAACAGCTCATTGTTGTTTATGTTTACATGGTTAATTTTATTTATGTTTCTTGATATGATATGAATATATCTTGACCTGTATTTGAAGTTATTATGCACCAAACATATTAGTCAGTCATCATTAAATAATTAAAAAACAAATAATACCAAATTATGTATGGATTTAGTTAAAAAATAAGGAGCGTTCCGTGAAATAGGATTGTGTTGTGGAGAGGAAGTCATTTGAAGCTTATTTAACACATTTTAACTTCAAGCGCTGATTGCCATTCAAAGCCATGTTATGAATAGAACAAGCTTGGAACCAAGAGAAAATTTAAAATGCCTCTGATTTTCAATCAACAATTTCTAAAACTGATTTATTATAATCAGATTATTGAATCAGAACTTGAATAAAAGTAAAAATGCTGTGAACAGAATGAGAAAGTTTTCTTTATCCACTTTTTCTCAAAACAGTATTATTTATATTTATGTCCTCTGTATGGGGCTTGTCTAAAGATCTTTTACTAATAGAAAGCTTATAACTGTAAACTTAAATAATATAATTTTTTAAAAACTGTATATATTCATAATTATTGATATGAAAGGTAGAGATAAGTTAAGGTCGTGCTCAGCTGCCAGGTTTTTTCCCCAAATTCTGGGTACTCACTTTATAGAGATAGAGTGAGGGTATTCCTACTCCTGGGTCCACTGATTTTTCTATGGTTTATACAGCAGCCCGAATCATTATCCTGCTCAGTTTGAAGCTGGTTTAGTAGTCCAGTGCTCAATCAACAGAACCACCCTGCTCCTATTAATAATTTTGAATTAAATATTTAAAAAAAACTAATGAATTCTTAATTTCATTAGCCTTCTTTTATTCTTTTAATTTATGTCGATTGAATGTAAAATAAAAAGTAAGAAATGTTTTATTTTCGAATGTTACTTTTAAGATAAAATTAATTATATCTTAATCTTTATTATTCTTTTTTTTATATAACATTTTATAACCAAATTGATTGCTATTTGTAATATTTTTGTATTTTATAGGGAAAACAGGGAAAAATGAAAGAGCTCTACGAGCAAGCTGTTGCAGAAAGTGAAAAATCAGGCACAAAGAAGGAAGCTGGTGAAGAAATCGTCACTGGTAGTGAAAAGGCTAAGGCTGTGAGGGAAAGGTAATAAATTTTTTATGTTAAACATTGTTAAATATGTGTATATATAATCTTTCATAATTTTAATATAATGAATCTTATGATGTTATTAAATATTTTAATTTAATTAATATTTTTATAATATAAAATAACAATAAAAAAAATAGTTAAAATTTTTTTTCAAGAATTACATAATGATTTTCCAAATGGTGTCAATTTCCCATATCACATTGAAATATTCTACTGACAATGCCAAATATGGCTATGTATACAAGTATGGCTACTCCTTTTTTAAATTCAAGTAAAAAAGTTAATTTTATTTTTAATGTTGTAATCTTAACCATATTGACAATCCTTGTTAAATATTCATCACAGACTAATCCTAGAAAGTCACTGGTACAATATTAACAACTGTAGATGGCTTGTGTTACTTTTAGAAATTGAAAAGTGTTTCGCATTAGTGTTTACATTAGAAGTGGATATTCTGATTCATTCTTCATTTAATATTAAATTTCCTTTGTTTGTTGATTGCATATGTTATTTCCTAAATTAAATATTAATAGTTATTTCGAAAAATAATTTAAATGATGCTGGAAGTGGGCTTCTGTGCTTTCTTTCCATAACACTTTCCATATGATAATTACTTGATTATTATTATTATTCATTGTTTATTTTTTTTATAATAAAAGCTAATCATAAAAAATAAGCTGTATAAGCTATTGCTTATGTCACACAATATTCTGTACTTGAGCAGGATGCAGTGTGGTACACATATTGGAATATTTATATAATTCATTAAAAATTATTCCACTTCATTAAGGAAAATGTCTTATAGTAAATTGACTTGTAAAGTATGTAGTCACAGTAATGGATGAGTAAATAATAAAGTGAAATACTTATTATTAGTAGTAGCGTCTGTTCTCCTGTTCAAATTCATAGCATTTTTCTTAACTGAATAATTTTTACTTTCACCTACCTGTATATGAAATATATAGTAATGGAAAGTATTGGGATCATGAAAATTTTTTTAATTCCAATTTGTTACAGAAATACACGTTTTAGCATCCCTAAATACCAATTTTAGGGATTTTTATTTTAGAGTCCAAATTACTAAATCTCGCAAAAAGTTCTGTGTTTGGTAAGTCTAGTAGATTTCATAGCATTAATCATATCATCTGATTACCACTGCTAAAAAATAGCTAAATATAAGATGAATGAATTCGATAACTAACTAAAATGGAAAAGAGCGAGCAAAAATATTTCTGTATTTAGTATTCGATTTTTGTGTTTTTTGAACATAAAAACAGCAATACAGGTATATAATATACCTTTGGAAAGCTAAAGATTTTTGAAAAAATAGTATCTTTTACACAAAATTGTAAATTTTAATGGAGAGTAAAAAAAAAACCGATAAAACAAACCTTTGGCATAAATAATAATGTTATACATTAAGTAATAAAACACATGTTTCTATTGATTTTAACAACGGAGGTAAATGAAAGTCGTGTGTTGTGCACACCAGATTATAAATCTTAGCTTTTCATAGTTTCTCTTTTATTTAGGTACTATAATACAAAAAAAAAAAAAAATTATCTTAAAAATTATAACATTTTTCAAGAATCTTATTCATTTTCAGGTTTGAAAAAGGAGACACTGGCACTGGAGAAGGTGACGGCTCCAAAAAAGCTGTAGAAGAGGATATGGCTGTGTTCGAAGAAGGAATCTCAAAGAAGTCGAGAAACATATTTTTAGAAATGGAAGCTGCTGCTAAGTCTGCTCCTATTGTTCCTGGTCAGCATTCACCCGCTCGCACAGATTCTGTCAGAAGGCCAAGAGAGGTAAAGACTAAAAGTAGCTAAATAAAATAATGAATTTTCATAAAGATTTTTATTATTTCTTTATCCAGTAAAGTACTATTAATCATGGTTTTAGGCAGATTGATTGTTTTACTTATATGTAAACTATATTTAATAATACGTATAATTTTTACTTTTATTAGCTAGACTAGCTTATGATGTTGAATAAATTTTGTGTTTGTACTCACTAATTACAGAATATTTGTTGAAGAAAGATTTAGGTTTAATTACTTACAGTAACTGAGCAATAAGCATAAACAAATTGCTAAGAGAAAAATTAAAAGGTATATGTGCCCAAAATTTTTTGAGAGTGCCTAAGCGATAAGAGAGAAGAAGTTAGTATTGCAATATAACCACTATTTTATATCTTTTTTGAAGAAATTATATTGTATAATAACATAATTCTATGATTATATTTTTATGTAAATATCTCCATTAGAGAAGAATATATTTGACTTTATGTTAAGGCATACTATAAACGAGAGGTTTCACAATGTGAAGATGTTGTAAGGAGCAGTGATAAAGTTGAAGATGTGATAGCAGTAGAAACTGCTGATCTTTCCACGAGATTTAAATTCTTTGAAACTTATAGAGAACCTGAAAAACAAAAGAAAGCTTTCAGAATCACTCCTCCAAGAGAAGGACAAGTCAAGGTTTTTCAAACAAAATTCCTGTTCTGAATTTCGTGGTGCCCTTTAACAATATTTGCTTCTTTTATTTTATTTTTTGAGATCCTAAATAACCCACAATACTTTTGTGGCATGATTATGTAACATTTAAGATTGCATGGTGTTAAGCTCTAGTTTGATGAATAATTTGACCGAATACAGTAGAACTCCAGTTATACTAATCAATTGAGATGTGATCAGACTTGAATAATTAGAATACTGAATAATTGGATATTGTCCGGAAATAAATGAAAACATATTTGAGGTGTATAAATTAAAAACAACTACTATTAATTATATTAAGATAAAGTTTATAAAGTGTTACATTAGTATATAAATATTTTGAAATTTCTCGTAATGAACAGTCCATGTTTTTTTTTTATTAAAAAATTCGCTATAATATTATTTTATTTCTATTGAAACTTTTTGAGAATAGTGCATTGCTTGTTCGTGCATTACAGCCTGGCTGTTCTCTCACTGTTATCTACATTTCCCAAAATCTATTTAAATTTTGGATAATTAGAGTTCTACTGTAAATGACTCATCGCTTCTAATATCCATCAAGTGTAAATAATTTATACTCATTGACATTAGTAAATTGTTCAGCCCAGTTTCATTGAAATTTTTATGTGAAAAATTTAAGTAGATATTCCTTACCTTGTTTATATTATATATATATATATATAATGCCCCATTGTGAGAAGATTGATATCAGAGTTCTTTGGATCAAATCGGTCATTAAAAATTGTCATTAAAGATTTGATATGGTTTACTTATATATACCATTTCTATTAGCAATCAACAAGAACATAATGAAATAATATCTACAATAAGTTTTTCACTTTACAGTGCTCCTTTCATGTGCTTCTTCCATAATCAGTTATTCATGCAATAATGAATTATCTTTTTATTTTTATGTTTTACTCCTTTGCAATCTTATTAACTATATACTTTTTATTCTTAAAAGAGGCTAGTGTTTTTTGCTACTTCCTATTCACCTGATTTTTTTTAACAGTGTTGTCTAAACATTTTTGCAAACTATCACATTCAAAACCAATAGAACTTTAGTTTATTTTTCATATATTACTTACCAGCTACTTTTGCAGACGATACAGCTCTTTTGACATATCATAACCCAGTTCTGGCATCTTTCATGTTGCAAAACCACATTGATGATTTTATCCAGTTAGGCTTAAAGATGGAAAGTGAAAATGAATCAATCAAAGAGTTTATTTATTGCTTTCATCCTTAATCATGGGGGACCTCCATCAGTCTATTTCGAGGATAAACCTATTTCAACATCAGAAGAAGTTTGGGACTGTACTTAGACAAAAGACTGATGTGGAGGACCCACATTATACTCAAAAGAAAACAGGTGAACAGACGATTTGGACTATTATCCCGTTTGCTTGACAAACAATCAAAATTATCCATGAACACCAAAATTACTATTTACAAAGTACTGATCAAACCCTTATGGATTAATGGGATACAGCTATGGGGATCTGCCAAAAACTCTTAACATCCAAATAATTCAGTCTCTTCAATCAAAAATATTGCGAAAAATCATGGATGCACTGTTTTATGTAACCAACGAATTACTTCACAAGGACTTGGACATACTCACAGCTTCAGACACAGCCACAGAATATTATAAAAGATTTCAGGACAGACTGACTTGCAACATGAACCCATCGGCCCAAACACTAAAATCCAACACCAACTCGTACAACCAACCCCAATGACTTTTGAGGCAGTGGCCTAGAGATGCTTTGATTTAACCTACTTTTTCGGAAGTTAAATATTTGCTTATTGCAAACTTTTTTGCAGATGCCAAATAGCGATTTGGAGAACAAACAAAAAACAATTTTAAATAAATAATTTTTCATTTATAAGGATCAATTTGACAAATACATTTTTTTATATGGACTCCAGAACAAGAAAACACTGCGTCTGTTAATAATTGACAGGGTCGTGAAGGTCTTTGGATCTCTGTTTAAAATATTTGGTACTTTCATTTTCCTCTTTGAGGCTTTAGAAATGACTCATTTGTTTGTAAACTATCTTATATTGTGAAATTTGGAATTGTGTTAATAATTGTTACTTTCGATCCTCTTGTTCTTTCTTTTCCCACAACAGCTTTGGAAATAACTCTTCCATCTGTAACTTACCTTATCAGTAGCATAGTTAACATTATTTTCATTGTAAATAAATTAAATATTTAATGATGGCAAGGAGAGAAAAATAAAGTTTCAAACATTCAATAAAACTGATTTATATAATTTTTCCAAATTTACAATTTTTATTACAGCTGTGCTCATACTATATCCAGATGATCTATGATCAAAATAGATGTTGAATGTTTGTCTAGACACAACTGGATGAAAACATAAACAGTTTTATGTTTTATTATATTTCAATTAACTATAAATGTACAGCTTATTCTATTAAAAGATTAATATTAAGATTAAAACCTTTAATGATGTTTGAATTTGAAGTTGCTTTATTATGATTACACTTTTGTTTTTATGTGTCAATTTTTATTTTTGAGGATGTATAGTCGACTTTAGAAATTATCATAGGTAGAAATAATTAGGAGTCAGTCTTTTTTAAATTTAATTTTGCCGACGTTTCGGCTCAAACTTGTGAGCCATCATCTGGGCATTACAGAGCCATGTCTAGCATAAACTCACTTATGTTTAGGATTTATGCTTGACATGGCTCAGTAATGCCCTGATGATGGCTCACAAGTTTGAGCCGAAACATCGGCAAAATTTAAATATTAAAAAAGACTGACTCCTAATTATTTCTACCTATAATTGTTATTTTTATATTTATCCATTGTATATTTTAATGTTTACAGACGGAATCCCCGGAAAGAGAGGTTTATCGTGACCCTGATGTGGTGCGTTGTGATGACAAATTAGAAGAGGAATCGGCAATTAAGAAAAGCCAGACAGCAAGCAGGATGCTTTCTATGTTTAGACAAATGGAGGAACAAAAGGAGGTTCTTCCAGACGGTAATTTTTAATTTTGAATGAACATAATAAAACAAGTATTGGAATCTTTAGGAATGATTGTATTTACTCTAAAGATATTTATATTAACTTTAAAGTGAACTTGTCAAGAATAAAAACATTGATATAAGTAGGTGACATTTTACAAAAACTAAAATAACATTTTGTAAATCTCTAAAATTTTTTATAGGTTTTACGTTTCTATCACAACTTAATGTTTTATATTCAATTTTTCTGCTTTGATCCTCTTCAGCAGAGAGTTTATTGAATAAAAATAACTGTTGTGACAACATTCCTTGGGTACAGTAATAAGAATAGTTGCGACTAATTCATTATTCTCTCCTGAAAATACTGTTCTGGAAGATGTGCTGCTCATAGTTGAATATTTTCCCTGTTATTGCCCCAATTGTTTTAGGGTAATTTCTAAGGCCAGAAAATTGCATGTGTTATTATTTTGTGGTTTAGTTCAATAATAATCTTTTAAACTTCTTTCTTTACTGCTTTAAGAGGAGAGATAAACCAATATGATTTCTTTATGTTGATATATTTACAAAGAGGTTAGGGAAAAAATAAGTATTTTAGAAGCTAAATTGGAAAATCGTCTTTTTAATTTACCACACTTTTATATAGGAGCAGCCTTCTTATTGCTGTTTACCCTTAAATCATTTATATATATTATTATATAGACCATATAAAATTGTTTTTATTTAGGCAAATAATCAAGATTCATTATTTTTTAAATAGGTCCTAAACCGAAAAAATGCTTTACACCTCCTCCTGACTATAAAGGCAGTGAAAGTACAGAGGATGAAAGTGGTGATGAGGAAGAGGAATCTGAAGAAGAAGAGGAAGAGAGTGAAACTGAAGAAGGTGTTATTAAATCCTCCTACAAAGTTAAAGATGAATTTCTTGAGCAGGTAACTAAATCTGAATTTATTTCCATGTTTACTCTTACTTTCCTATATATGAAATAACTTAGATTAGTATTACAGAATGATACTTTCTTGAACAATTTTGAATTTGTTCAAGGTATTTTGAGTCCTAATATACTAAGTAACACAAAATGGTTTGTAATCACCTACTTCTTACATTTAAAATACTGTGCCTTTCAAAAGTCAAGTTTATTTTTGAGTACTACAGCAGCTAGCTTTTTCACTTATTCATTTAAATCAAACTATTGTATTTTTTTAAATTTATGTTTTACTCTATACCATAAATTAAACCAATTATGTAACATATTACATCAGCTATTAAAACATTTTATTGGATTCTATAAACCTGAATATGTTGATTAAATCACTCTACTGTATCCTGCTATGCAGTCAATGCTGAACAACACCGATTTTGAACCTCCAAACCTAAACCTTAAGGATGACAAGCAAAATTGTGAAGAGTTTCACATTTTTTTAACAAAAAGAAAAAATGAGGAGCCCGTGGCTCTGGCAAATCATTAAAAGGGAATTCACTCAAAACCTCTCCTGAGTATGAGAGACCTGTCAGCAACTGATGGCCTCTCACGAAAATAGGCATAAGGAAGAAATACATTACCCTATAAATGTCATTGAGAATGGGGGTGTGGAATCATGAGAAACGATACCGCGTAGCCAAGGGCTCACCATAATCTGATACAATTTGATCTCACAATATTATAGACTATGTACATAGGTGACTGGTAGCTAAAGATTGTAAATATATATATTTGTTGAGTTTTTAGTGACTAGTATAAAGTCCTGTAATTTTTCATAATGTACTTCTTTCCATTTGAAGCAGTGTTTTGCTTCTTTTTTCAATCGGGCTCTTCTCACAACAGCTTAGAATGTTGTTACCAAGATCATCCGTAGATCATCACAAGACTGGTTTATTTTGGTTGTTTACTAGTATTCTTGATGTACTTATATTTTTGTTTTGTTTCAACTAATATGTTGAATACATCATCATAGGTCTGATGACTATTATTAAAGCCAAAAGATCATGTTTTGTTTGAACCACAAAATTTGCCTACCTTGATTTATTTTTACTCTATTAAGGGTAATAATTAGATGCTACTTAAGGTCATTGATTTTATACTTTTTTTTTTATCAAATTAATTATTTTTATTAACTAATTGGTTTAATTTTTCAGGCAAGGCATGCTGCTAAGGCTAAAGAACTAGCTGCTAAGTTCGAAAGTTGGGAGCCTGAAAAGCAGTCAACAAATAATGCCATTAATATGCTCGATTCAGAACATGCCAGCATCGAATCAACAAATCGCTAAAGGCTCGCTTTGAGTCACTTCAGAATGAACAACCGAGGGAAAAGGCCAGGCCAAAAGTTAACCGATTTGTGGTAATTATTTTAAATTATATGTATCTTCTTGAAATTATATCATTAGTTATGTTTTATTGATGAAATAAGTTATATGCTAATCATGGCATTGTAAATTCATTGATTTTTTCCTTTCTGTTATTGCTATTACATATCCTTCACCAGCTGTTTTTCTATCTGAAATGAAACATGTTTCAAATGGCTTTGAAAAAAAGAGTTAGTTTTTATCATAAAATTTACAATGTCAGATTTTTATATTGGTTGAACAGCTTTGGTAGAAACAGACAGCTTATTTACACCGATTGTTTGATTTATCGCCTTTGAAATTTTGAGGATATTTTCATAGGAGGTAAAATTCTCGACCCAACTTAATTTAATTTCTGAAAATTTCATGATGTTCGAAATATTCATCAAAATATTGGGAAGGAGCAAATAAACTTATTAACACTCTTGAAGACTCAATTCTTTTTAAAGTGCCTGATTTTAGGTTTTGAAAAATATTTTATCATTCTTTTAACAATTATATCAGAGGGGTAATTTATGTTCTATGATTTTTATATTATTATTTATTTTTCCTGAAGTTTTAAAAAACAATAAAAAGGATATAGTGAGAGTATCCTCAAAAGACTTTGGTTTTGCTTTATAATTTTTCTAATTTTGTTTTGTATGTTTTCACATATCATGGGCCTTGTAAAATTGCATCATTTGTTCTATTGAGCAAGGGGTTCCCAACTTTTTTAATAACTAAACATTGTAGTTTACTTGTAGAATCATATGTCAATTGAAATACAGACTCTAATAACTCATTCCATAATGTCTTGAATTTTGGATGACACACACTTTTCCTAGAACACTAGTAAACATATCAGTTATTTCAAAAAAAGAAAGAAAGATTAATGAAAAGATTTTTTTAAATTGATTTTTTTGCAAAATCTTTCTCTAAGCCTCTTAACAGATCTTCAGATGTCTCACTCTCTGCTTTTTGGTGAAAAGGCAAATGACCCATCTGACTCATGCACTCACCGAAGTTAACTGTACAACCCTACTTTGTTTGTAATTACAGATGTTGCACACACATAGCTTATCATAATTAGATCATAATCTTTCTACAATGTATGATACCCACACCCTTTTGATGTCTTCAGGAAGGTCTCGAATTGATAACAGAAGGTTTCATCTTTCTTTGAACTCTTTATCTGAATGTTACTGAGGAAGTGATTTAGAAGTGTGGAATTTCCCCACTCTTGTTGGCCTTTCCCATGCATAATAAAAATCTAGAACTGCCCTTATTGTCTGTAGACACTCAGGAATGACAATTTAGATTATTTTTAATTCAACTTGTTTTTTAATGGTTTCAACTTTCTTCATACTTTTAAATGAAACAACAAAGTAAGAAATAAAAAATATTTTTAAAATGATTATATTTGAAGTAAACTTTTAAAATGCGCAAATTATTATACTATTGCAGGTCCCAACTGGTGGTTTCTGCAGAGGATATTCAGGGGTTCCACAATGGTTCTTTGAAAAATAATTTTAAATGAACTTTTTTTTGGGGGGTTTTAATGGCTCCGACCACGAGGGTTATTATTACTTTTTAGCAATGACTACGGACAATTTTTGGTATAAACCAGTCTGTCTGAGGAAGTCAAAAAGTCTGTTGGTAGTCTGTATGTTATCTTGTAATACTGTAGGTAAGCCAGAAGCAATCGCAAAATGTTCTTTGTTTGTGACGTGAGCCCTGCATTCCGTCAGAACATGTCACACAGTAAGCGGGCACGCGCATGTCTGGCAGCTCGCGTGTCATGAGATAGCCGTGGGTTAGTCACGTATACCCGAGGCGCAGGCACGTTAGGATCACTTCTTCTCTTTGCTTACTGCATACCGACGATTGTCAGAGGGAGACATTGCTTTTCACTTCTCTTAATTTATCATCAATATTAGTTAACCATGACATTAAATGAATTTAAGGTAACATATTTATAAAGCCTTAAATTTTAATAAGAATCATACATGCTCTACACAGACATATTAAACATGTTATAAGTGATATAAACATCCTACTGCAGAACCACAACATTAAAAGGGGTCCTTTGCTAACATTTAATGAGCTTAAAGGACAGATAATGATATATATTTGGTGACTTCATGATTATTTAAATAAATATGTCTCTTGTGTTTCTAAATGAATATCTAATATTTAGGATTTAGAGGTCCTTTCTGTTGAAATGATCGAATAAAAAAAAAAATTTTTTTTGTTGAGAACCACTGTATTATCGTATAACATTTCCAGATAAAATTATTATTTTGTAAATTAATAAATTGCTAACAGATAGGAAGTCAAACAGAACTGCTAATGAATCATGTTTGATGGTAATGTGGAGTTCCCATTGACGTTCTGAGGTGACCTGTGACATTAGTGCCAAAGCTGAAAAAATAAAAATTAAATTGGCACAGCAGGCTCAAACAAAAGCTGCAGATTGGTGGATGTTTAACATTTATCTTAGCTAAGATAAATCTTCCATTTTGAAGAGGAGGGAAAAAAAAAAATTAATCTGCGACCAGTTGCAAAGGTTTATTATTTTAAGTTAAACAAAAGCATTATAATAGATAAAAATCTTTAGATTAGGTGTAGTATTTGGTTCAGAATTATTATCTCTTAAACAGAGGTTAATGCCCATCTGCCAGGTGTACTAGAGGGTATGCTCTAGAAGCATTTTTTTGAACGTTCTAATTGTGAGTTTGATCCACCGCAGACATTAATACACTTTATATCTATAAATGTAATCTCCATTGTAGGTTATACATCATATATACTTCCATAAGTTTTTCATCATTTACAATTTTTTCTGTTTTTAGATCATTACGGCATACACATTTTAATGTTTAGATATCTCATTTGATTAAACATATTATAAGAATCTACATATATTTCTATCGAGAAAAACAGCTAGATACAGACAAAAAAATAAAAGGGTTGGGAATCCTATAGCTAAGCAGTTGTGTGCCTTTCTCTAAGCTGACTGTTTCATCGGCTAATATTGAATTTACCTAGGCTTAATTAATTTTCCTTTTGCATTTTCACATTCCCTCCAAGTGCTCCCTTAAAATTGAAAAAATAATATCATCTGAGATAACAGAACATCTGCAAACATTTTTTATGATACACTGGACAAAATAGTGGAAGATATTTACCATCTTTTAAAGAAGTATTTTTTATAAGAAAGCTATTGGTTGTCTAGTATTATATTAGATTTATTTTCTCGGACTAATAGGACTTGTATATTCTTTTAAGATGTTTATATTATCCTGATGATTGTGGGAATTAAAACCTAATTAATACTTGTGATTTATTTTTTTTTTATTTGTATGAACATAGGTTACTTATCACTGTTAAAAAAAGGGGGGAGGATAGCTATGTTTAAATAAAATCTGAATTTATTAGAATAGGAAAAAAACATAATTTTTTTATTTGTTATTTAAACATTATGAAGTAGATATTTTAAAGTTAATTTTTTTAATTATTATGATAAAAATTATGATGTTTCCAAAACTTGATTGCTAAAAGACATTCAATGTGCTCTTCACAAAAATCATCTCTTACTTCAAATATTAGAAGTTTGCTAAAATAAATCAAAAACAAGAAAAAAAAACAGTAAGCTGTATCACACACTGAAAAGCCTCTCAATAATTTGTTTTTTTCTGTTAAAAAAAAAGAAGATGAAGTATACATTTAAAATACTGGATGTAACATTTTGTTTTCTGTTTTTCAGACTTTTTTTTTTTTAAGTGTGTACAAATCTAGTGAAACTTTGTAATATAAATGTGGGACTTAACCACCTTTCCCTCTCGGCTTGTAATACATCCAAATTATTTACTGTGGAAAATGTCAGTTGCTATCAAAGTACTTTTTTAGAAAGTATTGATTTTGTTTATTGGTTTTTCAGGTAGTTGTTAATTCATTAGAAAAAAAGTACTAAGAGTATAACCGTGATTTTGATCAAAGAGAGGCTTTGATATAAGTTCCTTTCAATCTATCAGGAAGTTATATTATATAAAGATTTATTATCTTTTAATTGCCTGGAAAGAAAGTTGCATTATTTCTTTTCCTATTTTTATGTTTCTTTGGTTTCCTCTTATTTATCATTTTTCAACTCCTATGAAAATATTTTTTTTATCATTAAATGATAATTTGCTCGAAAACAAACTCAGAGAGTTTATTTTTTAAAATTTAATTTCATTTAAGCTAGTTTATTACCTTTTTTTAAATTAAAAAAAACAACAAAAACAAAGAATACTCATATTTTTAATTAATTAATTAAATGTATATAGGTGATTCAAGAGTATTCGTTTTGCATACAAATATTATTTTTTCTTTTAGCAACTTTTAATTGTTTGAACGCACACTAACATTCACATAAACAAAAAAAAAATCTGATTTTATTATTGATGAGTTGGAAACACTTGGCTATCAGTTGCTCACTGATACAATCATTATAAGATTTCAAGAGTGACATAGGAAATTATTTCAGATGTTCACATTGTCCCAGATCCTAAGACACTTGATAATCCCGTTTTTTGTAAGTGAGCTGATGAATGGTACAATGGTCGGGTTTGGTTTGTGCAGCGCTCTAAGAAGTCTCGTCGGAGGGCTTCCCACTCGATGTATATTACGCAGAACTTAGCCAACGTCTCAGCGAGGCTGGAGAAACAGAGATGTACTCCTTTTCATCTTTTGTCATCAAACCTTACCCTTCATGTTATTTACCTTCCTCATCCCAAGTTATCCTATTTGTAATCATATAATCAGACTGTTGCTTTCCTTGCGTGTTTGTGTTTTGTTAGTCTAATACTATTCTAATCTTACCTTTTGTTTTTTTCCTCATCCCGAGTCAAGTAAATATAAAACTTTAAGTACTTTATGTAACCCTGAGTTGTTCTAATCTGTGTTTTTGTGACCATTGAGTTTTGTTTTTCAATAGAAGAAATAACAATGCTAGTTATTGCTTCCAGTTTTGCTGTATGCCTGCCTAATACTTTGTTAAAATATCAGAGTATTTAGGTATAATTAATTCTTCTTAAACAATTTATTCACATGATATTTTAAATTAAAAACTATTCTGATGAACATTCCTGAGGTTTCTTTTAAGCTGGGTAGTGGGAGCTTTATGAATTATTAATGCTATTATAATGTTTCATAATTATTAATATTATACTCAAATTAATATATACATAAATTACTCCTGTGAAAGGATTTATTGAGGCACAAAAAACTTCTGAACAGTTCAAGAATTCTTGATATTCTCCTTATATCTATTATCCTTAAATCACCTGTTAACCAGCTCTAATTATTATTCCCTTCTAAAAAGTATCTTGAACAAAAAGAATAGAAATAGTAGCTCAATAAAAAATTCCAAAAATAATAATTACTTTGCTAACATTGTTTCTGAAAAAAATGCGGGTATATTGTTATTTATTTTTGTATTACCTAATTCTTCTTATAGGTTGAGTAATAGACATTTAAAGTATGTTCCAGGTATTATTACTTAACAGATGTTGCATAGAAAATTTTATGGCATATTTCTTGAGAGTATGAACTTACAATTATCATTATCCAGTGTCTTGACCTGTTTCGTTTTGGTTTTGACCATTGTTTTCCAAAGAGACCATGAAAAAACCTTAGTTATTGTTTGTTATGTTTCTGTTTAAATGCCTAAATGTATTTATAGTAGCTCCTTTTTGTGTGTTAATACAATACCTATAATTATCTTTTCTACTTTTTCTGCTCTTTTAAGGAATTTAAGATTTATGTGTTCCATGGAGACAAAATGGATATTTGGCTTTATTAATGTATGATTTTTCTCGTTTCACTTCAGTTATCTGTGAGAGAAGTCAGTGTCCATTGCATAGTTGATATAAAATCACTTCTATGAATTTTGAGCTTAAGGTTTAGTTTTTACCTCTTTATGTATTTTTTCTTTCATCGAACTTTGAAATGTTGTTCATAATGGTGGGAGAATGTAGATAGAATATAAAGTGAACTTGATTCTTTCAAATTCCTTTAACTGGTCAAGCTTAATGAAAGTGTTTCTATTAAAGTGCACCCCTAATCAATTTTTCCTTCGAAATGTTATGTTTCTACTTATTTTTTGTATTGGATATTGCTTCAAAATTTAGGTTTTTATTCTCCTATTCTTCCTTCATTGTTTTGACTGCGAAGCAAGATACTGAAATAAAAGTAATGGTTAGTTGTATTGCTTTAGAGTTCAGATAAGAAAAAAAATGCTTTTACTATTGGATTTTCAATTGGTGCTAATAAATACTGTCTTGTCATTTTCAATCATATAACGTCAATATTAAAGATTTATTTATGATATTTATAATATTAGTGTTTCATTTAAATATACTGTCCAATTTAATTTATTGGTATCAGGTGAAAAAAGAATGTACATTTAAATTATTTGACCTTTTTCAATCTTGATTGAGCTAATAATTTTCATTATTTTTAATTATGATAACTACAACCTTCTGTGATCAAGTTTTAAAATTTAATATGAAGGGACCACCACTCTTATTTAACCAAGTATCTCAAAACATCTTGTGAATATGATTTAATAACATTTTGGCCCATATTTCAGCAATTAATGTTTAATATTATTTAATTAATATCAAAACTCTAATTTTTGAATGTTTTGATTTTAAGTCTCTCAGAAACAATTTTTTTTTTCTTTTTCAATCACACAAATAGTCTTAAGCATTTAGGAATACAACCAAATTGGCAGGTAAGCCTCGCTTAACATTCTTGAAGCACTTCCAGCAGTTAAAGGTGTTTCATCAACCATTTAAAAACAACTGGAACACCTCTCTTTTTTTTCGTTTAACGTAACTTTATGCTACTACAGCTAATCGGATGATGCTCTAATGGGAATTATAAATTTTGCCTATCCAAGTTTAATTAGGATAGCCATTGTAATGTACCTGACATCGCTGAGGCTCAGGACCATCTTTTTACATGCCCGTTGAAGGAGAGCATAACTAAGGATTTTTTACTCCCATTAAAAAATCCTAGGGCCACCTTCAGGTTTGAACCTATAAACTTTAACATAGAAACCTGTTATGCTAGCCACTACACCCTCTTTTTTTCTTTATTATTAGATTACCACTCTATGAAATATTTTGTATTTAATAATTTTTTGCTGTTGGCCCGTTTAATTTTTATATGACATTCTGTAAATCGAATAGTGTAATTATGAAAAATAGAATGAAAATTGGGGAAAACAAATATCAAGAATAGTTAGTGGTAAATTTGCTTCAGAACTTTAAAATTACTTTTTACTTCTTACCAAACTTATAAATTATTCTACTTCTATGTATATTTTTCATAAGAATTTGTTAGGTAGTTGTATAATTATTTTTATATTATAGTTGAATATTTCAATTACAGTTTTGTATATAATATATTATTTTTGGCTGTGTGGATTATTATTAGTTAAATTTTCAGAGGGAGCACATTCTTTAGCGTTCTTATGAAACAATATTTTATAATGTATGCATGATTTTATTTAATATAAATATTTATGATTCTTCTTTTGAGTTTAGTATTTTAATTTGAAATGAGCATGTTGCATCGAAATGATTTTTATTTTTATACTTTTTCTACACTTCTTTTAATTATTTTATTATTATTACTTTTTTTTTGTTATCATTGTTATTTTTGTATGATGCATAAGTTGTGTATAGTTGCTTAACCCTAGCACTTCAAAAGATTTTCGTGATGCAATGAATTTGCAGTGTCTTGAAATTAAATGATGTATTAACATGAATAACAAGGTGTTTATATACTGAAGTTTGTTTATGAGTAACATTTTTTGGATTTTCATCTTTGCATAAAGTGGCTTTTAATTTTGTGAAGTGGTACAGCATGGTATGCATGGCAACAACATTAGCTTCTTCAGGTAAGATTTTTATTTATTTCTATTTAATTTTTTTGTATACTAATTATTTATTAATCATAACACTATTCATTACAGTTTGTCATTTTAAAACATTTGATCAGTGATGTAGGTTTAAGCCTTAGTACAAATATTAATAAAATAATTTAACAATGCATCATATCAATATTAATTAAATGTAAAGTGTGTTTAAAAGTTTATGAAAGTGTCATATATCATAACCGCATTGGATTTTGTAGATATAGTTTCTTTCGTCTTTTATAAAGAGATCGTTCTTTGCCTGGTGAAATTTAAATGTAATATAATTCTGTTTTACTTTTAAAATATTCGACTTAATCATCTTAAACTCATTTTATGTCTATAATTGTTTAATCTCATAGTCTATGTGTACATTTTAAAATAAGAGTTCTGAGTAAATTTAGACTTTTTTTTATGAAATTAATTCAATCTTTGTAAAATTTCCTCTTACCCAATAGTCTTTATATTATGTCTTAAAAAGTGATTACACTCCTCTCCCCTTTCCCCCATAGGTTTTAGAGTATTTTTGTTAAAAGTTATACTATTTCTAAAAATTAACTTAGGAAATCAATAAAAATATAAATTTTCTTGCAGGCGTGATATTATTATTATTTTATTTATTTTTTATGAGTTATTGTCCGCAATGAGTCTCGTACATATTCATTTAATTTACAAAGCTTGAAAGCTTTTATGAATACTGTTAGTTGCATGGTATTTATATTGATGAAAAAACTGCATGAGCTCTATCTTACAAATATTGCAGTGTGTATACTTAGAATTGAACTGTGATATGTAAATAATTTATAGCAAAAATAAAATTAAGAACTTGTATGTTGCAGATTTTATAGGAACAAAAAAGGGGGGAGGGAGGGATACAATAAAAAAATTATGATTAAATTATGAAATTCACTTGCTTTGATCAAAATTAGGCTATTTATTTAAATTTTACTCAGTAACATGAATCTTAAGATATTTATTAATTTATTATATTCAATATATGTATAAGATAGATTTGTTGGTTCATTTAATGCTGGCTGTGTATTGCGAATGCTTTTGAGTTGATAAAGTTTTTTGATCATGGCATGCATTAAGTATACATTCAAGATACATATGGAATCATTTATTAAATTACTTTCATAATTTCTGTGTTCAGATGACAAAATGGTATAAGTAACTTTTTCAATAAATGAGAGTTTTTTACATTTTGGAGTATTATTAGTTTATATTTAGAAGGTGGCTTTTTTATTTTTGCAAGGTAGTGTTGTGTACTCATAAGCTAAATGAGAAACATTTTTGATGTGTTTTTAATGTGACCTAATAAACATAAATAACATGTAAAACTCCAGAACATGTAAAACTCTTATTTTTAGAAAAAGTGACTTATATCATTGTGCCATCTGAGCCTAGATTTATAGATATATATATATATATTATTATTATATATATATATATATATATATTATTATATATATATATATATATAATATTTTATATATATATATATATATATAATATATATATATATATATATACATATATATATAATATAAAAATATCATATAATTAAAAGATCGTTCAGTTAAACTAGAGGATTAAGCAATAGGTAGTCAGTCATAAGCTATCATAATCATACCAATGTTGGGTGTAGTTTGTATGTGAATGGGTGTACTGCCTTCTCGGGAACATCGCACAGCCCAAGATTCTTCTGGTAATTATCTCCCTCCATCAAGTATATGATTCCCCTCAGCCTATTGGCAGCAACTCATGATGATAAAGCATTAGAGAATGAAATTGTCCTACGTTTATGTATGATCATTTATGATGTAAAATTACAGCCTGGAGGTGTATTCCATCAACAGTCCTTCTGAAAAAAAAAGTTTAGGTCCTCGTCCTCCTGCTGACCCCAAGTACTTTGATCCCTTGATCTCGAGTGATTTGTCACTGACCTGGAATGATAGTAAATCGGTAGGAAGGGCTTTGCCAGACTGGCCCCAAAGTGACCGTTTATAGTTAGCTTGCCGCTGCACCATGAAATTGGAAACCATGGTTATTTACCTCAGATCGGGTAACCGTTTCCAGGCTGTCTGAGCTTCATTCAGCTATAAAAATGTCTTTAAGAATACCATATTACATGGTAAAAGATTTTTATGGCCATAGTGCCAAAAGAAAAAAAAAAACAATTTGTTTCCTATTTTAAGCATTTGTAGTACAAATAGTAATCTTAGATTTCAGTAATAGTTCATTATATATTTAAGATTTATAACCTTGTTAAAACAATTCAGACGTTGCATTATTACAACTTTTTATCTTAACCATACCTTTGCTTGGTAAATGGTACTCTGAGTAATTCCATACTTCTTGGTTTTGATTATAAAGTACTCAGCTTAAAGCTTTAATATTTTGGAAGAATATTTTAATTATAGGTTGATGTTTTTATAAATTGGAAAGTTTAAATCATTACCCAGACCAAGCTATAGGAATAAAATATTACTGGTGGGACAGAGAGAGGGATTGGAACAAAGTAGTGGAAATCAATGTAGCTGAAGTATAATGCATGAGGTTGAGGAAAACATGTCTATTTATTTTTCCTCTTCTCTTTCTGCTTTATTTCCTACGCATTTGTATAGGCAGATTATATCATGTTAAATTATTATGACATTTAACATCATCATTTTACTAGCATGCTTTCTTCTAAAACTATCTAGAAGATTAATTCACATCAACTTAATTCTGTTAATAATATTTTTCAATAATTGTCTCAAAATATTTGATTGCACCAAACAAAATTATTATCAATAATGACTTGATATAGAAAAGCCCTAATTTTATTGGATGATTATTCTATTTAGAAATATGTTATGTCGAACTCAGTAATGATGGGGGAGGGGAGAGAGGAAGGGGATCGATATTGTTCAATGAAAAATAAATTCACTATAGTTTTTTTTTTTTTAATATAATTTTTAGTGTACTAATTTTGTCTTAGTTTTAAATATTTTTAGATGTTATCATTTCCTTTTTAATTTTTCAATTTTCTTTTCTGTTTGTTTCAGTGAGCGCCCAGTACTGAAATCCGAGTGACTCGACTGTTAATATTATTTACTTAGTTCTCAGAAATTTCAAACATTATAAAAAATATTATGTTGTCATTTGTCATGACTCTTTTTAATGGTTAATAATTGTAATATTCAGTGTCAATTGTATAATGTTTTTAGTCTGAAGTATTTGTTATTTTGTAATTTAATTACATGTTTATGAAATAAAGTTTTATTACTATTACTCTTTGTTTTATTTTAAAATATATTAATGTACTTATTTTTAATAAAAAAATATGAATTTATTTACTTAGTATGGATTGATGTATTTGGTTTAATTTTTAATAGTCATGAAATATAGTGTTAATAAGTATTTTCACAGGTGTTGCTGCTGGTGCATTATACAACTTGAGGACGGACAAAAAACATTAGCATTTATGTTTAATTTTATTATTCTTTTCAATTTTAGGTGCCATATTATTTTTGAATGTTTTAATATAGCAATAATTGCCATTTTATTATAACTATCCATTTTTTAATATCATGCTGTCGGCAATATGTTTTAGTTGACTACGGATAATAGTGGATAATATACTTTATTATTTTTTTTAATCTTACATTTTTGTTTATTTTACATTTATTTTCTTTCTTTTTTGTGTGTTATTGAAGGAATTGCCTGCTGCAACACTGTGTGCTTACTGTGACAGAAAAGTTTATCCACTAGAAAGAATAGAGACTAATGGAAAGATTTTTCATAAAGGGTGTTTTCGTTGCTCATATTGCAATTGCATTCTAAGGTAATTATAAACATATTTTACTTAAATAAGTTCCCTTACCCCACGTTAGAATGATAGAAAATATTTTGCTTTACGAATTCACTAAAATATGACTGATTTTTTAGAACTAATAATGATTAATAAAATATGATTTTTATTTAATATAAATTATGACTTTTTATTTTATATAAATTATTATTTCTTTTACTATCTCAAAATCTACTTTCAATTTTACTTAACCTATAAAATGGATTTTTTTACATAGTATTTGTAAATTTCCTTTTATTGTTTCTTTATTTTAGAAATTTAATATCAATCATTATGTAATCAATGTCACTTTTGTTGAGATTATAAGGCCCTACCAAATTGGAGTATGTTTATTATGATTACTTTATTTCTAGGATGGATACATACACTCTGAATAATGGTCATCTTTATTGTCTTCCACACTTCAAACAACTATTTATTTCAAAAGGAAATTATGATGAAGGATTTGGCACTGATCAACATAAGAGAAAATGGGAACATCCGGTAAATGGAAATACCAGCAGTTGAACGTGATGCCGTCGATGTTCTTCTTTCCCTTATATTTACATATTTAAAATTATAAATATATATTTATACTTTTTTATTATTTACTTGTGTTCTACCAATATGAGCACTTTCGGAAAGTATTTATTGGTTTGCATTAGTTTGAAGGCTGAGATGCTTTTAACTATGTGATAATTATATATTGATTTAGAAGTGAGAAATAGTTATAATAAAATCTAGTTTAGCATTTGTTATGAATTTACCAAATGTATACTTTATTGTCAGCATAAGAAACCATAATCAAAGTTCTCTTAATGTGCCACCATATTTACCAGTTATTATCAGTTAATTAATATTTATTGTGTATTAATGTGTAAAATATGCTATTGAAAGTTTTTCATTTTTTTAATGTGCTGATTATTATAATGTACATGTCATTTTAAAACTATTTTTATATTTTAAATTATCATCTGTGTGGCATCCAATGTTAACAATGAATGAAATTTTGTTGTAAATATGTTTAAGAATTATTGTAAATACAGCTGATACTGTACAAATAATGCAAAAAATATTGAAATTATTTTAAGGATTCTGGTATTCTTGTTTCCTCGCCTTTTATATTTATATTATTTTTTCAAATATCTATTTTCATATTTTCTAGGCTTTTACAGTCTTTATTGAGTAAATGACTAATAATTTGACTACCCATCCTCTTTTACTGTGCCTTAGGTTTTAGTTTCCATTTTTTATCCTATAGAATACTATTTACTTTATTATAATTACTGATTATCTTTTTATATATGTATGTGTGTATTTACAGAGTATCTTCATTTCATTATTATTTCCTATGCAAGAAAAGAAATTATTTAATGTAAAGTTGATGTTTTCTTAGTATCTTAAATTTTGCAATAAATTAATATATAAAGTTTTCATTCTTTCTTTTTTCCTCCTCATACTGCCAATGCATAGTGTGTTATTTTTGGATGAAAAAAAAAAAAAAAAAAAATCAATCATGATTAATTTATTATTTTTTAATTTATTTTCCTCTGACTCTTCTGATTAAGGAAGTCTACTTTTCTTTTTTTTATCTTATCCTTCAAAGTTTGGCGCTTATTACCAATTTATTCATTGAATTCATTTTCTCTTACCTTGACATAAACAAATTATTAGATGAAGAAGATGGTTGGGGATGAGGTTTTGATGACTGCGCCCCCAACCATCTTCTTCATCTAATATTATCAACATTCAACTAAACTCCATCATTATAAACATATTAATTTTTTTATTATTTATTGCATAATATCAATGAAAGAAGTTGATGTATAAGTGTGTTTTTTTTGTCAGCTTTTGAATATTGATTTAAATTGCAGTTTATTATAAAAATATATTCTGGAGAAGCAAGGCACTATGAAGTTTGGTATGTTAAAAAAAAACAAAAAAAAACTGATAATAAACATTCAAAAAGTTGACTAGGTATAAAAGGACTAATAATGTGTTTTTGGAAATTTTCTTTTTAAAAATTGTCACAATTACAATATCTTTCCTCAGTACAAGTAATTATAGAATTATAACAAAATTGTATAAATAAAAATAAATACTTGAAAGTTATGGATTATAATATAAAAAAGTCAGGTGTGCTTATCACAACTTTCACTTAACACCCCTCTTGTAAATTAAAAAAACTACATGCATTTCCATTGAAATATTTATTTTGAGTTAAATTTTATATTAATCAACTTTTTAGATTAAAATAGTTAGTTACTTTTTTAGTTAGCAACATACTTATATTGTTGATAGAATAAAAATTAATCTTAATTGAATCATCCTTCCTTAGATCCCCCTCTTTTTTCAGCATCCTAGAACCCATCCTTTACATAGTTTATACAGCTGATATCCCAATCAATCATAATACCTTCCTTTCTACCTATGCGGATGACACTTGTGTGTTAATGTATAAATAATGATTCAAAGTCTGCTACCCAAACTCTTCAATCCCACATCAGAGACCTTGAGGAATGGTGTCAAAATTAGAGAATAAAAATAAAACCCATCAAATAACCTAATAACACGCTTGAATGGGCAATTAATTCATTAGCCCCATTTAAGTCTCCAGGCATTGATGGCATCTTTCCAGCTTTATTGCAGAAAGGCCTTTCAATTATCAAATGATACCTTCTCTTACTACTCAGAGGTAGCTTAGCATTAAACTATGTACCAGTTAGTTAGAGGGAATCCAAACTCTGCTACATCCCCAAACCTGGGAAAGGTACCTACACGGACCCTAAATCATTCAGATCTATATGCCTGTCCTCCTTCCTGATGAAAACTCTCAACAAAATCTCGGAAAGGCATATGAGAGAACACCTATCACTTAACAGACAGTTACATTCACTTCGATTTGCCTACAAGGCAGCTAAGTCATGCGAATTAGCCTTACACAATCTAGTCTCCAGGATTGAGACATCCCTGGAACAGAAAGACATAATAATTGGCACCTTTATCGATATTGAAGGCGCTTTTGACCGTACTCCCTATAACACTATCCTGGGTACCCTGATTGACTGTGACATAGATCCTGTCATCAGAGGATGGATAATAGTTATGCTTGAAAGTAGAACATTAGTATCGGAATTATCTAATACTATACTAAGGATCAAACCACATGGTGGCTGCCCTCAGGGTGGTGTTCTATCACCTCTACTTTGGTGTTTGGTGATTGATCTGTTTATCAAGAAACTAAACTCCCAAGGCTTCTACACAATGATGTTGCAATACTAATAGGGGCAAACATCAATGCGCGATATCCTCCTTACTCAAACATGCGATTTATATTCTTTGTGACTGGTGCAAATCTTCTGGACTCAACATCAATCCTCATAAGAGTAATGTCTGCACATTCACTCTACCAAAGAAAGGTAAAGATGAACTTACCTAGTATACACACAACTCAACAATTCAAAAAAAAAAAAAAAAAAAAAAAAAAAAAAAAAAAAAAAAAAAAAAACCTGTACCACTACAACCCATGAAGGTTCTTGGGCTCAGTACATATAGAGATTCGTACTGTTTCTAGGCCAACGGCAGTGCAATGAGGTGATTAGGCCTTAAACACGCTCAGCTGCCAGGTTTTTCCCCAATTAATTTGGGTACCCACTTTATAAAGGCTGGGTCTGCCCCAGGAGGGTCTCCATACCCTAGGGTCGCCCCCCGACTGAATTAACAGAATAAATAATATTTCTCCCACATCCGGGATTCGAACCCAGGACCCGGAGCACAGCAGACTAGTGCTCTATCCACTAGACCACCCTGCTCCCATCAACAATTCAAAAGCAATAAAAATGTACTATGTAAATTGCAAAGGCTCGCTTACCTTATGATAGGAGGGACAATTAAGACTACTCCAACTGCGGCGATGGAGACAATGTTGAACATCATGCCTCTAAACTTTGAGGTGGAATTGCTCAGGCTATGCCCTCAGATTTACAAATCAGGAAGTTTATCAGTGCCAGTTACAGTTTCACAATTGATAAACTGCTATACTGATGGCTTACTAATGGATAGTGACTCAGGTGCAGGGGTCTGGAGAAAAGACAAACAGAACTCTGGAGCTATCATTCCACTAGGTAAACATACAACGGTTTTTCAAGCTGAGCTACTTGCTATTCTCCATTGTGCAACTGACTTATGTGTCAAGAATACAAGTGGTAAAAAGATAAGTATTTATACTGATAGTCAGGCTGCACTTGGTGCCTTGAACAATCACACAACAATCTCAAAAGTCGTTGAGGCATGTATTCTGACCCTTAACAATCTTGCTAGGAACAATAGCGTTAGCATTGAATGGGTACCTGGACACACTGGTTTCAGTGGGAATGAGAGAGCTGATGACCTAGCTAGGAAGGGCTCAGCAACAATTCCCATTACACCAGAACCCCGATGTGGAATCAGTTTAAGTTCTGCCTTTAGGACTATTAAACAATCTTATATAATCAAATTTAAACAACTCTGGTTAAATAAGGGACTTAAACATTCACTTAAATTTTTAGACGGTCCTAGTATTAGTAGAAGGAAATGTCTACTTAGTATGAGTAGGCCATGCTTAAAAACCATTACTGCTATTTACACAGGACACGGAAAACTCAACTACCACATGTTCAAACTTGTATCTCTCATACCCCTTTAAGTAGACTATTTATACATGAAGATGAAACATCTTTCCACATAATCTGTTGCTTTGACAGGCTTTCAAAGTTAAGGTTGCTCTTTTTGGTGAAGTCCGCTTAGAACACCCTGTGAACAACAAACTAGTCAATCCAAATAGCCTTCTGAAGTTTGCTATTGCAACAAAATTCATGTTCTAATATCACCATTTTGACTCTATGGCGCACAATAAGCCGATCTAGTCGCGGTGCAATCCATATGTCCAGTTCAAAAAAAAAAAAAAAAAACATCAAATTCATCTTCGTTAAATTCTAAACGCTCCCTACTTTGTCACGAAATAAACTCATCCATAATGACTTAATGTTCCATAAGTTGCTGACTTGGCCCAAACCAGATACTTCTCCTTCCATGACAAACTCCATTCCCACTCTAACCCATTAGTTTCAATCCTTTCTTCCTCTTCAATACCTGATAATCTTTCTGAAGGGTCTGAAAAGAAGATCGTCTATAGACATTCTGTTTAGAATATTTTTAGAGTGCTGCCGGTGGTTGCTTTTCTACAAGTCTAGTTCATGTCTATTTTTTTTTAGCCTTTTTACTAGTTTTATTGTATAATACAGTTGTAAATATCAATAAATAATTTTAAAAAATCTTAATTGAATTTTAAATACTATTTTCAGTGCTCCCCATTTGTTTTTGATGACTTACAAGTTAGATAATATTTTATCTAACAATAAAATGTATAGCTTTCTTACAGTATATTATACTTGTGGCTCTTATTTCCAAACTCAGTATGCCAGAAATGGTCAGCTAGGGAAGAAAAATATAGTTTTGGTTTTATTCAATGAGTATATGTACCTTAGAGTTAGTCTGTCTGATTGTACACTTATTAATGCTTCCTTACTAAACTTTTTTAACAACATGTGAATATTGTTTAAACATTTATTTATGTTGTCTTTAAGCTCTAGAATTATTCAGTCAAAATTATTCTTTGATTGAAAAACAAATTTCACTTTAAAATAAAACACTTCATAGCTTAATAAATACATTTTCAATAAAACTTAAAACTTGTTCGATGAGCCACAGTAGCATAAATGGACTTTAAATAAATAAACAAAATAATTGTGACCTGAGAAACCTTCCAATATTGATCCAATATGAGAGTCATAAGGAGACATTTCTCAGTGCAAAATTTAATCAGATGTTGGGCATTACTCCACACCATGGCTGCCTTTGAGATAAGATGAATGCTATAGAATCTTTGCTTGTATAGAGGTTTTTAGGATATGTAATTTATGCTTGTTGGATTAGATTACATTTAATTGTAAAATATAGGGTTAAAAACTATAAATATACCAATATCTTATATATTTTTATATAAAGCAGTTAAAATATTTTTTAAGCCATAAAATATCATGTTTCTTTTCTTCTAGTTGAGTGTATTTTGGTGAATCCAAGGCAATAGTTGGCTATTGCTGTAAAAACAGATGGCAATGCTGCTTCGCAAGGGCTCACTCCAAGGCTCACGATCCCTATCAATGTCCATATGTTGTCTAATTCATAAATAGCTAATGGTCCTCCACTGTCACCCTATGTAATAAAATAAAATAGTATAATAATGAGATATTGTTTAAAAGTCATAAATAAACAACCAGCAATTAGATTTTAGGAGGATCATGAAATCTTTACACAGACATGTATATATTGGTGGTTTTTGCTTTAAAAAACAATACATGAATGTTAACTTAAAGTAAAAAAAATCGGGTGCAGGCTACACATTTATTTACTTCTTCTATAAAAAATAAATTTAAGAACTATTAAATAACTCAAATTTGAAAAAAGTTTTAAGTTAATTTAAATAAAAATTTTATTCAGTTTGTAGAAAATATGATTAGATTAAATAATATAACAATATTAAATTGTTATGTAATAATCAGTAATAAGTTTATTCCTATTCATCAACTTACATTAACTTTCATAACTTTGTATTTAAGATAATATTTTTTTTTTAATCTTTAGCTTTCCAACGGTATATTATAGATCTTTATTATTTTTCTTTTGTTCAAACAACCAAAAACTACAATAACAATTTTTTTTTTCTTTTTTCCTTTATCAAATTTGTTGAACTTCTGTATTTAGCCACTCTTTACTACTAATTTTAAGATGTATGGTTAATTTTATAGAATTGACAAAATTAAAGGTAATTTAGAGAAAGAAAATTTAAAATATTGGCATTTAAGACCCTTACAACTTTTTCGTGCTAAACTTACCACACAGACACTTAAACTGTTTGCAGGACCTGGTTAATTGGACTCAGGGAACCTAAAATGTGTATCTCCATTGAAAACTAGAATTAGAAAATTTTCACGATCGCAATACTTTCCCTTAATATATTTTTCAGATATAGGTAAGTGAGAGTAATACTAGAGTAATAAATAATTAAAAAAAAAAATAAGAAATAGAATTCTGAATATTTTCATAATGATAGGAAACAACTTCACTTGCATTGCAAACATTTGATGATGAGAATCCAGCGCATATATGTCCATTAGTTATTTCTAAATTAAAGTTCTTCACATAAAATGCATTGCACTTATTTCCAGAAATAATTTTGACATTTGCATATTGAAGGTCATTGTGTAGACTCGTTTCATCTGGATTAAGAAACATTTACTTGTTAATACATTATAATTAATGCCGTTTTATAATGCCTGTCCTACCTATCTTTACCTACCATCTCTTGTCTTTCCCCAACCAGAAATAATGGCTGACAAACCATTAAGTGTTCTACTATTTTGGGATTCTTTCGCCAGTCTTATTGGATGTATATTGCCTGAAAAGTAACATAAATTATATTGTATTTTTATAAAATAAAAGATAAATAAAACAGATATGCATAGAAATTAATTTTTTTTTTTTTTTTATACAATTATCAACACTTATAGATATCCATCATTCTTTTATTATCTCACGTCATTTATGTTAGCTGTAAATAATACTTATTTTTAAAAGAAAAAAAATCTGATTTGAACGTATTATTAACAAGAAAACAAAACATCTGGTACAGTCAACATACCACTTAAACGTGTATTTCCGGTATAAACTAGGATTAAAAAATTTTCATGATCGCAAAATACTTTTCCTTATTATAATTTCATATATTGGTAAATGAAAGTAAATAGTATCAAATATTTTATTTAAATGCATAATTGAATTTGTGTATTGTTTATTTAAAATACGCTATTTTAAATGAATAAAGAGTATGAAAAAAAAAAAAAAGGATTGTATTTTGTTTTCCATCAATTTGATGCTTGAGAAAGGTACAGCATTTTCTGTCAATATCAGTTTAGAATCCTTCAAAATTCATTATTTCATCCAGTTTAAATATAGTTTTATAGTACAGTTTTATATTACAGTTCCTAAATATAAATTTATTTATATTTTTACAAATTGTAATCAATATTTTTTTCTTATGTCATATAAAACATTTCAAGCCTTTAATAGTAGAGGGTCTCAAATCAAAATTTCAATGCATAAGTATTTTGGATGTCCTTTCTATAATTTGATCATAGTTGCTTTCAATTCAAATTAATATTAAATATATTGAAATAATGGCTTATTTAATATATAGGAGAAGTTCGACAAGGATGTGGTCATTAAAGAAACAAATCAAATAAAAAATATTATCTTTTTGTGTGCCAACATTTTGCCCTCAATGTTAGTAAAGTAGTTAATGAATTTAAATGAAACACTTAAGTACAAATTAATGTAAAAAGGAATAATAAAACGAAGCTGAATAAAAAAAAAAAAAATCTTTGGCCCCCCCCAAAAAACATTCATATTTGGTCAGTAAGTTGTCTGTCTTGAATTTATAAAGCAGATTTTGTTCCACCTCAGGCCAATTTCCATTTTTAATTGTTATACTTTTAATTAAACAAAATCTTAGTCTGTTAAATATTATAAATAATACAAGATACATAAATAATGTACCTGTCAGCTGGATTGGTGAATTCAATCGAATGATGGCTATGTCATGGATGTAATTGTTTAATTGGTACTTGTTATAAACTACCACATTGTTGGAATGTACAAAGTAAGAATATCCTCTGTCTTTTAAGGAAACTATGCCTAATGATACTTCACATACCACAATCCTAAAACAAATAAAATTTAAACTATATATATATATATGGTGCAAATGTATGATGATGATTAAAGTATAAATACAATGCTAAGGTACATATAAGTGACAAACAATTTAAGAATAATTACAAATAAGTAAAAGGTTTTTTTAAAAAAATGTTTGTGTAGTTTTTGTATTAGTATAAATATATGTTGTATATATTTTTTCTGTTTTAGTATTTTGTCTGAAGCTGCTATAAATATCAAGCAGCATATTAAGTAATGTTTCATATTTTAGTTTCAAAGAAATATTTTTACTTTCTTCTAAGAAGCAAAATATGATATTTTAAAACCAAGAAAATATTTGATGAGGAAGATGGTTGGGGGTGCGGTCATAAATTAAAAACACACAATTAAAAATAAGCGTTATTTTAATTATGTGCCGACGTTTCGGCCTACAATGTGGGCCTTCATCAGGGCTAAAAGAAACAAGATAACAACCAATGTAATTATAGACTTAATAATGCGTTAGGTATATAATAATAATATGACAGTAATAAATTATGGGAACATAAATAATATTAAATGTAAAATGATAATAAGATGACAATTATAAAGTATGGAAATAAGGTGACAGTTATAAAGTATGGAAATAAACAAAATTAAGATGATAGTTATAAAGTATGGAAGTAGACATAATTGAGATGATAATATTGTAATGAGAATATATAATAATATTAAACTAATTACATTATTTTAAAATTTAAATTATTATTTTTTATTCATACTGTTTCTCTTTTGTAATGACTATATTTTTTTATATATTACCTATACCCTTAACTATGTTTTTAATATATTACCGTCATATATCAACTCAAAATTGTTAATATTTAAAATTTTAATTGTTCACATATTTTTCCTTTATCATATTTTTTTTCATTTACTTAGTCTCTATTTATATATTCTCATTACAATATTATCATCTCAATTATGTCTACTTCCATACTTTATAACTATCATCTTAATTTTGTTTATTTCCATACTTTATAACTGTCACCTTATTTCCATACTTTATAATTGTCATCTTATTATCATTTTACATTTAATATTATTTATGTTCCCATAATTTATTACTGTCATATTATTATTATATACCTAACGCATTATTAAGTCTATAATTACATTGGTTGTTATCTTGTTTCTTTTAGCCCTGATGAAGGCCCACATTGTAGGCCGAAACGTCGGCACATAATTAAAATAACGCTTATTTTTAATTGTGTGTTTTTAATTTATAACCGCACCCCCAACCATCTTCCTCATCTAATTTCTCTATGGTCAACAAAACTCCATCATTAAGAAAATATTTGGAATAAATTCATGAATTCCAATGATATCTGATCACTCTGTTACTTTTAGCTGGACTTTCAAGAAATAATGTAGTAATTTATAAACTGACAAGAGTCATGCAAAAAAAGCCATAAATAAAAACAATAAAACTGTGATCATAAACCAGAGAGAGATAAAAAAATCAATCGAAAATACATTGAAACATAGATGTATGATAAATGCTTGGAAATGATGTAATGAAAATAAATATTTTGGACTGACCCTATAAACAGACATTTATATTTTAAAATAATAATGCCAAATGAAGAAAAAGGAAAACAATTATTATATGCATAAAAAAAAAAGTGACTTTTTTTTTTCCAATCCCTTTCTCACATCTCATGTAAAACATATTTTGTCTGTTCTCTCTTTTGAGAGATTGTTATATATAAAAAAAAATACATCATAGGAATGTTTATCTATGTGAAGTAGAAAGATATTTGATATTTATTATAATAATATAAATATATCTTTTTCAAGTTTTAAATTTTGCATGAGCTATAACACTTGTGAATGCAGAAAAAAGATGGAAATAATGTAGATGTTGTTCCTATGAGCAGTAGCTAGCACCTTTTTTTGTAACTATGTGTTCCATACTTACCCCCTTTTTAAATTATGCCCTTTAAATTACACTTGCGACTTTTTACTAAATCTGGATTTTCTGTCCAAGCGATCTTTTTCCAGATACTAAACACAGATAAGGCTGCTCTTTTAAACCTGTGATATTAGTTTCAAGTATTGTATTTACTATTATTTTAACACTCCCCAAAGATAATAGTGATTGATGAGGAAGAGAACACTTGAAAACTTTGGACCAGGAAATACTGTCAACATCAGAAACAGACTCTAGGAAAACAAAAAAAACTTATGAAAATGTCTATAAAGTGCTTTTTAATGTGAAAAATTAACTGTTGCAATAATCTTTTAATTTATCTTAATAACAAAGAAAATACTTGAAAACTTGTAATGGACTAGGAAATGCTGTTAACATCAGAAGCAAACTCTAGGGGGAAAAAAAAAAGAAAAGGCTTATGATAATGTCTATCAAATGCTTTTTAATGAGCTAAAAACTTTAAAAAAAAAAAAAAAAAACCTGTGCCACTACAACCCATGAAGAGATTTGGGCTCAGTACATATAGAGATTAGTACTGTTTCTAGGCCAAAGACTGTGCAATGAGGTGATTTGGCCGAGATCACGCTCAGCTGCCAGGTTTTTCCCCAATCTTATTGGGTACCCACTTTGTAGGGGAGGCTGGGTCTGCCCAAGGAGGGTCTCCATACTCTAATAACTTTTACTATTCTTTTGATTGTTTACACTATAAAGCACTTAATATCACAGCTTTAAAAGAGCAATCTTATTGGTTTGTTTATTGTTTATTTATTTAACCTCACTTTATGCTACTATGGCTAATCGGACGATGCTACAGTGGGAGTCAGAAATTTTGCCTATCCAGGTTTTATTAGGATAGGGATCTTTAACGAGTACCTGACATCGCACAGGCTCGGGACCACCTTTTAACGTCCCCTCCAAAGGATGGCATAACTAAGGATTTTTTACTCCCATTATACCACCTGCGGGTTTGAACCCGTGACCTTTGGCGTAGGAGGCTGTTATGCTAGTCACGCAGCTACAAGTGATCCCTGTGCAATCTTATTTCTATTTGGCGTCCAGCATGGCATTCTCCTAATTAAAAAAAAATTGTACAAGAACGGAGTACCCAGATTTAGTTCAAAAGTCACTAGGTATAGTGCAATTTAAAGGGCTTAATTTAAAAAGGGTAAAACTATGGAACATACAGTTATCAAAAAAGGCGCTAGATACAGCTAAAATTCAATGCGCAAATTCACAGCTTATAGATGCTAGTGATTATTTCTACCTGTTTTCATCTCAATATTCAACCATACATCCTCAATATAAACTGAATATATATATAATGAATGAATGAATGAAAAATAATTTTTATTCTGGGGCATTTCATTTCCTAAGAATAATGTACAATGAACAGAGGAAGACCTATTTGTCTGGCTTCATTTGGTACATAACTATATAGTTAAGTAATTATAAAAAGTTAACATACAATGTTAAGGGAACACGGCCCTTAACCCATTTCAAGATATGGCATCTTTCATGCAGCAACACAATCAAGTGCACACAGGGCCATCTGGTGGCATAGGGAGGTACTTGCACTGAGACCAGAATGATCTGGGAGTGAGAAACATAAAAGAAAAGCCAGAAGGGAAAGCACATGCATCTACAGACGCAAACTTCTTCATCATATTTCACAAGTATCATCCTCATCTTAATGGAGGAGTAAAAGAATAGGCGCCGGCCAGCCCAGGAACGAAGGAATGAATCAAGAGGAGAGACCGCCCCACTCCCACCCTTGCATCAGGCAGATATGTAATAATAGAAATAATTTAACCTAAATCAAATTTTAATTACCTCGTAATTCTTAATAGATTGTAATCTTATATCATATAATATTCCCATATTATTCTATAATATATTTCATTTAAAATACAGTCCACTACATTGTTTTACCATCCAGCCTCATAAAAAATATTTAATATTAAGAGCACCCTGGAACGCCCCAGGTCTCGAAATATTTACATATAATGTTGTTTTTTTAAAATATTTAATTACTTGCTTATTTTCCCTTTAAAATCTTCAAATATTCTTATTGCAATATTATCATCTTATTTTATGTTTGCATCTATACATTACTGTCATCTTATTATCATTTTATATTTAATTTTATGTTTGTTTCCCTATTGTATTACTGCCATCAGATTAGCTTGAATATATTAGTATCTAACTAATTACACTGGTTGTTATCTTGTTATTATTATCAGGATTCCGCATAGAGCCACCTTTGATCAGAATATCAATGAGAAACATGTGACTGTCTGGAGAGGCCGTACATAAATCTTATGAACCTATTCATTAATGTTTTTTGCATCACCTCGTTTTTGCCACTGAGTCCTCCATATACTAGGCATCCATATTCAAATGGCGGTGGATAAGAGAAGGCACTAAGAGATGATGGGCACTTCTAGGAAAAGAGTCATGGTAATGAAGGAGCTGTTTGAGGATAGAGACGGATTTTATAGTAATTTAGGAAATATGGTTACTCCACATTAAGTTTTGATCAAACATAACTCCTAGATTTTTTATGGAGTTTTAGAATTGGATAGGAGTTTTATTGATAAAGAGTATTGGGTAGTAATGAAGTGATTGGAGGTAAGGTTTTGAGCCAATAGACAACAAGAATTGCCTTTGTTTTCCCTGAATTCGGGCTCAGTTTATTTTCCTAAGTCCAGTGGTTTATGCTATTGATATCTTCTTGGATTTTATGGGAAGCCTTGAGTATATCTGAAGGATGGAAGGACAGGTAAATTTGTAGGTTAATCTGCATACAAATGATACTGGGAAATTTGGATAGATCTAGGAAGGTCAAGTTGAAAATAAGGTTGGAGTGAGGGATGATTCTTGGGGAATACCTTGAGAAGATAAAGCAGTGATGAGGGAGGTTTGTTTGGAATAATTACTGTTTGGAATGGAGTTACAAGAAGGAGTGGAACCAGTTCTAGGCACCATTTGAGAGGGAAATATCTTATATATATATATTATATATATATATATATATATATATATATATATATATATATATATATATATTATATTATATTAAGTGATGAATTACTTACCTATGAACACAGTGAGCAGCTGTGAGAATATGGCTGGCAGTGATAAGGGAGCCTCCGCAGCCGTTGACTTCAAAGTTGATTCGGATGCACTCTATCCAGGCTTGCCATGGAAATTGCCCTAGTTCCGCATTCTGTCCACGAATTATCCTAAGTTCTGTTAGCACATTGAGGACTTACTTAGTTGCATAAGGAATAGTTAACTAGAATCAGCTGCGACATTACTTGATTAGATAAGACCAAAATAATTCAGTGATGGAAAAACAAATTGGATTATTATATTTCAATAAAACATTGATAAAAGTAATTTAATATTTTACTACTATTTCTAAGGATGATTTTAATTTCTATAAAAATTGAATCCATTTTTACAAAGTATCTTAAAAAAAAATTTGATAATAACTCCTTATTTAGATTATAACTTCTGATCTTTCTTTATTCTACCTAATTTAGCCAAGTCACTAGAAAGATTATTATACTTTCAGCATAATAAATTGTTGGAGCGAATATCCTTTCTTTATCAACTCCAGACTGAAGATTCAGAACCCAATACTCTAGTAAAACGGCTTTATTCAAGATTAATTCAGACCCATATCAATATTCGGAAAAAGATAATATTACTTAGATTGATGTGAAATATTTTTCAATAAGCTTTTTTATACTGGAATAATTAATGGAAAATCAATATTAGTCCTTAAATTGTTTAAGTTTCTAATATCTATTATTCAAAACATCTAACAGCTCTCTGGATTATCAACCATTCTTTCCTTTAAGTAATGTTATAGGGTTAAGAGTAGAGGGCTTCTAGGCTAGAGATGAATTGAAAATACTTTGTTTTCTAATAATCATCTTTCGTTTTCTGAGGTCGCTGTTGATTTACAAAGTTGCATAGATTATTCCAAATTCCCAGCATCAGTGGTTCCTTGAAGTACTAACAATAAAATTAAAAAAAAAAAAACTTTCCTAAATCGTTAATCTTCACTATGTTTAGCAGTATGAAAATTTAATTATTTTCAAATTAGCATCTGGCATTTCCAGTGATCAGATAACTATTTGATAATAAGTATTTGTCATTAATGTTGGCATTTGGAAAACTACAGGATGGTTTCTTTCCAATGGGAAGGAAATGATATAACATTGTGATTAAAGTAAGAAGTATAAGGCATTTTGCAAAAAGCTTGTAAAAAAATAATTAATTTTTTAGATTAAAAAAATTAAATTATTTTTTACATGTAAAATATACTCCAAAAACTTATTCTTCCTCATTCAAAATTCACGATCATATTCATACTGACATAGCTAGCTGTATGGCTAAAATATTTATGATTTTGCTAATATATTTGTTCTTGCCTGGCCTCTTGAGGACTCTAGTTGAGTTCAGCTCTTGAGCCACCACGGTCATAGCCTGAAAAAACAGAAATTGTTTATTAATCAATATATCTACCTAGAGACAAAAAACATTTTATATATTGTTGTGAAATATTAATATGCAGAAATGATAAGAATTGAGTAAGATCAAGAACGCGCAAGGTGATCGGCCAATGAGAAAAAAAATTGAAATACGCAATATAGTGGAGAATACGGGTATTTTCGCTATAAAATGCCGATCAGAATGGAGTACGAAGTGTTCTGGAAATCTTTCTTCTGTTGTGAGCCATGGATAAAGCAAGACGTTGAAGACACATGATTGGATTATGCCACCAATCATCAAATCATTGAGATTTCAAACCATCATTAGTGAACTAATACGTTGAAATTAAGGAATTTGAAGACATCACTTTGAAAAACAGGAATGGAGAATCAATTGAAGACAACTAGTTCAGATAATTTATAAATTTTTAATAATTCAAATTTAAATAGTTTTTAAGTTAACTTAAGTTATGTTTTATATTGTAGTATAATTCTTCAAGAATATAAGTTTGTTTTTAACCTTAGCCATGACTCAGAGTTATTAATTTGAAAAACCCTAAAATTAACATTCATTTAATTTATAAAACTTATAAAAAATATATATATATATATATATATATATATATATATATATATATATATATATATATATATATATATATTATAAAGGTATAAGTATATAGTATACGGTATTTCACAACTTAAACTATATGAACGCATGAACAAACTTGTACAAAATATAGCTAGAACTGATACAAGTGCTCAAGATTGTTACAGACAGAATATGTTATACAGTGTGAAGATAATATTGATAATTAATAATATTTATGTAGTTCCTTAAACGTTATAGCAATTAAGAATTTAATAAATAATGTTAAAAAAGATTTAAAAAAATCGATCTTCAATGAATCGCTAAATGTTGAAAGTATAGTTTTCCACTTGACTCATTTTTTAAAAATTATATTAAAAACCTTTTTTCACAGAGTGTTTGCTTGAAACAAAATAAAGACTCTAGTTATTTCATATATCAATGAAAAAACTTAAGAGCATATCTTTTAGGTGTACACAGACAATTATCCCCTACAAAAAAGAAATACAATTACCTACTTGGGACTTAATTTTGACTAAAAGTTGGGTTACAAAATTCATAACAAATAAGAAAAACTGAGTCGCAGAAAAACGGACAATTGGAAAATACAAACGTACAGTTTCCCCTCCACTCTAAACCCACCACCAACAAACTATTTCACGATTATATGGACTAACTATACGGACACATGAACAAACGTACAAAATATAGCTAGAGAATATATTAGTGCTATCTTCCTCAAGCCATGTTACAGACAGGATATGTTACAGAACGACAATTAGAGATTCAGTTGTGTTTATGAAAGAAAGTAGCTTCTAGAATTTGATAATAAAATGATTATAAACAAGTGAAAAATTAGGTAATGAAAAGAATTTTTTAAATAGAAAAATATTAGAGCAGTGTTTCAACTGCAACGTGACTTTATTAAACTCGGACGAAAGGTGCATCAAATTTTCTGAAAGGCGATTTTTCTAATAATTATATGCACTTTTTTATATGTACTACTCATGATATGAACAAAATACGCCAAAAATATAATAATTAGTACGATCTTGATAAATAAAAAAATAATTTATCTCAGTGTTTAAACAGTCGATTTATTATAATTACTTTTATTAATACATCACAGATTTAATGCATCAAATAGTAAATTATTTTAGTATCCAGACAGCTATAAAACGAAGAGTGAGTGACACAATAATAATATGAATGTCAAACATGACACATTTCTAATCTCCGAATGGCAACCTCTGTGATTTACATGACACAAGATTTATGATAAAATGGTAAATTTGCATTATATCGCACTTCATTCGTAAATGTTTAAGTATTTTGTAAGACATCGTAAAAACAGCTATTAACACTAAAAGGAAAGACAAATAATTTTGATGTCTAATATATCAATATGACTTTTAAATCTAAGTTATTCTCATACTTATATCATTGGTGAAGCGTTGGTTTTCTCAACGATGATAAATTTGATAGATTGACGTTTAGCCAAGTAGCGAAGTTTAGTTAAATATCAAACAGAGACTTAATGTTGGTTCTGATTTATACATATATACACATAACTCAGAAGCGACGTGGTCTAGTGGATAGAGCACTAGTCTACTGTGTTCCGTGAGTTCGAATCCCGGCTGTGACGGAATGCTATTTATTCTGTTATTTCAGGCGGGGGACGACCCTAGGGCATGGAGACCCTCCTGGGGCAGACCCAGCCTCGATAATGTGTGTGCCCAAATTGAGGAAAAAACCTGGCGGTTACGGGTGATCTCGGCCTAGTCACCTCATTGCACGGCCATTGACTTAGAAACAGTACGAATCTCTATATGTACTGAGCCCAAGATCCTTCAAGGTTGTAGTGGTACAGCTCAACATTTTCGATTTTCACACAATTTTTCCCAATTATTTTTATTTTTTCCTGAATGTTATATGTTATATCTTCAACTGGTTTTATTGTTATTAAGTTTTTTTTGGCTTAACGTAGGTTGATTAGGTGAGGGCAACTGTTGCAAGATAGTTTAATGTATTATATTATAAAACAAACTGAGCTTGTCACTAAATTTTATCTTAAAGTACTCATCATATAGAAGTATAAACTGTATAAGTTTCATCATTTTCAATTCAGACCCTTTGTCGATATCAAGCTATTAATATTGCTGTACTTGACACAAATTCTTCTTTGATAATTTATATTAAAACAAGGTCAATGCTTACACTATCAATATTTTTACAATTAGTGCAATGATAATTAGAGAAATAGAGAAATTTTCTAAAACATGTTTTCAGCCGCGAAGCTGACATAAAACGGCTGCATCACTAAAATTATTAGCTAGACAAATATTTTATGCACGGTTTTACATTGAGGAAAATATAAAGAATAACTGGTTATATTTATTGGTTAGATATTGGTTAGTTATAGTTGCATGTTAATAAAAGTGAAACATTAAAAAATTTTATTACTTACGGATGGACAAAGCAGCAGAAATATTTTCCCTGTTTGATTTTAGATCTGTAATATACATGGTATTATAAAAAAAAAAGTCTTCGAAAAAGTAAAGCGTAGAAGTTAATGGAGAGAAAGAAAAGCTCACAAACTTATGTGATTGTGACGTATAATAATTTCCATTGTAATATTATTTAATGTAAAATAAATGTTAACATTGAAAAAAAAAAAGTTTACATTGAAAATTAGTAGAATTCATTGTTCAACGTTTACTTTATTTAGAAAGTTATGAAATTGGTTTTAACTAAAGAATTAACAGTAAGTGTGTGTTGTGAGCTCCAGAGGTTTCAACTTTAAGTTTATTTCTTACTTTAAAAATTGATTTGGGACAACTGAAAGTTGTGTATTTTGCGCATCCAAGATTTTTTTTTTTTTTTTTTTTAGAGATTCAAATAAAATAATTCTCAAAATTTCTGATCGAAGTACTTCATTTTTCTGAAAGTAATGTACTTGAAAATGTATTGATGTCAATACAATTAAGAAATAATTGCATTAACCGTCCCTTAAATAAAATAATATATCGTGAAATATGTCTTCTAAATTTGTATGAGACTTAATTATTCCATAAATAAAGTGAATGTTTCGTTCCTTTGCAATATATTAAATATTACACACTTATTCAAGAAAAGTTGTTGTACTTTAATATTATATTTAAATAAAAGATATTTAAATGACTAAAATAATTCAGTGTTAATCGATTTAAATGAGACAGATATTCGAAGCTGTTCTATAGAAATAAAGAAATAATTCTACTGTTTATATTGTAGTTCAGTGAAATTTCATATTCAAAACAAGCGATCGGACTTGATTTTTTTTTTTTTTTTTTTTTTTAAACGGTCTTGAGAAGAAATTAAATTACTTTAAAAACTCAGAGAAAATAATTAAAAAATATGCTGCACTCTATACAACTTTAACTTACTTCCCTTCTTGAAATCAAAAGTTAACTTTTTTTTTTTTTTTTATTTATTTATTGTAATTTACAACTGTATTAAAGAACACAATAAGTAAATATGAGGAATGAAAAAAAAAAAATGTCATGAAAATGTCTTGAGAAAGAACTACCCAGTGGTAGCACTTCACTAACTATTTTAACTCAGTAGGTTCCGAGGCCACCTTCTTTTCAGTCGCCTTGGAGGATTATCTGGGATATCTAAGGAAGATAAATTACGGACAAGTGGATTTGTATGGGCAGGGAGTTTAGAATGAAAAGAGGAGTATCTATCACGGGCTATGTCTGCAACAAATGGGATGTTAAGGTCATTATGAATGAGTTTATTTGTAACAAAATAAGGAGCATTCAGAATTTTTCGAAGGATTTTGGATTGTAAGGACTGGATGCGGGAGGAATTAGATGGTTTCGTAGAGCCCCAAAGCTCGATTCCATACGTCCAAATAGGTCTGATAATAGTGATGTAAATGAGTCTTTTGTAATATACTGGAAGTTTTGAACGTTTGTCTAGTAAGTGTTGTAGTAATCGATATCTTCGAGCATGTTTCTTGTCGTTTCAGTCTCGTGTGAGGATTCCAAGTAAGGCGCTTGTCAAGATGGAGACCTAGGTATCGGATTTGCTCAACAGGAGTAAGGGTAATGTTATTAAAGGATACTGGGGGCAGGAACTCATCGGTTTGCGACGAAGGGTAAAGGTGATTTGGTGGGATTTGTTAGGGTTTATTTTAATCCTCCAATTTTGACACCATTCTTCAATGGCTGTGATGTGGGACTGAAGGGTTTGGGATGTAGTAGTTGGATCATTATGGACAGATAAGACATACGTGTCGTCAGCATAAGTATTGAGGACAGTATGAGGATGGAGTGGAATGTCAGCTAAAAGTTAACTTAAAGTTGAAATAACAGAAGTAAAAATAATTATATTGCTTTGATTTTTTAGGTTATATATCAATTAGTATATACAACAATGACTTAACTTTATACATTTATTCGTCACTATGTGTTACCTTCCTCTATTTTTTTTTTTTTTTTTTTTGTTAAATAACATTTTTTTCTAAAACCTTTAGCTTTTTGACGATATACTATACGATTGTATTAAATAATTTTCGGAATGGAAATTAATCTGAAAATTATTTTCCCTTTTTACTTTCACTTACCTATATTTGAAATATATAGTAAGACAATTTTTTCTAATTCAAACTTCCAAAGGAAATATACGTTTTAAGGCCCCTTAGTCAAAACGGTCAATATTTTAAAAACGAGAAGTCGTATGAAACTGATTTCTTTTTTATTTAAGACAAATACATGCCTTTGGACATAACAGAAGTACTACTTTATACCATGCATATTGCAACATTTTAAGCTTTTCTCAAAAAAGTTGTATTAAACTTATGTCAAATCCAATGAATGGGCTTTGATTTCATATAGGTTTTATTTTGATTAAAGTAGTTTTAATAAGCAAAATTGTTATAATTTCTTCTTTTAAAGTACTTTTAATTATGTTGATTTTGAATAACTAACCAGTTCCACTTATTAAAATTTATAAAAAACTGTTAAATATAAAAGAATTTGATAAATAACTGAAGGAGAAAACAGCAGAAATATAATTTAAAAAAATAATATAATTGTATAATACCGTTGGAAAGGTAAATATTTTATAAAAAATGTTATCTAGCAAAGCAAAGTTGTAGAATGTACTGACGAGTAAGGAAATGGCATAAACATAATAATTTATAATTTTATATAATTCAATCTGAAATAAAGGTTTTACTAAAAACTCAATGTGCTTATTATTTTAATTTAAAAAAACAAACTTTATTTTAATGAGAGAGGAACTTTTTTAAACTCATTTTTTACTTTCAATTATCTTCATATGAAGTACTGCGAATATAAATTTTCGAATTCGAGTTTTCACCTTTTAGGATTAGGATCTCCTCAGTCCAAATGACCAAAAAGGTGTGGGTGTGTGGTAAGTATAGCGCAAAAAGGAAAAGTCGTATGAAACTGAGATTTCATATCTAAGACAACTATATGCTGGAGATGTTACAGTAACTTTTTCATCAAAATCGACCAACCAGAAGAGACACTTTAAACTGTGCATTCTGCACTTTTTTACGATTTTCTTCAAAGCGGCTCTTATGATTTTGATTAAAATCGCTATATTGATGTGAAATTTAATGAACATTCAATATCATTTATATTTCATCCTGATAAAAATAGGCCGAAATGCCGATATTTTAAAATTTCTTCTTCTAAAGTACCTTTAATTTTGTAGATTTTTTTAAATTGACCAAATCATCTGATTTGCATTGCTAAAAACAAGCTAAATATACAAGTTGAACGAATTTGATAATCAAATAAAGGAGAAAAAATCGATTTTTTAAAAAATGTAATTTTAGTTTTTCTGAACATGAAAACAGTAATATAGATGCATACATACTGTTGGAAAGCTTAAGATTTTAGAAAAAATATTCTCTTATATATTGTAAACTTGTAAACTTTAACGGAAAGTGATGAAAAGCCTATATAACAAACTGATTGTCATATTGTCAGATAATAATATAATAGTTCATTTAATAAAACACACATTTCTATTAAAACTCAATGTAATTAATTCTTTACAATTTATTTATTTATTTTTGATTCTAAATGTGTTTAAAAATTCTTAAATTGATATAAATAACGAAGGCAAGCAAGAGCTGTTTTTAAATGTTTTTCAATTGATTTCAACAACGGAGGTAGGTGAAAGTAATGTGATATGCTCACCAAAAATTTTAATGTATGTATATATATATATAAGCAAAGACTGGAGAATATATAAAGATTTACTCAATGAATGACTCAATTAAATGAAGAATGCTATATTCGATAAAAAATAAAAGTATAAATCAATAAAAATAAAAGTATAAATAATTATGTTTGTTGAGATATATACGCCTATCGCCCAAAATTCCTTTTTGTTTTAAATACATGAATATCAAGTATCTCCCTATTGATCTACACACACTCTTTATAATTCCTACAAGAATATTTTACTGAGATGACTTACGAAGATCGTAAAGAGCAAGACGGTGGGAGCCATGGTTGAGGTGACACTGAACAAGCGAGCTGGTTTCTCGCCTTCCTCAGTACATTCTCATAACTGGATTGATAAACTGATAAGATATGTCTTACCATATTAAGCAACCGTCTGCTCCTGGCAATATTTGCAAAAGGATTAGCTATAGCTTTGCCTTTTAAAAAGATACCGCGTTATTCATCTATAACCTTCTAAGAATAACGCACTATACATTTTCCTAAGAAATGAGATAAAATCAATCAGTGACTCTTCTATTCGGCTGTTGACACAGAGCATTTTAAGGATTGGTGACTGAGGATCGATTCAAAAATTCAAATTAATACAATGCCACGTATAAAGTGAAGAGATCAATCAGTTACGAAAACATAATCAAGGAAGGATTCATATTAATAAGTTGAATCCCCTAAGTCTGAATGAAAGTTCATGTTATTTATTTATAAGAACAACTTCCGTTTTTAATGAATAAAAGTTGTTTTTATAATTTGCAAATTTAAAATAAACAAGAGACATTGAGATAAAACACCGATAGATTTAATTATTATTATTTTTTTTTTTTAACTCAATAACTTTATTTGCGCCTGTAAAACAAATAAAATGAGGAAATGGGATGTATTTCACATATATGGCAAACTTGCCATGGTTGGACATGAGGGAGATAACACCCAGTGGTACATCCTCCTGACATTAAGTAGCACAACTATATTTTCAGGTCAGGAGGTCCCTCATCCAACTCCTTTGCTGCATACGCCGAGTTATGTTAGGTATGTCAGTTGTTGAACAAATTTGTTAACGTATCCATGTAGTTTGTCGTCAAATCGTTCGTAAGTCAATCGTATATGGTATGTTGTAGTTGGAGTACGTAAGTCGTTATGGAGGGTATCGTTTGTTAACATACGGTGGAGAGTCTTAAAAGTTTGGATTGAAAAGTATGATTTTTTTTAATGTGTGTTTTTTTAGCTGGTCCGTAAATTCGGCAAGCCAAAGTCCGTATATATTTTAGTAAATAAGTATATGCGTTAAGCTTCGGTCTAATCTGTAATTTAGAGTGTCGATGTAGTATCGAATATAGTAGTCTGAGTCGAAAATTTAAAGTTTTACGATTTGTCTTGACGATAGATTTAATTAGATTGAATTTTCTTATACTTTAATAATGACTGATAGCACAAATTTGTATTTTTTGTTCTTACGAATGTGGAGAAGCTTAGTATTCATGCAGGAAGTGAAATCATTTTTTGAATTGTATATCAAAAATGTTTTGGCTGTGGTGACGGTGAGGGTTAAATTGATAAAGCGCTGTTGTATTGGTTATTTGAACACGGCCGAAGTGCATTGATATTTAATTCGTGGCGTTCCGCAAACTGGAATCTCAACCTTTTCACGCTGGTTAGGATTGGTAAGTAACCTTATCTTCATTAACTTGAAGGTTTAGGTTTTTTTATTTAAAATACGGATTTTTTTTTTCAGGAAAAGGTTTAGGTACGTCATGAGGTTCTCCTGGAGCCGTAATCACCTCCTCCCTACCTTCCATTACTTTTCTTATTGTTATCTAAATATTGTTACAGATTTCATGAGACGCAAGTATTCTTGACATTAACTAAGCGGTCATTCTATGTTTCGATGATGTAAAGATATAGTACTTTAATATACGTTCTTGTCAGAACAATTGACATGAACTATGAGAATCTCCAGGATTTGGCATCATCTTCTGTGCAGTCTTCAAGTCTTGAAGTTATTCTTATTCCTGACGCACTTTCTATAAAATCCTGTTGACAGCAGTATGTTGAAGGCTAGTAGAGAGGAATGAAAGAATGCAGGGAAAGTACTAGAGTGACTGTCACCCAGGGCAATGAACCACTGATCATTTATTTCCTAGCGGACAAATGCAAGATGAATATAATGTAGATATACACTACTTATTCACAAGATTCCAGCAGGCTTGTTATATTGTAAATAGGAGTAAGCTATTGGAGGTATCACACTAGAGATAACTAGTAAGCTAATAAGATTGATCAGGATGAACGTAGAAAGGACAACTTGTAAGAACAAAACCAGAGTTGGTATTGAAGATAGCCTCGAAGTTAACAGTGGCTAAAGACAGGGGACCCATTATCAGCTTATACTATTTAATCTCGCCTTAGAAGTTGTGATTTGGAAAATCATAACTAAACCTGAGGGTTTGATCTACAATGGGCTCACGCGGCGCATGGTTTATGCTGGTGATGTTCTTAAAACATGCAAAACTAAAGCAGTAATAGCTGGTGCTGTAGAAAAATTCAAAGAGGAGGCTCCAAAACATAGGACTCATGATATGTAAAGAAAAGACAAGGTATATGAAAACATTTCTACACAGCAGGGGAGAGAGGAGAAAATGTTTAATGATACTTTATAAACATTAAGTACCTGGGTGGAATAGTGATAGAAAATATTAATTTGAAAGTCAAAATAAAAGACTGAATGCTTGCAGGAACTAGATAATTCAACACCCTCTAAAAGCTGCTACGATGTCTGTCCAGGAAAGCAAAGATTGTAATATATGAAACGGTGATTAGTATCGTTCGTTTTGAATTGCAGTCAGACTTTGGGAGACTGAGAGAAGTCAGGGAGCAGTATAGATGGAATCTCAAAAATAACGTAAGATGGAATTTTATGATGAACCTGATAACCTTGGTGTTCTTAAGAAAAGAAAAGGCAGCCACCTGACCTCAGCAAAGTTCAGATGGCTGGATCATGTTGAAAGAATTGGTCTTAATACATTGCCAAAAATGATGCTGAATGGTTAACCAGGAGGAAAATAAGAAATATGAGATTCAGGCAACGATGATTGGACGATCTGGAAGAAGACTTGAGGAAGCTCTGAGGCTAAGCAATACGAAAGGAAGGAACCCAGAAAAGGAGGAACCGAAAATTTGTGGCAGAGGCTCTGGTCCTACAAGGAGTGAATCGTCTATCGAAAAAGAAGAAAAATTGAGAAGGGATTCACTCACCGCCATCCTCCGGGTATGTGAGAGTCGTTAGTCTCTAGCGGTCAACTGGTAGCTACTCATAAAATATGAATTGGGGTAAAGACCCAACCTCATAGCATGTCCTCAAGAATCACTGGGTAGCATTCTAAAAAACTACATGAGCCGCATCGCACTAAATGGGGGAAAGAATGGTTGAGAGAGAGGAGTAAATTATTCATGGATTTAATATTAATGATCATGGTATAACATAATTTTCTATATGAATCGTTATTACTTATCCGGAGAACAAGTGGAAACTCTCTTCAAAGATTGTTCCGACTTGGTTATCATTTGGTAATGACACTGTGTTGGTAAATATCAATCACACGTGGGTATTAAACCTATCGTATCTTGAAGAGCTATTAATTATTGAGAAAATGATATTGACATTAATTAATTTTATTATGAGAAATAAAGATAAGCAATAATTACTATGTTTGTCAACACATCATTACCACGTTCTTTAAAATCACCCAATCGAATTTACAATGGGCTATTCAAGTCGTCTCATTGATCTCTGATAAAATGGGCTCGTTCATGGATAGCCTCTGTTACTTTATTTATATAAAGGGATCAATGGGATTTGTATTGAGGGATCCGTTATTTTTAAAGCTGTATCAATAGAATCTTTCGATTCGACAGGTTACGAACTCTTAACTCTCAAGCTCCTATGAGATATAAGTTTACAAAATTGATTTTAAAATAAGAAATATAATAAATTTTAACTTTTTATTGGATGGTATTAAGTCTTAGCAAAGAATATGGATTTTAAAAGAAGTTCAAGTCTAAAAAAACTGTTCTCTATAGAATAACTCGTCCACTCAGTCATAATTAGAGCAGGAGTCGTTGAAATTGATGAAGAAAAAAGAAATGAAACTGATGGATTTCATGAGAGATGAGAACTGCGCTAAAGAAAACGTACTGTATCAGATGTTTTCTCCCCTAGAAAAAAATGTAAAGAGTAGAGGATCATGATAATTAGAAATAGAACTGTAAAATAAAAAGTACGTGGGGAAGTAGCAAGTAAATTAGAATTTTGGTTGACCAAGAGGTTCACGGTATCTAAAAAGAAAATGGAATTTTTACCTAGAGACAGAAATTCCGTAAATATATAATAATCTCTTATCGCTAGAATATGAAAAAGGGTTCTTGCCAGTCAATTTTTAATTACGAAATATATGGATTGAAGCTAATCAAATTAAAGAACTTTTGAAAATACTGCATTTAACGTCCGTCAGATATTTACAGATCATAAAACATACTCGGTATTATAGGTGGAATAGTCAGGAATCAGTCATTTTTGAAAAGATTTTTAATTTTGCCAACGTTTCGGCTCAAGCTTGTGAGCCATCATCAGGGCATTACTGAGCCATGTCCAAGCATAGTTTCTACAGTCGACTATACACCCTCAATATAACATACTCGGTATTAAAAATATTTTAACTATAAATTTATGTAATGACAATCAAATTTTTTTGAGGTTTTTGAAGGAAACAATTTGTTTAAAGTTTTATTAGTTTTTTTCAAATATGATTCGAGAAATTAATAAAAATCAATGCTGTTAAAGGAGCAATATTCTGCTGTAACTATTCTTTTTTTTTTTTTTATTATTCTTTTTTTTTATTCAGAAATATCATAATCTGTCTTAATGGACAATAATAATAGTGCTGTAAGAACACTTTCGTACAATATTTACAGTATAAACAATAGAAAAATCAAATTACATTAAAAAATAAATATATAAAGGTATATAATGACAAAATTTATAAATAAAATAAATACAAGTTAACAAATAAATGAACAAAACATGAACACACTCATACCTATGTAAAATATTTACAATCTGCTGAGGAACTCTGGACGGGGCTCCCAGCGCCTCCCTCTCAGCTGCGTCACTGCTGAGAGCCAGCAGAAGCTGAGTAAGGGCACATTGCCACAAACATACCACACATGAGAGGAGAATGTGACATGACACATGTGAGAAGTATTTCCAAAACGTCTCAGGGCCACTGCCATTCCAACCTTCTAGGTATAACTATTCTAAATGTGCAATATCAGTTTTGTGCGACGTTTCATTTTTAAGCAAGATTTCCGACATGCAAACTGCAAACAACATTTTTCATTATTAAATTATTTTAAGTGGAAATTCAATATATAAATTTTATATATGCAGATACAGGATAAGTATAATAAGTCTCCTGTTGTATTGCTTTACCCTGGTATTTTAAGCATTTTCGAAGCTAAATACAATATTATACCTAAAATCAGTTATTTTGGCTTAATTGAATTTTTTGGATAGACCATCATCACTGGAAAATCTAAAGATCTTTACTTCCTCATCAAGGTGGTAAAATGTTTGAAATGATTCATACCTTTTATTTTTATTATATTTGTATTCATCTCGAGATGTAGGTGCGGTTTTATTCACGTGATGCCTGTAATTTATCTACCGATTACTAAAGCTCTTGAAAAACGAAATTATAAAGTGAACCATATAGTTTTAAAAAAAATATGCATTAATGCATAACATGAATTTTATAATTACGTTTAAAAATCATTAAGATGACTTTATACAGGCCAACGTTTTCCTTCTTTATTTTTCGGTAAGTGTTAATGTTAAGAGTGAATATATATTGAGGATGTATAGTCGACCCGTAGAAATTATCTTAGGTAGAAATAATCGGGAGACAGTCTTTTTTAATATTTTAATTTCGCCGAGGTTTCGGCTCAAACTTCTGAGCCATCAGGTCATTACTGAGCCATGTCAAGCATAAACTGCTTTTTATTTTATAATAAACTGCTGAGTTTATGCTTGACATGGCTCAGTAATGACCTAATGATGGCTCGCAAGTTCGAGCCGAAATGTCGGCAAAATTAAAATATTAAAAAAAGACTTACTTCCGATTATTTCTACCTATGATAAGTGAAAAAAAAATGCGCGCGCATCTCCTGCTTTGACAAACCTTCCTATTTAAAATAAATTTTGAAAGTAAAAACTAATGACATTGAGCTTAAATTCAATATTAAATTAAGGAGTATAATATAGTATTTTGGTCAGTACTTATTAAGAGTTTTATAACCGACTTGTTCTTCTGGATTATCGTACGCTGGCTGAATCCGCCCGTGGCAGACAATTGTTCATTTTATTATTTTCTGAGGTAGTGATGTTTTATTTTAAAATTAATTTTACTGCATAATTATAAAACCAAATATGGACATTATATTTAAGTAATTGTTTTATTGTATTAGAATAATATTAAGTTACCATATTTACTTATGCCTTCCTGGCATAACCTGATAATTGTAACCTACCCTTCCTACTTGGACTTCACTGTAGTACCTATAAAATCTCTCTTTGAAAATAAGCAATCCTAAAAAATAACAAGAATAAAGAAAGAATAAATAATATATGTATATAAATTCAACAAATGTTTATTATAACATTGCCGGCCAACTTGGAACTTTGGACCTTACAGGTCTATGCAAGTCCATACATTGCACTTTGGCCTCAGTCTGGTCCCAGCTCTCTACCGATGCAGATCGAAGAAATTATTATGATTATACGTGAATGATGAAAAGTCCAGCTGCATATACGAATGAATAATAATTTTTAAAACAGTCCCTACAGTATAGCAAAGGTTTCTCTGACGATAAGAAATGAGGTAATTTTTAAACAATAAAAAAAAAATTGACTAAATTAATAATTAAGTAACCAATTTTAATGTATGTGTATACTAGAAACACGATAATGAAGACTTTATTTTATTCGTATCCTTTTAAAAGGAAAATCGAGTCAAAAATGGAGGTTTTCTTCCATTTTGAACCCGTATCCTGGTTACAATAAATGTCAATAGTTAAGAATCCTTTCAACGAGAATGGCGGCTTTAACTTAGAATGAAAACAAAAACAAAAATTAAAACAGTCCTTAAAATATGTAAATCGGGCATATCCTTTGAAATAGTAAATTAGTCCTTTTCGGGCGTCAAAGTCGCCATTCTCGTTGAAAGGATTCTTAACAATTGACATTTATTGTAACTAGGATACGGTTCAAAATGGAAGAGAACCACCATTTTTGACTCGATTCTCCTTTTAAAAGGATACGAATCGAAATAAATCACTGGTAACTAGGATTACCACACTAAAAAGGACACTTTTTAATATAGAAACTCTCTTCCCGATGAAAGAAACTGTCCGAAATAACTTAAGTCTAACTGTCTATATTGTGAGGTAGTGAAATCCATCTGGGGCTTCCTCGATGTAGAGTGGGATTGACGGCAATTGGTCTAGCAATATTGAAGAAAGGTCTTCCATTCAGTAGGGTAGGGCGGGGATAAATGAACTTTTTTCACTTAAATGAATATAGCTCCTAGTGATAAGTCTCAATGAGGTTTTAAGCGGCTAGATGGATTTGTAATATATCCCTTAGCAAAAGTGTCCATTATAATTTTTTTTTTAAGAATTTGAACTTAAGAGTTACAGCTATTTAAATCCAGGAAGTCAAGTTTGCTCAATGTACCCCATAGGTGAGGTAAGTTGAGCAAGGGTATGGGGCATGTTGAGCCCTAAGGAGGTCTAACCAAACCATGGGTTCGATTTTGACTAGAAAAAGTAAAATATGTGTTTAACAATCATCTCTTTATTTATCGTCTTTTAGTGACAGAACAACAAAATTGAAAGTTATTTTCTTTGAACAATTAACCAAAACAAGAATCAATAAAACATTAACGTATATTAAGATTAATTTCAACATTAGATTCAGTCTATTTTAAAAAAATTCAGTCTATTCAAAATCAGACTTAAATGTTTATATTATTACTCATATAGATCTTTGGACTTAATCACCATTGTCACTGTTGCAATTGACAAAAATAAAAGCAAGTTTATGTAGTGCTAGTGATAGAATAACAAAACTTGAAGTAATTTTCTTTCTATAGTTAACTGGAAATGTAATAAACAAAACATTGCTTAACTAGCCCCACCCTGGAATTTTAAAACAAAAGCAATGTTATAAAAAATCATAAGAATTATACCCAGAACAACTCCACATATCAAAAGTACAATAATTCTCTGAAAGATTAACACTTACCTGATTAATAACAGATAAAAATTGACTAATACAGACGAAAACTTGTGATGAACGACGTTTTTACTTTTTGGTCACAAAATAAACAAACCACATGTGCGCTTCACTCGCTCATCCAGCCGCCACTAGCGATCGCGTGGTGATTATCCCTCCCACGACTCTTTATTTCCGCTATAAGATGCTTATGCGTGCGGTGAATAGTTTGCGAGATATTTCAATTGCCCAACTTGCCCCTATGCTCAACCAGCTCCGCTCTTGACTACCGTAGACTAAATTGAACAAACGATAATACCATACACTAGATTAAATTATAAAAAATAACATCATAGATTAATATATACAACTGTCAATTAATTTTATGAGCTCAATGCTCTCATACTGTTACTCTCAATGCCAAATAAAAAAATTGCGGAACTTGTTTATTTGGACTTAGGAGACCCTAAAACATGTATTTCGGGTGAAAACTTGAATTAGAAAAATTCGAAGATCGCAACACCTTCCCTTACTTTATATTCCATATTTGGGTAAGTTAAAGTAAAATGTAATATATAATAATGAGCCATACGACCAGCTCGAAGAAGAAAAAAAGGTGTCCCATGTACATTGGATATACTAAAGGATAATTGTATAATGGGTCGGGGAGAAATGGGAGAAAGGATGGCCATTAATCTTTGTCCAGGGAGTGACGGACAGAGCGCGCTGATTACAGCCCACCTTTGTGCCTTCATGAATAAAGAGTGCTACTCTACATATCACCATTCTCTGTCATACACACATAGTCCGCATTAATTCTACCCTCGGTTTTGATAGGATGTTGTGGTTATAATCAACAGGTTTTGTCATGGCCCACCTATCCCGCATTCCTATCGCCAAACTCATCAAAAGATTCTTTTATTGATAAACCTTTACATTATTTATGGTTATTTGAATTTTTTTGGGGAGACTTCCAGTCGACTCAGAGATTCGCTATCAGGATGTATATAACTAATATTGAAAATATTCATCATATCTTCCATTACCTAAGGGTGAAAAACTGTATAGTTCTGAATATATTTATTAATACTTTATGGTGATAATTAACAACTAATACATGATTGAGAGTGAGTAGAATAGCCGGCCCAGGATAGGTTTGATAAGAGAGAAATTGTATGAAAATCTTCGTGGGGTACTGGATTTGAACTTTTCAGTGAATGAACCAGAGCAGTTTTCCAGGTTAGGAAGGTGGCACTCTTTGAAGAAAAAATATAAATATGGTATAGAATTGGAGGATGAAAGGAAGCGAGGCTTTAATTAATTTAACTTTTAATTAATTAATATTGTCAGGTCAGTTGTAATTAAAATATAATTAAAGAGGCTCTCTAGGCTAATATAGGAAGAAAATAATGAATCCTGATTGAAATGGTACATGGGAATCAACTTCGGCGTGTGATGTGAGAAATAAGAGCAGCAGGAGTCAAAGTGGCTATTAAAATCATCAGCGGAAATAGGAATATCTTGGCTATAAGTGTGTTTTCCTGAGGAAAATATGCGCAAGATTGCTTATTTATCTTTAGGGTCGGAAGTGCGAGATATTGGGGGAGGGATTGCTGGACAGAGACTGCTGAAAATATTGGGATTTAGCTTGGGGGTATTATGATTGGTTACTGTTTCTAAGATGTCTTAAGTAGAGTAATCCGAACGAAGACGGGTGCTCCTAAATCTCCTCCTTTCAGCACTCCTGTGCCTCATGCACTCCTTTTTGGTATGCTGGATTTCCGCTGATTTAGGATGCAATAGTCACTCAGTTATTAGAACGTATTTTGTTCTATAATATTTTTAAAAAGAATATTTGTTGATACATAGCACTTTAAATCATTGATTGTTTGTTTATCCATTTAACGTCACTTTATGCTACTGTGGTTAATTGGGAGATGCTACAGTGGGAGTCCTAAATTTTTCCTATCCAGGATTGATTAGGATAGGGATCTTTAACGAGTAATCGACATCACACAGGTTAGGGACCACCTTTTTACGTTCCTTCCGAAGGACAACATAACTAAGAATTTTTAGTCCTATTAAAAAATTCTAGGGCCACCGGTTAGGTTTGAACCGGCGGCCTTGGGCAGAGAAGGCTGTTATACTAGTCACTACACCACAGCTGACCACATAAATCATTGATTTTAACAGTGTGTAAAGCTGTTATTCCAAATATATAGTCGATAAGTTTCGAACTTTACAGAATGAAAGAAAAACATGGTAAATGAAACTTCTTGACTCTTATCTGATGTTTCGGTGTGGGTTCTAAGATAATAAACAGAGTACATCAATACAGGAACTGAACCATGCCACCCGACAAACTTACGGGTGGTGTTATTGTGCGATAAATTTAAAATTTTCATCATAAAGATTATTTTATTGAGAAAACTACAGAAGCAACTTCCTCTTTTTGCTCCCACTTCCCCCGATTGTGAGAGGCGGAGGCGGCAAAAAACTCTCGGGCCTTGTAGAGCCCTAACTTTAAATCCCACTCTCTATCTATTCCGACTGTGAATAAGTAGATAACTCGACTTATGACGAAAGTGAGTTGGATCTACCGTTTTAGAAGTCGGCTTATGCAATATAGAATTAAAAGTTTTAGAAATGTATTAACGAGGTTACGCTTTATATAAGGTTAAATTAATTTTAAATTTTATCATGTTTTGCCCGGTTGTGTTCCAGTTCGTTCTTTCTTGGGTTGGATAGAAAACACACTGAAAAACTAGATATTTTTTTCCGGATTCATTATTGTTAATTTTTTACTATCTCTTGCCTAAATATGAGATATATAGTAAGGAGATGTATTTAGATAATAAACATTTTTGAATTGAGTTTTCACGAAAAATACACGCTTTAGGGTCCTGCAAAAATGTCTGTTCGCAAAATTCTCAAAAATGGCTCAAACTCGCCATGTAAAGGTAAAATTTAATGATATACTTTTCCTTCTGATTTAAATAGTCTGACAGGCTCAAATGCCTATATTTTAAATTTTCTTCTTCTAAATTACCTTTAGGTCAATAGATGTAAAAAAATTAACCATTTCATGTTTCTTAGCATTGGTAAAAAAACGGCTAAATGTACAGGTTGAACGAATTTCATAACCAATAAAAGGAGGAATCAACAAAAGTTTTTTTTTTCAGAAAATGTGTTTTTTTTCCGAACATAAGAATAGTAATATAGATGTTTTATAAACCACTGAAAGCTTAAGATTTTAGAAAAAATGCTATATGATTTAAAGAGTTGTATAATGTAATTGATAGCGATGAAAAGTGAATAAAACTATGTGATTGTTAAGGATAATACTTTCTATTGTAAGATTATCAAATTTAAAAAAAAATGTTTCTATCGAAACTCAATTTAAGCATATTTCAACTATAAGTTTTATTAAAAGTTTTAATTTGATTTTATCAACGGATGTAAGTGAATGTCGTGTGTTGTGCTAACGAGATTTTTTACGTTTAATTTGATATTCATTAAATCATTTGTTAATGAATCATAAATAAATAGTTTTCGAGGACCTCTTAGAAAAAAACTGTTCTAATAGTTTTAAGGGAGTAGATAAAAACCTGTAAAACTCTCATACTAGAAAATAAAAATGTAACATAATCAGGATTCAACTTTATTGAAAAACTGTTTTTTTCTTTCCTATTGTTCTTTTTTTTTTAGATAGATTTATTGCTATTTAAAACTGTATAATGATATACATCTAGTAAATGAGATACAAGATAAAAATGGCATGGATTCACATGTGGGGATACTACCCATTGGCAGCTCCCCATTCTTTTTTTTAAATTAACAATTCATTTCATTTCTATATTTAAACCATGACTTTTAGGATGTTTCCCCCTTCCCAATTATAATATAGCTGAAATATTTCTTTTATTATTATAACTGCGATTCATTTCGTCCATATATTGGAGGGTAATTGTTCAGATCTGAATAAGTAAATAAAAAATATAACGAAATGTTTAAATATAGAATGGAAGTATGTAGGAGTTAATTGTGACGTTGAGTTCTAAAGGTACTATATCCATTCGAGGAAATACAGGAAGCCCAAAAATCTCTCATTGCTATATTATTAAATCAACTTATTTGATTTTTTTCGCATAAATATTTAGAATTTTTTTTTATAAAATAATTACATTTCTAAGTCGCGTTGTTAAAGGACTTAAGTAACCATTAGATGTATGTCAAAATATAAAACACTAATATAGTTGTATAATATACTAGAGAAAAGAGAGAAAATATCGTTGAAAAGAGAAAGATTTTAGAAAAAAATATTATTTGATACAAAAGTTGTAAAACATAATATAAAGTAACGAATAGGGAATAAACTTATTACTAATTAACAATTTAACATA